>CAJHQP010000060.1:0-356135 GCA_905132765.1 Moricandia arvensis
GGTTCTTATCTTTGGAACTATATCTATTGTCTACCACGGCTTTCTAAAACGTTGGGGTCTTAGATCTCTTGTATTGCAACTTGATAATTTTTTTGTGGGCCCGGCTTGGTGACATTCATAAACGAATTTGGTGGCATTAGCAGCTGGTATATATACGACCTTTGCATTTTGCTATTTTCTGGTTTTATTTTTGTTTGTTTGTTCGCCAGCAAAATTAGTTTGCAATTGATTAGCTAGCTTTTGTGAAATGTATATATATTTTGGACTTCTAATTCACGTTCTTGAGATTCAAGGATCTTGCAACGACAATGCAGATGCTTGATACCATGTCATTCTTTCTCATTACCAGCTTATTATTATCTCTATATGTTGAGATAGTTCTGGTATCGTCAAAATGATCTATCGGCCATACTTGTTGTCGCTTAAATATAATCACCTGTGATTGTGCGCTTAACGGTACTGTATAGGTATCGTGCGGATAGGTTCATATCAACATATATCTCCATCCTCGCGCTTTAGAGCTGACCCATCTGTGAGTGTCTCCTGCTGGGTGGAGCCAGTTTGGCCGGTACAAGGGTTAGACGGCTACATCGCAATACTGTCTCTTAAGATGCGGATATGTCTGCCGCTCAAGGCCTTGATTAGTGTTGTGGATGTAGCGAACTATCTATGCTCATCTAGCGTATGGCATGATGCGAATTAACTCGGCTGCATGTAAAATTGCCATGTCCCCAAGCTGAGATTGGAAGCCTTCGACCTCATGAGTAATGGGTTCGAGCAATTAACTGTATATGTTTTATAAATGATTCAGACAAGCTGTTTTGTGTATGTACATGTGCCATCGGATGTTCCACACTTACCCCCATGGATATTCAATAATCATTAAACGCTTGGGACGTGAATTCACCAGCATTATCAAGACATATAGTCTTTAAAGAAAATTTGGAAAGTGTGCTCTTAACCGAATTATCTGAGCAAGTAACCTCGCAAATGCCAAATTGCAGGCTGATAATAGCATACATGTGACCATCTTGTGGACGCTCAATAAGTACCATAAAATATCTAAATGTCCCACAAGGTGGGTTTATTGGTCCACATATGTTACCATGTATTCTTTCCAAAAAGTTTATTGTTTTCTTAGTCACTTTGACTGGTGATGGCCTAACAATGAGTTTTCCTTGTGTACATGCTACACACGTGAGATTCTTTGGGATAACTCTTCTTTCTTTCAATGTGTGCCCATTTGTATAAACTATCAATTTTCGCATCATGTTTGAAACGGGATGGCCAAGCCGGTCATGCCAAAGACTGAACTTCTCAGTAAACACTTTGTTTATCGTGGCATTAGCCTCTATCATACTGATATTTGCATAGTATAGACCAAGTAGAGAATGCATGTATAGTCTCTAAGACTTTCTTATGGCCTTGGGCGATGTCAATTATCTGAAGGAATTTTTTGTTCCCCTCGCCCATGATTTCAATATTGAAACCATTCATTCGAATATCTTTAAAACTCAATAGACTTCTCTTTGAGTTGGGTGAATATAATGCATCAGTTATTTCTAGATGCGTACCCATAGGAAATAATATATTGGCCTGGCAATAGCCTTCTATTAGATTGGCTATAGTTGCTATGGTACTTATGTTGGCGTTTTCGAGTGTAAGGTCGATGAAATTCTTTTGTCTCTAAAGATCGTGTGGCTTGACCCACTATCCACCACAATTATATCCATGTCATATTTCATTCTTTAAAAGACAAGAATCATATCTTAGAGACTTCATATTTGAAAAATCATTCATTCATTCTATTAAGTTTTAAATAGACAAAGCAATCAAATAGATTCAAAAGGGAAATCAAAGAAAACATAAAAACAAATTAAACACAAAAAGTTTAGATGTCAAAATCAATTGGATTCTTTTAGGAAATCAGAAGTTTCATATTCTATAAGATCATCCTTTTCATGATCAAAATCTTCTTCACCATCTTGATAGACCAAGTGAGCTTCAAGATTCTTTCCTTTCAAACTATCTTGGTAAAGGTCAACAAGATGTTTGGAGTCCTACATGTTTTAGCCCAATGGGTACCCATCCCACATATATGGCATACTGATTTGGTAGAGTGTTGTGGTTTAGAGGAGATACCACGACCTTGGTCTCAACTATGACTGAAATTGGGTTAATACCCTCGGCCACAACCATATTGGTTCTCTCGACCACATCATGCATTATAGTGGCCTCGACCACGTCTTTGCCACCGTCCACGACCACGACCATAATGGTTTCTTTGGCCGTGTAGTCTATTGTTATGGACGTGGTTAGATTCTTTCTTTGCCTCTGCGGCCACATTGGCTTCAGGTAGTGGGGTTGATCCATGATGTCTCAATTTACTGTTTCTCATTAATAATTCATTATTTTGCTCAGCAAGCAATAGACATGAGATCAGATTTGCATATGTGGTAAAGCCTTTTTCACGGTATTGTTGTTGTAACAATACATTACTTGTGTGGAAGGTGGAAAAGGTCTTTTCTAGCATATCCTTATCCGTTATATCCTCACCACATAGTTTCCATTTATAAACTATCTTAAATAGGGATGCGTTATACTGGTCCACGGACTTGTAGTCCTGGATTCTGAGATTCCTCCAATCATACATAGCCTTTGGTAATAACACCGTTCTTTGGTGATCATATCTATTTTTCAATTATGTCCAAAGGTCTAAGGGATTCTCTATTGTCAAATACTGATCTTTGAGACTCTCAGCAAGATGATGACGAATTATAAGGATAGCCATGGATCTATCTTTTTCACTTGAATCATTGTTCTCGGTGATACATTCACCAAGACCCTTTGATTTCAGGATAATCTTAGTATCCAATGTCCATTTCAAGTAATTATCACCAGAGAGATTTAGGGTAACAAAATCCAAGTTGTTGATTTTTGACATCTAAAATCATATATTCTTATACTTTAGGTCTAAGGTTTATACGACCATTCAATCAAGTCATTCGACCAAAACATTCCTAACAAGTGATTTCTATATGTTCACGCAACCCTATCAAACATGATCTATATGTTCAAGTAACCTCAATCAAAACAATCAATCGGAGCATGCTAGGATCATTTTCTATTCTATGTGGTCGAATTCTAAGCAAGGTGATCGATTTCTATCTTTAAAACATTCAATCAATAAATAGACCAAGTTAGGGTTTCATGATTTCATACGGTTAGGGTTTGATCAATCAATCTATTTTAAGCATGAATCTATCAATACTATCATACTGATTCTATTAGGGTTCTTATTAGGGTTTTAGCAATCGATTAGGGTTAATTCTTAAAACAATCAATCAATCTAATCAACCTAGCATATAACCTCAATTCTCAAAACAACCAATCAAATCAATCAAGTAGTTTTATGGTTTCGATTTGAACATTAGTATTTTCGATTAGGGTTTTGAGATTCTAGGGTTTATCGAGTTACCTTAACCTCCAATTGGGTTGAATGGACCACCAGTGTGAGAAGAGAGTATGAACTCGGATTGCAAGATGAAGCTTGTTGATATCGGGTTGATTATGGATCAGGATCGTCCGGCTGAGCAAGCTTTATTGTTGATGAAGGTTCTCGATCAAACGGATGAAGGTTTCACGAACAAAAAGGGATGATCGGGATTAATGGTTTCTTCGATCAAGGATGAAGGTTCTCGATGGGGATTAGGGTTTGATCGGAAACTATAGCTTAGGGATTTAGAAACTATCATGCTGATAACGTGTTGTAAATCAAAGAAAGAAGAAGAAGACTTTGTGTGTGTCGTGTATGACTTGTAATTTGTATCTCATAAAGCTTACAAGGGGTTCCCTTTATATAGGGATTACAAATAGGTAAATCCAACATGGATAAAGAAAAGCATAAGTCCTAAACCAACAAGGAATATATTTCCTAGTTGCCTAAACCTAAACCCACATGGTCGAGGTTTACTAAACCTAGATGCAATAGGTTTTATGGTTGGGCAGGTAATGGACGGGCCGACCATAGACCTATCGACCATGAGCTATCCGGTTATGACTATCCACCATATAGTTTATAACACCATGCATGGTTTTTGGTTATTGATTTGTATTGATTTTAATTTTGTGTTCTACTTGTCAAAATTATAAAGTTAAGAAAAATAATTATATATCTAATTACAAATTTTAAATTGACAATACTATTGAAATTAAAAAAATTAATAAATCATGTAAAATTACTTAAAACATGACATTTAAACAAAATAAACAGAAGAAAACACATAATCAATTCACTTTTTAAATAATAGTATATATGTAGTCTAACAAACTCAATAATCTTATATTAAAAGATGCGAAATTGGTAAAAATACCATAAGTTCATGACTTCCACTTTTTAAAAATACGTTTTATCCATTTCGCTTTAACCTGTGATGATGTGGCAATTTGAAAGTTTATCGTTGAACAGTGTATTTTGATGATGTGGACACTCTCTCTACTCACGATATTCTTCTTTTAGTATTAGTATATTTAATCAAAAATATCTTAATATGTGACTTAAGTGTTGAGTGATTATTGTTTAATACTGTTTAAGGTTATGATTTAAGGGGTGTACTTGAGTTTATAAACTTTTATGGGAATGGGTTTTAGTATCATTTGATACCAAGTAGCCTGTATCAAAGCATTTGATAATTTCATTGTCTACCCCTTCTTTTTCTAATAATATGTAGAAGGATATGAGAAACTTGTGACCACATGTTTATATGTTTCCCATGCTCATACAAACAATCTTCATCTAGATAACATGTCAGGATATTTAGTTTGTTTTTATTGCTTAGAACAAAAAAAAAACAGAGGCTAGAAAAAGGACACATTCGTTAACCAGAGCCTAGTTAAAAATTCACAAAGAACTAAAACTTGATGGGATTGGTAAACCTTACTATTAATCAGATCTCGTAAATCTATTGAATACAACGAACCGACAAAAAGAAACACGAAGAGAGAAAGAAAAAAACATGAAGTTCGAGCTTGTCTTCATACCCTATCCTGGGATCAGCCACCTCAGATCAACAGTGGAGATGGCGAAGCTACTAGTCAAGCAAGAAAACAACCGTACTATCTCCGTTCTCATCCTTCCTTTCCTCTCCGGAAGCGCAGCCGCTGCTTCCCCCTACGTGGAAGCTCTCTCCGCCGCATCCAACGACCGCCTCCGCTACCAAGTGATCTCCGCCGAAGACCAACCAACCTCTGGACCCGAGCCTACGACCCTTGACATGCATATCGAAAACCATATCCCAACTGTGAGGCGCGCCGTTGCCAAGCTCTTCGACCACTACTCGACCCAACCAAACTCGCCTAGGATCGCTGGCTTCGTCCTCGACATGTTCTGTACTTCGTTGATCGACGTGGCGAAAGAGTTTCACGTCCCGAGTTATCTTTTCTACACGTCAAACGCTGGGATACTCGCACTAGGGTTTCACGTTCAGCACCTATACGATGATGATAACTACCGTGTTAGAGAAAGTGACTTTGAAGACTCGGAAGCCGAGTTAGTCGTTCCCGGTCTGACTCGTCCTTATCCGGTGAAATGTCTTCCACACGCCCTTGCATCGGAACTGTGGCTCCCTATCTTTGTGAATCACGCAAGAAGATTCAAAGAGATGAAGGGTATTCTCGTAAATACCGTTGCTGAGCTGGAACCTAACGTGTTGAAATATACTAATACGTCTATCACTCCTCCAACTTATTCGGTTGGACCACTTTTGCATCTTGAGCACCAAGTGGACGAGACACAAGCGGATATGTTGAGGTGGCTGGACGAACAACCGGCTAGATCAGTTGTATTTCTATGTTTTGGGAGCATGGGAGGCTTCAATGAGGAACAAGTACGAGAAATCGCAGTGGCACTTGACCGAAGTGGCCACAGTTTCTTATGGTCTCTCCGTCGCTCTTCGCCAAATATACTAAACGAACACCCTGAAGAGTTTAAGAATCTTGAGGAAGTTCTCCCGAAAGGGTTCTTGGAACGGACGCAAGAGAGAGGGAGAGTGATCGGATGGGCTCCGCAGGTGGCTATTCTCGCGTGTCCAGCGATAGGAGGTTTTGTCACTCACTGTGGATGGAACTCGTTGCTCGAGAGTCTTTGGTTCGGTGTTCCGACAGCTGCTTGGCCGTTATACGCAGAGCAGAAGTTCAACGCGTTTGAGATGGCGGAGGAGCTTGGACTGGCTGTGGAGATAAAAAGGTATTGGAGAGGCGATCATTTGGGTGGAGTGGCGGCGGTGGAGTTGGTGACGGCGGAGGAGATTGAGAGAGCGGTGAGGTGTTTGATGGAGCAGGATAGTGATGTGAGGAAGAGAGTGAAGGAGATGAGCAAGAAATGTCATGCAGCTTTAATGGATGGTGGATCGTCGCGGGTTGCTTTGCAAAAATTTATCCAAGACGTTGCCAAGAATATCGCACTAGCAGGCTCTTAAATTTTTATGATAGTAATAGACTAATAGTATGTACTACTTTGAAGTGGAGATATATAGGGATGTTATCAGTGATGTATAAACGGAACTTTTGATGTCTCAACGGTTATGGTAACGACTAAAAAGACATTAACTAGAAACTATAGTCTCTCATGATAAGGCTTCACGTTGGAGTTTATTATTTTACTTAATTATTTGAAACCGTTTAAACTAATGCCTAAAAGGAAGATAATTCATTTCATATCATTTTAAACTTTACTCAAGTTGAGTTTTTTTTGTCAAATATGTTGTGTCACTATAAAGTTTTTGTTTCTCATTAGAGCTGGATTGGTCGAATAATGCTTTGTTGATATGAAAGTGTTTGGGGACAATTTACTATGGACCAGTGGTGCGCCACATCATCATAGTCCATGAGTTTCCGCCTAAAAGAACCACCTACGGAAGCCAAGAGATATATGCAAGCACTGACACATGGGACTTTGGGCACTTATGAGAAGCAAGCCCAATGAGAAGCTCATTTACAGATTTCAAGTAAATATAAAGTATAAGAGCATCATTATCCTGATTGCTTAGAAGGGGTTCTTAGCCAAAAATAGTGGTGGATCCATCATTTTGGCTAAGAAACGTTTCCAAAATTCTCAAATTAAGAATCATCTCTTGCACTGTTTCGCAGGCTTCACTGACACGTGGTGGTCCGCAACTAGTTCACTTTTTTTTAGTTAGAAAAAAATAAAAAATAAGAAACCCAAATGGATTTGTGAGATAAAAATGCCCTAACTAATTTATAGTATTTCTATGAAATATTTAAATTTAATATAAAACAAGTAATAAAAGCATTAGAAAAGAGGTATGTAGCTAAGACCATGATTATCCTCACCTCTTAAGTGGGTATTTAAGAGCATCTTTATCCCAAATACCCTAATGGGTTCTTAATTTTTTATTTTATTTTTTGTCTTAAAAAAAAATTAAAAAATGCACCAATCGTGGGCCGTCACGTGTCAGTGGGGTCCGCGAACAGTGCAAAAAACCCTCCAAATATGTTTCTTATTTGGTATGCATAGGGGACTGGTTTTTGAAAAAAGTGGGCTCTCCCTTATAAGAAACCCTCTTTTCAAAGGGATAAAGATGCCTAAGGGGTGCAACCTACACTTTTAAAAAAAAACACATATTCTTTCTCTTCTTTAAGGGACAGCTCTTGGGTTTTTTTTAGACTGTTCGCATGCTCAGCTGACACGTGGTGGTCCGCGATTTGTTCATCTTTTATTTTGTTATTTATTTTTAAATCAGATAAAAAAATTTTTTTTTAAAAAAAAAAGAACCCCTTAGAGCAAGATTATTGCAAGGTTCTTAGGCGGAAGTTCTTAGGAACAGTCAAGGAACTGTCTCTTAACTTTTAGCTGAAAAAGTTAGAGCATCTTTATCGCTAACAACCCATGAGGGTCTCTTATCACTTGTTTAGTAATAAATATGTGTTAAGAGATTTAGTTAAGAGACCCCTAAATTTTTCTCCTCCATTGCAAGTTGCTTAATTAGGGGCTTTTTAAAAAAAAAATGCAGATGACTTATCATATGGAGATTCGTATAAAGATATGTAAATGAGAAAGCACATGCAGGAAAATCTATAAGGTCTACATGGATAATCAGACAGGAAGCTAAAGACTTATGCATTGTATCTAGCAGTGAGAGCATAGATGCAGCAGAAGGATCCAATCTAATCATAAACTTAAGACACAGTGAAAACAATTATCATTAGATACTACCAAAGTGATTATCAAAACCTGCCAATGCCTAAATAATTATCTTAAATCTGTAGCAAATGGAAACACATAAACAGACAATGTTCACTAGTAACTCGTCTTGAACTGATCAATGGCACCAAATTTAACATACAAATTCACTAGCCACCCAGTTCCAAGTAATCATTGTGGCCAAAAGTTTAAACACAATGCAAGAACACAACACAAAGGTCAAAGACAATGCAAGAACACAACACATCTTAGCTCCAAGTCACATATTTTGATAATTAATAATATCAAACAAGTCTATTACATGATTCAGTTAGGAACAAGCAAACAACTTATGTGTACAGAAAAAAAAAAGAGCAGCAACAATTATTGACTAAACATAAAGAACAGAGACTGGGAACGAACCTAGGGAGAAGAATAAGGTCAACATCACGGATATGAGAAAGGGGATATCTCTTTCAACATAAAGCAACGTACGCAACTGCTTATAGTTCTTCATCCTCTTCGTTTTAACCGCACTTAGCTTCAAGAACGCGAATTTGCAAGCTTCGAGCTTTGCATCTAAAACCCTTTTCGAGATTTCTACAGAGACTCAAATGTTACTATCTCAATTTACATGACAGAGCCGATTCAATTGAATGAAAAAGATATCTATATGATTACCTAGAGACGGTGCCAAGAATAGCGGAGACGAGGAAATGACAAGCGTCTTTGATCCGTTCAAGAGAGGAACTCGGCGAGAGGGGACAAAACCCAGATTGGAATCTGTAATAAGGGAAGCTTAAATAGGAGAAAGAAAGATGGGATCTTTGCTGGAATCTTCGGAATCGGAAGAGGAAATGACGACTTCATCTTCTTCCTCCATTCTCGACGACAAACTCTTCTCCTCTCTCCTCTCTCCTCTGATTTGGTTACACGTGTCTATCAAGATATGTCCCTTATTTCCCCAAAATAAGATACGTCTCTTATGTTAGAGCACCCCCATCAACCAGTTCACACGCAAACCGAGAAAAAAAAATAATATTAAAATCAGATTTCTATGAACCCCTCTTTCAAAAGTTCACCGCAGTGAACCTCAATGACCCCGGGTTCACCATGTGTCAACATATGATTGGTCCAATATTAATTTTTTTTTTTTTTTAAATAAACGAAAATAAAAAAAAAATTATTTTTTTATTTGTGTGAACCCCAAGGGAGGGGGGTTCATCAATGTGGGTGCTCTTATTATGTATTTTTGATTTTGTTTTAAATCAAAATTATCCTAAGAGACTCATTAAAAACTTGCGATAATGATGCTCTTAAGGACGTCTCTTATATAAGGAACATCTTTAACTTTTTCAGTTAAAAGTTAAGAGACAGTTCTTTAACTGTTACTAAGAACATCCCCCTAAGAACCATGCAATAATCTTGCTCTTAGAGTTAATCATGCTCTATGGGTGTTACAGTTCTTTGAGTTATTATGATACATGCATTGGACCTGCTCTAAGACCTTAAGAAGCACCATAAGGCACAAAAGAGTATACATCTCTATTCGGCTACCAGCCCTTATTATGCTTTTAAGAACCGGAGAAAATAAACCAACTTGTTGGAGTAATGTCAAAAGGCTTTTTATAAATAATCCCCTGAAGCAATAGAGAAAAGGAGTCCAAGAAGAGAGTTCAAGTGGTTCAGAGCATCTTTATTGCAGGTTTTTTAGTATGAAGTTCTTAGCTTTTCTAAGAGACGTTCCTTATCTTTTAACTGAGAAAACTTAAGAACCGTCTCTTAAATAAGAGACATAAATTTGTTTCTTAGCCAAAAAATGTATTTGAAAAATAAAAAAAAATTAAATAAAATTAGAAACCTCATCCTAAGAGATCGAGAATAAACATGGTCTCAATAGAACGAAGCTACTAATCAAGTGAGACAATTGCCTCTTTATCTGCATGATTCTTTTCCCTTTCCTTCTTGGCGGTGAAGTTGTGTCTTTCGCTTATGTGGTATTCATCTATGCCAAGCGCCTTTGCTATGATTTATCTTTAGTGAAAATGCTAAGCCAATGATATCAGAACCCACCGATGTTGTTCACATAATTGCCCTTGTTTCAGATGTTCATGGGTGAATGTGAGCACAATCTTTGTACACCTGTGTGTTGTAGGAAGATTGTACTCAAAACTGTTTTACTAATAAATTGAGTGGAAAACATTCTTCTTACGCAAGAGACAAATTTCACTATCTTCCTTGTGAGGTATGTTACATATATGAAGGGAACCCAATGAAAGAAGATATGGAGCTTCACCAACCATATGTGTATCGATTGCAAAGATTATAGACAAACATGTTCGCAATGTATAAGTGTCAGTTCGAGCGGATGAGAGATCAAAAATCCGATACAAAATTACAAATCGTAGTTTGCCATATGGTGCTGAGCTCTGTTTTTAAGATGTAAGCTACTATGTTTCTCAAATTCTAGAACTCGAAAACATTCACACTTAATGTAAGATGATTGGAGTTTGAATAAAATTTACATTCTATTGGAAACCAGTGTAAAGTTTTATCTCAGATTTAGAATGTAGTCTTTTAAGTTGTAAGAAGACACCAAAGTATATTCTAACTCATAAGAGTTATACTTCTATACCTTCCATTGCAATTATTGTAAATTTGATTATGAATTCATATTTTATTAGAACCACATACATATATTTTTGGGTGCATAAACCCAAATGAAACAACATCAAAATCAAATTAACAACACTTTTACCTCCAAGAGTCAAAACACAACAACAAATGCACAAATTAAAAAAGAACAGGATATAACATTACACCACTTCCCGATCATACTCACTAACTTCCGGCAACAGAACAGCGTGTCCTGATCACACCGGCTGAGCCCGTCTTCACTTTAACTCTCCCCATCTTCTCCATTGACTTAGCGAAAGCCTTGTAGAACTTCTCTTCAGAACCGTTGACCAAATCGTTGATCATCTTCAACGTGGCTGAGTTCTTAGTCAAAGCAGAATCAGACTGAAAGAGACCTCTCCTCTTCAAGACAAGCCTGTAGTAACTGAGATCGAAGCTTCTACGGCTACCTGGATCCATCTCGAGGATGGTGGTGGTGTCGTTGAGACTCTTACATTTGTTGGCCTTTATGTTCGCTGCGTACTCGCTGTCCAGAGATGGATCTTGTTTGACTGTCGTCGAGAAGTTGTAGAGTCGTTCACTCATGGAAGAACAATGCGAAACGCCGATCGTGTGAGCCCCTGAAAAAAAAAACAGTAAACCAGTTTTATAGATGTCCATATTCGATATCAAAACGAGAAGAACTAATGTTAAAAAAATGCTAGGCATAAGTAATTATAACAATATAGCACTTAACCGGCTGTTTAGCCTAAATGCTAGAACTTTATGAAGTAATTCAACACATAGCACTTAAACTTTTAATCAATTTTTTACTTAGAACGTTTAATTAAATACATAAGTAATTATAATTATAAAATATTAAATATCAAATTATTTATTAGATACCGTTATTTATTATTGTAATATCATACTATTTTTAGGCAATAACGTTTAGGCTAAACAGCCGATTAGAACATATTTTATAACACTGATAAAGGTAAGCGTCGGCCGTCGGGGCTACATGCAATCCAAAACCAATTTGGTTATCTCCGGTTATTGAAACGTACCGGAGAGTAGGACAAGGTCTTTGAGATCAAGGCCTTGGTTAGCAAAACGTTGTTGTAACGTTGTGAAGTTACTCGTCGGTGCGGGAATGTTGTTCGTAGCCTCAGCCAAATTAGAGATCCTACCGTCTCTTCTTCCGGTTGGAACACTCCACGAAGGACCTCCCTGTAGAAAGCATTCAAAGTATAACTTCACTTTTGGTTTAACTTGCAACGTTAGCTGAAATGTTTCAAGTTGTTTACTTACGGTAGCAACAACAGAGTCTCTAGCGGTCAAAGCGATGATATCAGCGCAAGAAACAGTCTTAGGACACTCTGCTTCAAGAATAGTCTTGATCCTCTCTACGAAACCGAATCCTCTGAGTGTTAGATTTGGTGGTGCATCTCTCTCTGCGTTCCCAGATGTTGAGTTTATCAACACTGATCCATCGCATCCCTTCATTATTTTTTATTCAAAATCATTGTATAGCTGTTAATAAAAATTCAATAATATCAAATATTTTGCCATAGCTCAAATTTACTACTATCAAATTACCTTTTTCTATTTAATATATAATACATCTTCTAGATTGTTTCATCATAATTAGTAAGTTATAGAACTGGATGTGTGGATATTAATTTATATTATATATGCACATAAAGTAGACACATATCTAAAATAAATGAAAATGTTCCAAAAAAAAAAAAAAAAATCTAAAATAAATGAAAACAAATACCCGGACGAAGCAATCATGGAAGTGCATTCTGAGGAGAGGAGCTGCAAGAGAAGGACCATTGTGGATATGGTTTTGAATATGATCTGAGATTATTTTCTCAGCATTTGGACAGCTTTTCGCGTAGAAATTCATTTGAAGCTGAGCATCAGATGATCCAAACATTCCCATAAGAACCGTGGCTGAAACCACAACCATGACATTCACTTGATTCATCGTCTTCATTAGATATTTTCCTCGATCTTGTTTCTCAATTATCTTTCTTTGGTTTTGTGTCACTGAACAGAGACAAGATATAGAGCAATAATGGAGGGGGTCTATTTATAATAGGAGTGATGAATATGGTAAAAGTAAACATATTAACTTAAGTAAACCGGAACTGACCAAATAACTTGTGAAAAACTTAAATATAATCACATTAAAAAAAAGAAAAAAAAACAATGTGAAAAAGAGTTTCGGAAAAAATTCAAAAGAAAATATTTATAAAAAAAGTCGAATTTAAAAATGTATAATTCGGAAACTATAATTTTTCATTATTTATTTAAATAATTATTCATAGTTATATATTTGTAAAATAAAGGTTAAATAGTTTTTACCTCTTAAATGAAAAGTATTTGTGAAAATATAATGAATATAAATATGAATTTTGGTACAAAAATGGAATAAATCAACTTAAAATTCTCCCAAAACTTAAAGTGACACTCGAATAAAACCCCTATTTTGTAGTTATACCCTTATATGTTCCATGACTAGCTGTACTGGAATTTTAATTTTTAAGACCAACTAAATGAAGTAAAGAACTATAGATATGTATAGTTTATCTGTATTTCAAAAAGCAAAAGAATGAAATCTGCTGAGAGAGAGAGAGAGATAATAAATCATGTCAATGACTAGAGAAAAAGTAGGTCTTAAATAATGAGAATTATTAATAATAATATCACATGTGAATAGTGCTTTTTAAAAAGAAGGGTTATTACATAAAAATAATTATTAAACTATTTCTTTATAAAAGAGGTTAATTACTTTTAGATGCACACAACAAGGTATCATATACTTATAATTGTGTGTCCCCTTTTGCAAGAAAATGCTAATGTAGCTTACTCTTTCAAATGAAATAATTACGAATGTTTAGTTGTCTATCTAGACTTAATACTGTATATACAATGTTTTATATACGGGAAAACCTAGAATTATAAGAATTCAAATGGATTTCAGTTTAACTACATAGAGAAAAACATAAATCGAAATTTTACACATATTATTAAAAAAATTAATTAGAAACACATAAATGTAAAACAAAACAAGCTAATTTATGGTGGTTCAAGTCATATATGAATTAAAAAAGTCATATATGAACTAAAAAAGTCATATATGAATTCTCTCGTCTCGATTTTAATAACTGATACTTTAGACACTTTCTCTTAACTACCAATTTGCTGGAAACAAAACATAGTAGATAGTAGATCCCAAGTTGGGATTCCAACAATGGCGAGTAAATTTAAGGAAGTAAAGGAATAGCAGCTTCTGCAAGACGACCTTCAATTCAAATAGGGTTGCAAAAAGAAAATTTAATAAAATAACTCAATCAATATGAATTAAATAATTAATCCCAACCGGAGTAAATAAAACTCTTGTTTTTTTTACAACAGTAGTTTGGTTTCTTAATATGTTCTAAAAGTCAGGTTCAAGAGGTGCCTACGCAGCAACTCGGCAATATCCGAAACAATTTTCCTAAAATTCAATTTATACTGATTTATACGTTTCAAATCAATTTAAACTATTTAAAATTGATTAAAATCAATCTAAATTATACCACAAATTTTTCTAATTTCTTTTGTTTTATATATTTAATTTTGATAATTTATCTCAATAAATTCATATTTCTATTTAAAAACTAAAAATATATAATAAATCAATAATTCATTAATATCTAGGCCTCGACTAAGTCCCGAATAATTATTTAATAAATCACGTTCTGTGATAACTGAAATAGAAGTTTTGGTGTAAAATTATTAGTAAACTCTTAGTTAAAAGACTAATAGAACTACCACAAAATAATTCTGACCAGTACTTTTTATCCCCAAACTTTCCATTTTATTTTACAGATCTGAATAATTATCCAAGATGCTAACAAAACAAATTATCCACAACATATATGACAGATACGATTTTAAATAAAATGATGTAACAGGTATAAGTATTTTATTATGATGTAATTTTTATTTTTAAAAATATTGATTCTAAAATAAATCTTATGCAACTAAATCATCTGATACTAAATATTGTTTTTCTTTCTCGGAACCTCAATCTTGCTAGGCAGGCAGGACATGGTTTGGAACAACTTGGAGATCATCCACGGATGTATCTGCCTACACAGATTTTTTTTATAGACTAACGAAGTGTGCAAACATTCTATTTTGTTTCCTTATTTTTCTTGCTGCCACATGGGGCATGCATTTACGTCAGAGTATACGAGATTACTCCCTCTCCTTTTTAAGAAAAACCGTGAGATTACTCTTTCCAATATTATATGTGAGCTGTAAGAAGCAAAACGATCACATCCGAACATTTCAAACAGCGTTTGATATAGCAAAACGATCACATCCGAACAGTTCAAACAGCGTTTGATATTTTAATTTCCACTTTTCACTTTGATTGAAGGAACATTGTGATTACTACATTTTACTAGTGACCAATTAACCTAATGTACAAAATATCACAATCGAATGATATATTGATGCATTACTTTAAAATCAAATCTATAAGAAATTAAGTATTTGTATCACTAAAAATACAAAAAAATTCTTAATCTAAACAAATAAAAAGATGATTGATCGGTAACAAACCAAGATCCTATTAAAATATAAATAAAAGTGATATCAAATTCAACCAAGAAATGTGTAAGAACTAAGCTTTCAATCAAATATTAAGGGTAGATCCATGGGCAAAAATAATCGATATAAAGTGATAAAAGTTCAGTCTAAGATGTTAAAACAAAATAATCATCAAGTCTATAGGTCTAGATTTCATTCAAATAGACTAATCTACTTCCGTTACATTAATCCATATGCTAATCACGCATCAAACATCAATTTCCGTTGGTCTAACACAATCTAGCATGCAATAATCATAAGTCTATTAACCATTTAACATCTCTAACGTCAATTTCCATTGGCTAGACCTGACAATATTATGTTGGTTCAATTATTTCATCGAACACCTTTCGGACATGAAATCACCTAAACTCTAATTAAAATAATTTGGCCAAAGCTAATCTAGCATTATGATCATCTAATAAGCCAGAGAACAATATTAATCAAGAAAGAAATATACTATCCTAAACATCCCCTAATCTCCCGAATCTACCTAACCCATGAACTACAAAGTGACTACTTATTAATATCCATGAAAAACCTTAAACCCATGTAAGATTTAAGGTTAATCATGTTAATAAGTAAGATAAACACAATATAAGATGAAACACTTCCTTAAAATGATCAAAAGTTCAAGCTTTTACAAGATTAGATAAAGTCTTCAGAGAAAATACGACATGTCCAAATTTAGGTATATAATGTATTTATACTAGCTTAAAACTCAAACCAAGTCAGCCCAAAAGTCCTGGGTCTATCCAAAAACAAAAAAAAAATTGGTCTTGATGCCAAAATGGGCAAGAGTTTTCCGCGGTCGTCATTCGCATTCGCCCATTCTCCATATGCCGACCATGACTGTAAACCACGAACAAGTTTTGCCCGCGTTCGATGTCTGCATTCATCCTCTTCTTTGACTTGTCTACCATGCATGCATTTCGCGGGTTGATTCGACCTGTGGTCGACATCCACGGTTCATCCTGGCTGCATTCCACGGGCTGCGTTCACCCGCGGCCGTGACCCGCACTCGACCCATTTCTTTGGTTCATTTGCATAAAACTTAATTTTCACTTCTTATGATTCAAATTGGTCCCAAAGACCTCTAAAGATTTCAAAAGGCCACAAAAATACCTAATAAAAACATATGCATGGAAATGCAACCTAAAGATGCCTAAATTCCAATCTAAATGCCCAATATGTACACTAAATGGTAGTTAAGATCATGCAAATTCATATGATATCACAATACATGAAAGATAGCGTTCACCCTAAAGTCTCTCCCAGACGCCTCCGCATTCAGCTTTCATCAATGTCAGCGGGGCTCTTAGCCGCCGACATCAGGTCCTCTTTTCTGTTAGCTGTTCATTATCGTTCTTTGTCTCTTACCTTGTCGTTCTCAGTCTCCGCACTAATTCTCCTATCATCTCCAACAATCGCCGTCTCGTCAAACCTCTGCGTCGTCATAAGGAAGATTCCTGATCCTCTCCTGGTCTCCTCCGCCTCCCATGCTCCTTTCCTCAACATAACTCATCCTCCCAAGGTGAGCAGAAACTTCAACCCATTTTGTGTGTGGATTCAGCATTTGGCTTATCGACTCTTTCTCACTGAGTCCTCACTTGGTGCACGACCCGAGCCTCTTTTGTTCTGCCTTTCCCCCTCGTTGGATCTAAACAAGGTCGGAAAAGCCTCCCTTCTGTCAAAATGTCTCATTAATTCATCAACTCCAACTCTCAAACATTTGTTCAAGAAACTTCGGTGAGGGTTTCTGTCTAATAGATCTCATGATATGGGCCTTCAATTTGTTATATTGGGTTTACGGCTCAGACTTGGTTTGTTGAGAGCTATGAGGCCCAATACGGTAAACATCGGAATTCAGATGCTCAACATGAACCCAGCTCCCATCCTCTCTTGGAATATCATTAAGAGCATCTACTCACCTACTCCGTCCACCTTGTTCTCACTGCCTCCCTATCAGGCCCCGCCGAGACTCTATAGGGCTCCAACCATCTTTTGGGTTTTGTTATGTTTACATAATCTTCTATTGTGAAGTTTTCTTTTAAAGAAACGACCCTTCAAAATATTTGTCTTAGACTTGACATTGTTCTATTCGATTGCTGCAACGTATCTGTGATCTATTTTGCAAGAGTGTGGACTCGCCTAATTTGCTCGCTACTACGTCATCGCTGCATATCCATCATACTACGTCGTCTCAAGCATTGGCGGTTCTTCATAGAGTCGGTCCTACGGTCTTCTCACTCCTTTCCTTGCCGTCGAAACTATTGTGCAAGAGTGTAGACGAGCCAGATCTTCCCGCCATCAAAACTATTGTGCAAGAGTGTAGACGCACCAGACCTTCCCGCTATTACGTCACCATTGCGTTTCCATCACAATACGTCGTCTCAAGCATCAACGGTTCTTCACAAAGTTGGCCGTACGATCCTCCACTCCTTTCTTTTTCGCAGGAACTAATGTGCAAGAGTGTGGACTCGCCAGTTATGATCGCTACTACGCCACCGCTGCGTTTCCATTATGGCGTCTCAAGCATTGATGGTTCTTTCCAGAGTCGGCACTACATCCCTCTCACTATAGATGCAATCTTCTACGGGGGTTCTTGGACTTTTTGCTATCAAAATCCATTGGTTGGATTTTTCAACGTCAAACTCGACTTTTTTTGCATTTTTTCGAACTCGGACTTTAAGATTACAAGTAAAGTTTTCAATGGATCTCTTCTCTTCTTTGCCACATCTATTCTTCTTCTTTTTATCAATTTACCGTCGAAGATCTCTCTCATTGTACCAATAGCTCATTAGATCTTTAATTTATACTAGTTTTTTCACTCGCGCTACGCGCGAGTCTATTTTAATAATTTAATTTAGTATTTTTTGTAATATTTTTAAATGAGAAAATTAATTTCTTTAAATTTATATTTTTGTATATATTTTAACATTGTTTGTTGTTTTCCCTATGTATATTTGTTTTAAAATTATTACTTTTAGAAAAGTTACATCTTAGCTATTTATTTTTTGTAATATTTTATAAAATATATTTTATCTATTTTAGATATTTATTTTTGACTATTTTATATATTTTAGGTATTTTGGGAATTTCAAAAAAAAATTATATCTTTTGAATTTTTTGGATATTAAATATAATTTTTATTTAAGTAAATAAATCTAATTTGGATATTTTTTGGATATCCAAAATATTTTGGTTTCGTTCAGATTCAGTTCCTGTTTTCTATATACCAAAAGTATTGGGCCCTTTTGGATTTTTAACAAATTTATTTTGAGTTCAAGATTACTTTTTCATATAGAATTTTGTTC
This sequence comes from Moricandia arvensis, assembly GCA_905132765.1. NCBI lineage: Eukaryota > Viridiplantae > Streptophyta > Magnoliopsida > Brassicales > Brassicaceae > Moricandia > Moricandia arvensis. Next base: position 18,784 of record CAJHQP010000060.1, read on the forward strand.
TTTGGTATCAGAGTTTTTTCCCCAATCTTATCATTAATTATATTTTAAATTCATAAATATTTATTGGGAAATTGTCAAACCACTTTTCTTGTACTACTTTCCAAAAATACCTTAATCACTTTTACCCTTGTTTTTAAGAGGAAAAAACACACTTATAACATTTGGGTTAATTAATCTAAGACATAGGGTTTAGAGTTAAGGGGTGGTGTAGGGTGGGGGTAGGGTTTAGGAATGTAAAATATAGGATTCTAATTAATTTTTTTTTTAAATTGCCCCTTGAAAAAGTGGTATTTTTGAAAATATCTCTATAATGAAGGTAAAAATAAAAAATGGTACAAAAAAATGGTATTTTTGAAAATTTCCCATACTTATTTTGTGAAAGGAGTTTTTTTTAATATTTAATTTAAAGAGAATCTTATAAATAGATATCAAAGTCATGCAAAAAACAAATATGAAAAGTTTCTAGATTGGTTTAATGGATATACTTACATGGATGACAAAAAAATAGTTTTCGATAAGTTTGACGTTTTCTGTATGAAATTGTTAAATTGTTGTTGGAAGTTATAAAGATTTTGTGGAACGTATCAAAAATATTTAAACCTAATTTTCTTAGATGTCGATTACTCTTGGTTTGTGGAATGGTATAGTTCTGGTTTGGAAACTTAATATTCTAAAGATAAACGCAACCACTTCAGATGTAAGGTGTGAGAAGCACAGAAAATAGAAAACCTTTTTTTTATCAACAAATAAGAAACATGTTCCCTTCATTTTTTTGAACAACACCTAATCCTTTCATTTTGTCGTTCTTTTCATCACAAATCCACATTGATCTTCTCTATCGAGGTTGGGGTTATTAGATTCAAGTTTATTTTCCTTCAGATTTCAAGATCGGATTTCATCTAAGCTTTCTGAGCTTTCTATTTATATGTATCTGACTTGAGAAGACAAAGAGTTCGATAGGGAAACCAAAAATTAAAATCTACCTAACAAACAACCACATCGGATTAACTTGATCGAGTCACTGATCTTTTTTTTTGTTAGGTTGCTGGTAAAAAGCTTAGGGTGTTGTTTAACCTAACTTATTATGGACAGTTCTGCATCTCCCGCAAGAGTCTTTGGTTATGGAGGTCATTTTGTAACTTGTTTTGTTGTTAATGACCAAGAAGTTCTTAATCTTGTAGATTACACCAGCTTTTAGATTCTCTTTATAGCACCCTATTCGATTAGTTGGTATGAAGGCGTGGATTGTTGTTCCCTGTAAAAAAAATGTGTCAAACAATATATATAATGATTATTAAATTTCGATTGATAATGTCTAAACAAAATTCTTTGTATCTTTTGATCAATAAGAAATAACTCAAAACCCATAAGAAAACCGCCATTGGTGATGTTACGTTCTTCCCAAAAGTGAACCACTCTAGCATTAAATTCATTCTTATTAAACTCTTTTGTAAGATCATCGAAAACCAACGAAGAAGCACAAACAACCATTGTGTAAATATTTTTTTCCTTTTTGAATTTCTCTCTTTGTCAAAGTAAATCATGAAAACCCTTTGATGCTTAGACAAATATTTAAATACTTCGTATATTAGAAAGTTTCTTATTTTGTATATTAAGTGAATTTCCATTTGTAAAAGTTTTAGTTTTTGTTATTTAACATAAATTTTCCATTTTATTTTGGTATAAATGATGCTTTGGATTTATTATACTTAAAAGGACATAATTTTTGTATTTTGACATAATTTATTATCTTTAAATGTCAATATTACATAAAAATTGTTCATTTCAAAATAAAATATAAATCAATATCAAATATGGTAAAATTAAAAAATTAAAAACATTATATAATTTAACTTAATGCATAACTGATTTTCAAAAATATGACAAATTATGATATTAGTTTATTTTTTTTAAGTGTTAATATTTCCAAAATTAGATTAAAACTTCTTTACATCATTTATAACTAATGAAAATATTCAAAATAAATGATGTAAAACTATCTTTTTGTAGTGCTTGCTTAAAAATGTTAATATTAAATTAAAGAGGAATATCAAAAGTAAATTGTGATATTAACAAAATATTATTGTCTTCTTAAGTATAATTAAAATATTTTAGTAATATTAGTATTTTACAACTTCCTTAAAAATGTTAATTGTTAAAGTAAAAAGAAAAATCAAAAGTAAATTATAATATTAACAAAATATTATTGTCTTCTTAATTATAATTAAAATATTTTAGTAATTTTACTAAGCTATATTTTACATTTATTATACTTAAGTAGACAATAATGTTTTGTTAATACTACGATTTACTTTTGATTTTCCTTTTTACTTTAACAATTAACATTTTTAAGCAAACTGTAAAATATTAATATTTATTTTGTTAGTTTAAATTTTATATGGATCATTAATTTCGTTTTTAATATAATTTCTGAAATATAAACATGTTTTTTATATTTTAGAAAATCAGTTATGTATTAAGAAGACAATAATGTTTTGTTAATATTTTGATTTACTTTTGATTTTTCTTTTTACTTTAATAATTAACATTTTTAAGCAAATTGTAAGATATTAATATTTATTTTGTTAGTTTAAGTTATATATAGAACACTAATTTTGTTTTTAATATAATTTTGGAAATATTAACATTTAAAAAATCTAATATAATAATTCGTCATATTTTCAAAAATCAGTTATGTATTGAGTTAAATTATATAATTTTTTAACTTTTTAATTCTATCATATTTGATATTAATTTCTATCTTATTTTGAAATGAACAATTTTTGGTAATATTAACATTTTAAAGATAATAAATAAAAAAAGATGATTTGGCATATTATAATTGGTCGTTTAACATCCTACGTAGACACTTTCGATGGATTATAGCCTCAACATTTATATAATATAGATAAGTATTTGGTGTGAAACAAAATAAAAAGAAGGAACAATACAACTGGCCAAATAAAGAAGGAACAATGAAAAGGAAAGATACCGACGATAATCACCAAATCCCACTATCATACACAAATAAGTTTTCAAATTCGTAATAATCGAATATATAAGCATAAAATTAAAATAATAGTAAAATAATGAATAGCAATTATATACACAGCGGATATATACCACATGGCAAAATTTGATCATAAAGTATTTGTACTATATATATACTCTCTTTTTTTCATCACATAGAGGTCTATGGATTTAAATACATTTTCGACTCGAACAATAGAAATTAGAAGCTTTAAAAGTTAACAAAACATTTCTTAACGAGGTCTTATAAGACATGAACTTCTACCTCTTTAAATGACTTTTCAGACATTAGCCAATTGAATTAATAAAGATTTTTAATAAGAGAACGGTCAACAATTACATTAGTTTAAACAGAAATGGAATTAGCACATGATTCTCTAACTTCCTTACGACCGACACTATTCTCATCTTTAAAATACCAGTACAGATATGCAGTTTTTTATGCAATTGATCGAACGTCAATATTCATGCAGATTAGTTAATTACTTAATTCTTATAGTATGAAATATAAGCAGCTGATTGATGTTAAATAAATATTATTATTAATTTCTCTGTTTCAAAATAATAAATTTTTAAAGTTTTTGTATACCGCTTAAAAAATTACTAATTTAATTTATCTCGTTTGTATAAAAACAACATTAACCAAATCTAATCCAACTAACAAAAAAATATACTACAAAATGCAAATAGTTATAAACATCAAATTACATTAAGTATTTGAATAGAAACTTGTAAACATAACTTTAAATGAATCCAACAAAAAAATTCTGAAACACTAATTAAACCGAAACAAAATGGATATTAAATTGTTAATACACAATTAACTAAACTGGTACTTTTATGAATATTTTTTAATGTTTTAAAATATTTCATAGTATCAAAGAAACCAGAATAATTGTTTATATATTTAGTAACTACTCCTTCCGTTTCAATATATATAATATTTTATAGAGATTATGTTGTTCTATAACATACGATATTTGCACAAATCAATATATCTTTACCAAAATATGTGTAACAAGTTATATTTATTATTTTATTTATAATTAAATAAATTTATCAAAATCTGTAACGAGTTGTATATTTATTATTTTATTTATAATTAAATAAATTAGCTTAAATTTATATTTTATTGATATTTCATAAAAAGGTAATTTTCTTGGTATTTGTGCATTGCATTAAAACATCATGTAATATGAAACATATGAATTATAACAAAGCTTAACCTTTTAACTTGATATACAAAGGCAATAAATTTCTAAGAGAACTTATGAGTTCTTTTACTGACTTCCATATGCTTTTTTGTTAAGATTAAGCAAAGTGTTTAAGGTCAAAACTCATGTATCTCCACCTTGAAAACATTTTCACCCTCCTATGAAGGATGCCCAACCTTTGAAAGGCCGGAACACTCGCCATTACCCCAGATTGTTGACGACCATTTCCCTTTTCTTATATAAACACTAAATTGCATTTTCTTTTAAGTGTTTATCTAAAAAAATTGGATCATTTAGTACATCCATATATAATACACGCAATGCATATGTTATGTATGAAAGAAGTATCCGTCCATTCGGCAAGAAGTTGAGTGCACCCGATTGGTGTATATTTGATATTCATCTTGTCCTCTACGGCCAACGATGAAATAGCTTTAAGGAATGAAAAACCAATCTAAGCATTTACGAGTTAGTTAAATATTCCAAAAGAGCATATTTAAAGTAAATTTTATATTTTGTAACATATTCTTTTCTGACTTTTCAGTTTAACAAATTTAGAGAAACAAAGTTACAGCTTAATCATTAATATGATTAAAACTACATGATTATATTTGTAAAAAGAGTATGAAAAAACCATACCCCCACAGTAAAAAAAACACTATACCCCCACCCCACAAAAGAGTTGTTCATATATATATTTTGTTGTCATGTCTAATTGCCAAAACGTCCTCGTCTCTATTATTTCTTGTCTTCCTTTATAAATTTGAGACTGCTATATTTTTTATAGAAACCTGTAGATTTTTTTTAACAAAAAAAGAAAGAAACGAGAATACTAGGAAGATTGTTAATAAATTGAAAAGATTGAATCGTAAAAGAAACTAGTAAGTAACCAAGTATGATTGTTTGGAAGTCACTTTAACATGTTCGAAGATATTTTTAAACAGATAGAACTTGTCAAGTCAAAAAAAAAAACAGATAGAACTTGGAAAATAAAAAGACGTCCAATGGCTTAGACACAATACCTAATGGCTTATTCTTTATAAATACATTTTGGTTTATGATTTGTATAATTTTGATTGGTCAAGATATTCTAAGAGTGGTATAAAAACTTGACCCAGTATAACACCCAAATAAAGCTTCCATATCCTCACATTCTTGTTTGGCAACAGATAGTTGTTGGCAGGTCCACTTTACAGGCTTACGAAATTGGTTAATTCCTTTCAACATGGTTTATTTTTTGGTATAAACTTTCGTTGCAATTTATCTCCTTAATTAATAAAACCCTTTACCACAAAAAGCAATAGTTTCATATTAAAAGAACATTCAGAATTCAACATGGATTATTCAATTTTTAGTAGAAACTCTGTTAAAGTTTATTTCCTTAACTAAGAAAATCCTTGAAACAAGAAAAGCAATATATATTTAGCAAAAAAGCAATATATAGTTTAAATGCTTATATTAAAAGAAAACCAAGAGTTTATATGTTTTAGTTAAGATTTTGTTAGATTCGGATTTATTATGGGCTTCCAACTTAAAACCAATTGGTACTAAGTGGAATGGCCCTAACCCTTTATATATTATTTAATGTCCCATTGAATACTCGATGTGGGATATTTATCCCTAATACCACTCCTCGAGATGATGACTCTTATCGGCCAGAAATCTAGGAACTTTAAGACATTTATACTCGGTCGAGCGAGTCAAATACGACAATTATACCTAGCCGGAAAGTTAAACACGACCTTTATATCCGGTCGGATAGGGTCAATATTAATTAAGGGTTTAGGGTATTTAGGATCTGGACTATGATACCATGTTAGATTCTAGTTTATTATGTGGTTCCAACTTAGTACCACAACCAATTGGTACTAAGTGAAATGGCTCTAACCCTTTATATATTATTTAATGTCATATTTAATACATGATGTGGGATATTTATCCCTAATAGATTTTATTTATCTTAACAAAAAGGTCCATTTTAAAACAGTAATTAACGAGCGTGAACGAAATCATCATCCAGATGAAAATGTGTAAAAGCTTATCCCTGAAGGTGTCTTAAAAACTGTGCGATCACCAATTTTTCACGGGTGTTGGCGTAGAAATAATATTTTGCTTGGCTTGAGAGTCTTGTGAGACTTTTGATTCATCTCTTTTTAATCATTCACTGTCTTTATCTTTTTCATTTTAAACTATTAGTATCTTTTAGCATATAAAATAGAAAAAGAAAACGTTTTACACTATTTTTTTCTTCAATATAAAAATAAAACAAAAGTGCAAAATTATAAGTCTAGCTAAGACTACTAACTTCCCCACTAAGTATGAGAGACTATTAGACTATTTTAAATTTTAAGTTCTCACTTCTCATGAATCCATAGATGTTCAAGTGATCAAGACGTCCAAGCAGCGACGAATCTCTAGTTTCACTTTGAGCACATTAAAACAAAATATACATATAATACGTATCCGATAAAGTGGAAAGAGTCTATAGTGTTGGGCTAAGTTTGGCCCAATTAATTTAACTCAAAAATCACATTTTGGATAGAAAAATAATAAATAATACGAATACCGAAGAAACACTATAAATTGATATTCGGTAAATTAATAAATAAAATAAATTAACAATTTTTATTAATTTTAAATTGATGGAATTTAAAATATGACATAAATCAATAAGATAGTGAGATAATAATTTTTTTGAAATTATATAAATATATGGTTTCTTTACAGATTACAAACTAATAATTTCTATATATATTTACATATTTTCAATGTTTTGATTTTATAAAAATAACTAATGTTTTTTGAAGTGCTGCCGTCTAGCCGCTGAGATGGCTGACGGAATGCTTGGCCAGGCCAATATGCAACAATAGGCTTAATTAGTCGTTTGTCTCCTTAATTAACAATTATTAAATTAGACTCTTTGACGAAAATGAATTGAAAGGAGCTTGGGTTATACTGCGGCCCACTTTCGTTACTTTTTAGAAAGCTCAGTTACGCAAATGGTATGTTGTTTGACACTTAACAGTGTTTAGAATGGTAGGAAGATAAGAGTTCTAAGGGCATGAGCAATGGTAGTATCTACCATAGTCTCTCACTTCAAAATACTAATAAACAACAAAAAAGTATGAAAGAGAAGATGAACAAATAAAGAAACGATTCGTGCTAAAGAGACTAACAAAAAAACTTAAAGAAACTATATGTTACGTGTTGGTTAGTAAATGGTAGTGCAATTATTTTAAATAATTATTTTTATTACATAACTAAACTATTTTGAAATACTAATAAAATAATATCAAGAGATTCACATTAAAGAACTTATCACTAATGTTGCTCTAAGGTTCACTTGTTCAACTTCTAAAAGTCTAGAACATATTATTGTTAGGCTACTTACAGTGAGCATGTTGAAACTTTTTTTAAATGTTTAATGTAGGAACTTTATTTTACTATAATAGAGACAACTAATATTTGTAAAAATAATAAAAACATAAATCAAAAATTACAATATCGAATAAATGAATAAAGAAAAGTTGCAGAGTCGAGATGATTAATTTTTTTCCTTAAATCTTTAAACGCCTCGTAGTGTGACGGTTGTATAGCGCTCAGATTCTCATGATACATGCATATGTTTCTGTTTACCATTACCGAAAAACAGAACCTATCGAACCTAACTTTTGTGTTGTACTCTCATACTCAAAAACAAAAAGAAATACTAGCATAACTATTATAAGTGGGAAAGAGTAAACTTTTGTTGGTGAATGTGTTTTTTTTTCTATAATGCTAACCAGCTATTTTATAGAAAAATAATGAGAAGCACAAAGTTTCATATTCAATAAAAAAATGAAACTTCCATGATGCACTAATAAAAAGTTTAATTTTATCAATTATTATGTAAATTTATTCTATTTTGACCAAGAAATTGAAGAATAATATTATTGTTGTTTGACCAATTCAAACTTAAATAATATACTTTTAAATGTACTTCTTTCTTATTATCAATATGAAGATCAGCATATATTTGGTTTATATGATTATGTTTAATGAACATGTAGTCAAACTAACAAATCAAAACCCAAATTCAATCAAATATCCAATGTGTGTATTTGCTACTTTGTACAAATTTCTCAAATCACACACATTGGACTTCCATTTCCCATTCAAATAAAACTCATTTTTGACATATGAATACACTATTCATAATGCTCAAAAAATAGTTCCAACAATCCCCCACATGAATAAAAATGACTCTAGACACTAGACGACTCGACAGACTTGACAAGACTCACTAAGGACTTTTGAGAGTACAAACGAAAAATCCACTGCATGATGAGTTGATAGCATTTTTCAGCCTTGAACCAGTCATTGTTAATAGCTATCAGATTTACTCAGCCAAGTAGTGAACATGATGTCTTGAACCACCCGGGCTTTGGTGTAAACCTAGACAATAACTATAACACAGTTTCATTCTCTCAAAGAACTAGGTTCTATGTTGTGTTCTTTTTGGCCGTGAACAGTCCTGGTTAATCATGAGTGAACTTGGAGAATATAATCTTTCTTTCATTCTCCTAGAAACGACCCAATTTCACACTCACAAGGTGATTTGTCATTATATTTGTTTAGAGAAATATCATGTACTACTCCATTCATATATCAAAGCTATGGACACAAATCATCAAATGCAAAAGCTTATCCTCTATTCCTTACATGTAGCACTGTTTAATCATCATAAGAACTGGGTATAGACCGAAGTCTTACAGTGCTTTGGGCAGATTTAGTTTGACTTAGTTGTCTCCTTGAACCTATTTCTTGGGATCTCCAGTCAGTTAGGTAGAGTTACCGCCAAACTTCATCTTAATTTTCATAGGTTTTAACTCATTCCTCTTGATGATATAACAATATGATACCATGACACACCTTTAATAAAAGGATCCTAGGTTGTCATCATAATGAACATAATCTCTTTAGATTAGTCGAGATGAATTGTCTAATGATTTTTGTCATCTTCTTTCAAGATACAATTAACCATTATATACAAAACTTAATGCATGACATTGTCTTTTTGGTCATATTGTGATAATTATCACTAAGTCCATGTGGCCTCTTGCCAATGACTTTATATTGGTAAGCACAGCTTCCCCTACATTTCCTCAGATAACTTATAATATGCATATTTTCATTTAACATCTCTTAAAAGTTTAGAAAAGTTGATCTACAACTCTTTTGATTTAAATGAATAAAAAGTAATTTTAAAAATTATTATAATTTTCTACAAATGTATTTCATTTTCAGAAATTCCTATTTTACATACAACTATTTTCATAGTTCTCCACGTTGATTTATGAATCCAACTTATATGTTTTGAATCTTTTTCAAAAACATATTTTGCTTTTTAGCAAATGTACATATCATCACAAGATATTATTTTTGGCATAAAAATTACCACTTTCTTTGGTTATTTTCAATCATGTTGACTTTCAAAACTACAATATACATGGAGTTCCAGTCATATTAATATGAGATTTCTCATTTTTTACTCATAGTCAATCTTTATACGGCTCGTATTAAAGCATTGACGGAATATAAATGTTTTGATCAATGTCAACAAACATTATATTTTCTATGGCAAATGATTCATATGTGACAGACTTTTCCCAAAATTAATTTGGGACGTCGACTCACGAGTTCATTTTCATCCATATCATTTGATCTCTTAAAGATCAAAATTTTATTTATCAATGGTATAACCATATTTGGAACTTTAATCTTTTGCTCCCAAAAAAATAATCTGAAACAATATATCACAAACCGTTACACACATTTTTGATAACTAAAGTAATTCATCACATTAATCAAGTCAAAGCGCTAACACATTTTTTAACAAACAAATTATCTGATGATCATGTAATGCACGTGTTTGACCATATTTAAAAAAATACTTTTGATAGTTTCATGATAAAAATCAATGTTAAAAACACTTTAAGTTCCACAAAAAGGATACTTAAACCGGTAAACAAAATCATAGCCTTAGTGACTAATAACAATTCTTTTAACTTTACCTCTATGAGATAGTAAATTATCAAAATCCACAGAATTTCAGAGATGAAACAAAAAAATATACAGAACCAACTTCTCTTTTCCGGTTCAAGTAGTGACTAGAACAAATGATAATCACCTCTTCCTGAAAAATCTTAACAAAGATTTCTGTGAAAAAATAATTAGATTAAAATTTTTATACCAGAAAATATATTATACTAAAACCATAATCAATAACAAGCTGCTCGAGAAGAGTGATTCTCATCATAGTAATTATCAAATTCCCAGTAACATAACCAAACCGATTCAGACACCTATTCCGAATATAGATTAGCCTGTTCTTACAGAAAAAACTTTAACAAGTATCAGTATTCTTAGTGCAAAGCATAAACAATATTTAAACATTTAAGAGTGTAGGAACCTTATTTTACTATGATGGGGACAACTGATATTTGTAAAAATAATAAGAACATAAATCAAAAATTAAAATAACGAAATAAACGAATAAAGAAGAATAAAGAAGAATTGCAGAGTCTAGATGATTAATCTCTTTCCTTAAATCTTTAAACGCTCTGTAGTGTGACGGTCGCATAGCGCTCAGATTCCCAGGATACAACTGCATATGTTTTGTCTACCATCACTGAAAAACAAAACCTGTTGAATCTAACTTTTGTGTTGTACTCTCATACTCAAAAATAAAAAGAAATACTAGCATAACTATTTTAAGTGGGAGAGAGTAAACTTTTGTTGTTGAATGTGTTTTTTTTTTCTATAATGCTAACCAACATTTTAATAGAAAAATAATGAGAATCACAAAGTTTCATATTCAACAAAGAAATGAAACCTCCATGGTGCACTAATGGAGAGTTTAATTCTTGTCGATTATTATATGAATTTATTCAACATTTTGACCAAGAAATTGAAGAGTAATATTATTGTTGTTTGACCAATTCAAACTTAAATAATATACTTTTAAATGGATTTCTTTTTATATTTTATCAATATAAAATATCAACATACATTTGTTTATAAGATTATGTTTAATGAACATGTAGTCCAACTAAAAAATCAAAACCCAAATCCAATCAAATATCCAATGTGTGTATTTGCTACTTTGTATAAATTTCTCAAATCACACACATTGGACCTCCATTTCTCATTCAAATAAAACTCATTTTTGACATATGAATACACTATTCATAAGCTCAAAAAATAGTTCCAACATTTAATGCTTCCAATGAAACTCTTAAAAAACTGAATAGCTGTTGAAAAACTGAATTTTCTTACGTGAATTCATTATAGTTGAATCCTTTCAACTAGTTGAAAGAGAACAGAGAGGGCCCACAACACATGTGGGTAGATTAGTTATTAGTTATTGAGATAGTTGAAATCTTTTTTTTTACCTTAATCATTTCATTTCAATTATTTTATAATGTATTAATTAATTTATATAATTATTTTATATCAAAATTTATAACTTTTTGCTCTATAAATAGAATTTTGTTTATTTGATTGGGATATATATATATATATATACACATTTATTTATATAATTCTTTAACTTTTTCAATAAACTTTTACAATATTTTTATATATTATTTTTTACAAGAAATTCCAAAATATTAATATAAGTGATTAAGTTTGATTTTAATTATTAGTTTTATTAAATAAATTTTTGTTTGCATTTTAGCTATTAATATGTAATCATGACTAAAAAAATAAAAATACAAAACAAAACAAATTATCGTATGAACCAATTTTAGCAAAAAAAAAAGACAAATTATCGTATGACCAAATTTTAGCAAAAAAAAAAGACAAATTATCGTATGATACAAAATGATTATATGTAAATGACTAGGTGGAAAACAATATGATGTGGAATGTTAAAAAGTAAAAAATAGAGTGTTGAATAAATGAAGCCATTGTCGATGAACTTAAGAATTGTAGGTTGTTTGAGAGGTACATTGTTGTTATATCTATCTATTGAATATGGTTGGTAACCTTACAACAGTTTGAATTTGAAGCAGTTAGAAAAAAAAACAATAAACGCTGCTACAGTTGAAAGTTGTATGGAATGACAGTAAAACAAAGTGGTATAAACAAATTCAAGTGTAAAGCTTTTGGTTCTGCTTTTAGGATTGATAACTGTTACAACGATATACCGTATACCCAGACCGAAATACCATTTAAACCTATTTCCGCAAATTAAGTCTAAACTACTTTTTACAGAAGAGTTTTCTTTTTATTATGAAATATTTGTACAAGAGGGATAAAAACAGTAAAACACATATATTGGCCAAATGATAACATATATTTGTTTGGCATTTCTATTCTTTATTTTCCGGAATATCATTCATGGAATTATAGAGCATTCCCATTCATAGATGCTAAAGAGTATTTGAAACAAAAAAATATTGATATTTAAATATAATTTAGCTTTTTAATTAAATTTTAAATGTAAAAGGAGAGTAGAATCAATATAGAAAGAATAACACAATGAGTCAATTTATGTATATTTAATACTCTATAGGTTCTAAAATATTGTATAGGATGTTTAAAAATTTTTGATGTTCCAATATACAAGATGGTTTCACATTTTTAGATAAAATTTTACTTTATAAAAAATTATGTAACTCATATTCAAAATTGTATTATTGTAAGGGCATCCCCAACAAGCGCCCTCATTTTATATGGGATCCACCCTCAAAATAAATGAATGGCTAGTTTTCCAACGATCACCCTCAAATTTATTTTTATAAGAATTAATCATTTATACTCTAATCCTCAATATTATTAATAATTAATTATATCCACTAAAATTTCAAAACCAATAAAATATACTATTTGAAATATTTTAAAATAAAACATTTTCGAAAAATATAATAATATGTAGTCAAATATAACTATAAGTAGTACAAAAAATGTTGATAAAATAATTTTAAATGAAATAGTTTTAAGAAAACATAACGATAAGTACTAAAATATGTTATATAAAAAGTTATTAATTAAATTATGAAACATATATAGTTGTAGGGATTAAAGTGAAAAGTAAATAATGTTTTAATGGGGTGAATAGTGCAAAACCCTTCAAAAATGAGGGGATAATAGGCTGTTGGAGATGCTCTAATAGGTTAAATACCTTTTTGTCACGACGTTAACTACTTTTGATTAATAGTTATAATAACACTTTTAGATAAAAAATAATTTTCAGTATGTATATTTTTATCTAAACATCTTACATTTAGAAACAGATGGAGTATCATAGTAGGCCACTTTTAACTCTTACGGTAATTTTACACATATTTCCACACGTTTAAGCGTAGAAAAAACTCAAAGTATCCTTTCTATTTCTTTTTTTTCTTCTTCCTCCTCGTCTTTGAACAATCATGATTTGTGGTATATGAAAAAGCTTAAAATAATTGATTTGGCTACCTATGACACCAAATTGCGTTTACCCTTTTGGGCATACATTTGTTTTAAACTCTAGAGTTAAGCGTGCTTATGCTGGATAGTGAAAGGATGAATGACCTATCAAGAAGTGATTTACGATATCATGCGAGTGAAGCCAAAGCACAGGAAAAGGTCACACGGTGATTGTAGGATCAATAAACAAGACTTTCGAACCTCCAAAAAATTAACACAATGCCCTTCACGCAGAATGAGGCCCACGAATCGAGAGAGAGAGCGTGAAAAACCCATTAATCATGGGCGGTCAAAACGTTACAAGAAGTTTGTGAATTTTATAGTTGGAAAATTTCGTCGATGGCAAACATAGAACAAACACTGGTGAGTAGGACTATTGCCGCTTATGGAAGAGAAGCAACATCGTTTGTTTTCCTCTTCCTTTTCGCTGACGGTGGCCGAGTAAATATTTTAGTGAAGACGTCGGGACCACAAATATGAGACCTTTTGGAATTTGATGACGTTGGGAGAAACATATGAAATAGGAATAATGGTAATGGAGGTGGACGAGACAGAGACGATGATGGAGAGGGTGAAGTTGATAGATCTGAGGAGAAGGAGTATGGAAAGATAATAACGTTTATTGAAGTTATGAAGGAGATGGATTGTAGAGGGATTACACAATCAGACGATATGTTGGAGGCGCCGAAGTTTGTGGGGATTCGGAAACTTCTTCTTCTTCGTTACCTTGAGTACATGTTACAGGACCGTTCCACGCCTCAAGACAGATGCAAGCTGAGAAAATATGCTAAACCTATCACAACACCTTACTTCCATTTATCACCCTTTCTCCTAACGTCATTGTGTTCTGGTTTTGGTTTCAGGTACAAGAAGAGCTCAAGAGATTGCTAGAAATTTTACAGAACGAAGAAGTAAGCATATCACTTTCACATGCCGTGAGTATCTAGACAAATAAAGATGAACTCTTATTCAAAAATTAAAGATCTTTTTTGCTTTGAATATGTATTTACATGAGACATCAATAACATTGGCTTATTTCAAGCCACATTGTCTGGGAGAAAGTATTCATTGTTAGAGGTCACCATTTGAGACAATGCAATGTAAGGGACTGGTAATATCCTCTTCTCTCTTTCATTGAAGGTAAAAAAATATCACTTTGAAGCAAGATCTTAGCAAAAAGGAAGCTAGTAACAAGGAAATGTGTGTAAGTGTACAATTTTTCAGGTATAGTTGGGTATTATTATATGTCAAGAGTGTCCATGTGTATCTATGCATATGTGGATCTTCGAATACAAGTGTAGATGTGGATACTAATATATATATATATATATCTATATCTTCATGTGTACACTATTGAATTTTGTGAACAATGTACATAGATAGTAAAACATGTGTGTACATGTGAAGCTCCCAAGACCATGTTCCTCTCTTTTATTCACTATGTTCTTTTGATAACCTCTCTAACTGAGTTTACTATTTATTTATTTTTGACATCAATATGTTGTTCTATTACTCTAAGACAAGAGATAGTCTAAGGATCCACACCAGAATAGAACAACCAATAAAAACTAGACTACTGTAGAAACTTCTAGCCATCTTCGCCAATGAGTCTGCCTTCATGTTACGCGATCTCAGGATATAGAAGATCTTGAAGTCGTGGAACCGATGTCGAATAGATAAGAACTCATGCAGCTCTGTTGAAAATCTTGGCCAATCCTTTGGGCTTCTGATTATCGAAATCAAGTCCATGCAGTCGGTCCCAAAGTGCTGGCAAGACGAAAGGTTGATCATATTCTCCATTGCCCACATGTGTGCCTCAAGCTCTGCATGTAACGATGATTGCATTCTTTCTTCATTACTCAATCCCATCAATTGTTATCATCCAACTATATCTAGCCATATCCATTGTAGTTTGCGTCTTCTGTCCATGAACCATCTATCAGGATAATATCTCGCAAACATACAACTTGTGAAGTCTATGTTTGTTTTCCTACATCATCGCTCGTTTTCGCATTTGCGTCAAACCAAGCATGACATTCAACGGTAGCATGTCAAACAAGTTCAACAGGGCCGCGAGAAACACCTCTGAATAACTTATCATTTCTGGATTTCCACAAGTACCATATGATCCATAAATACAAATTTATGTCCAAGTTTGGATCCTCAATGTCATTCTTTCTTCAGAATAAGTAGTCTAACTTTGCGTACTGACTCGATATGGGGAACACGCCCGGGATTGAAAGAGTAAAGGCAAGGGCCCATGCTTGCAGTGCTGGAGAACACTCAAATATCGCATGATTCACCGACTCATCATCCGCTCCACATCTGGGACAGTGGTTATCGCATCTCATATGACGATACAATTAGTTTTTTCATAACTTCTAAATACCCTGAAACAATCTGCCAAACCAAGTGTCGCATCTTTGTGGTGCATTCAACTTCCAAGCAAAGGCTTGTAATCTCGTGATACTTGGTTCACTTATCATAACTGCCTCTTCCCGATTAAGAATATTACGAGCAACCTAGTATCCAGATTTCACAATGTATAACCCGCTCTGAGGTTTCTATTTATTTGTGGATAATTGCATCTCTTTAACCGTAGACCAAGTGACTAAAATAAATTCATTTGTCTTTATTACCAAGAAGTTACGAACCTTAGCCTTGTAATTGTTATCATTAAAGCCAAATTTTATATCTTGTAAAATTACTTCCAATTTATGTTATGAGAAACCTTCAACGTAAGCTGATGTGTTTTTAGTTTTTACTAAGACAATAATATCTTATCTTTTTTTTGTAATAGAAAAAGGTTAAACCCAGGTCTATTAAAGACACATACCTAATCTCCGGGTGGAGATATAGCCCATGGATGGACCCTCTTTTGGGCATTCAAATGGGTCAAGAGCAATAATCCGTATCCGCGTGGCCAGCGGGGTTTGAACTCCGGGTTTACCGTATTGGATTTCTCCTCAAGTGCCTCTGGCTTACCACCGCGTGGTTAAATAATATCTTATCTTGCTCAGAGATCATTGGATATTAACGAGATTGTGGTTCTCTTCTTCGGCAAAATTAATAAAGCTTTAACATAGGCATGCGTCAGATTGAAAGAATTTACTGAAATTATGCTCAGAAATTAACAATAGATACGGTGGAGAAGCTTGTCAGAGGGCCAAAAGAATTACAGTCACGGCTTCTTTTTTGTTGTCGAGCAAGAAAAAGAAAACGAAAAGATTCTTTTTTCATTATACTAAGGGTAAAATTGGGTTATCAGTTTTTGTACCGTGCAAAAACTATCTTTTTTTAATGTCAACATTTCATTTAAACCAAAAGTCCAAGAGTACAAAGGTCAAGGCAATACACATTACAAAAAGATCCGTGAAAGCTGTATATTACAAATCAAAAACATGTGTCAAAAATGAGACATGCATCTGATAGCTTTAGTTTCTCCAGCAATTTTCTTCCTTCGTTCCAATGATGTCATAGTTCTCTACTCTCCGGTGAAGCTTTCCTTCTCTTTCTCAACACTTAGATTGAAGCCATGAATTGTACTCTTTAAACTCACTCTTTCGCCATAACCACTACTCCAGTTTGAGACTCAAATAATCTCCAGTGATTCACCACATGAAATTCTCAAT
The DNA here is from genome assembly GCA_905132765.1 of Moricandia arvensis. Classification (NCBI taxonomy): domain Eukaryota; kingdom Viridiplantae; phylum Streptophyta; class Magnoliopsida; order Brassicales; family Brassicaceae; genus Moricandia; species Moricandia arvensis. The sequence continues at coordinate 36,113 of CAJHQP010000060.1, forward strand.
CAAATTAAAGATAATTATTTATTGGACCATCTTCAAGAGATGCCAATTCTACTGAATCCGCATACAACGATCGGAATGAGGCCAACATCTCCATCTTCCTTTCCATATGGGATACTTACTCTAAAACTAAAGAAACAGATCTATAAGAGTAAGATTTAAACCCATAAGATAAGGATCTGAGTATAACCCTAGAAGAAAGAGCCCAAAACCAGTAACAACACATGATAACTGTAGATTTGCGGAAGAGGGGACGATATTTGGATTAATTGTACGTATATATCCGTAACCGGAAATATATATATCCGTAGTCGGAAGAGAAATTCGAATATACAAGAATAAAGATGTGATTGGATCATACCAAAAAACAAAAGATAAAACTAACTAACGGTGACCGGTGGCGAGGAGAGCCATCGACTACCAAAAAGAAAATTTTGAGTTGGAAGTGTTTTAGTGAGAAGTTGGAGAAAATCTAGAGAGAGACATTTTTCTATAGGAGATCAAGGACATGGACCTAGTGTAAAAACTACCTCAATACTAATAAGAGAAGTTCCAACACAAGGTTGAAAAAAGTAAGAGTTAGAGGAGTTCTAACACAAGGTTGAAGAAAGTAAGAGTTAGAGCAATTCTAATACATGGTTGAAGAAAGTAAGAGTTAAAGAAAAAAAAAAATTGAAGAAAGAGAGTGAATCGATTCTCCAATGAGAATATTTGAGTACCTATTAAAACTTTTTACCTCCACATGTCATTACATCTGATTCCACTTTTCTCCTCTCCATATTGAATAATTCAATTCCTCTATTTAAACTAACATTTAATTATTTAGTTGAACTATTATTATTTTGTTTTTGAGAACCTCTTTTCCAGAAACTAATCGATAATATTACTCTAAAAGTCTTATGTCGTAATAAAAAAAGAAAAGTGTCCTATAATATAAATGACTCATCAAAATATGAGTGATAAGTGTAGTTTGAGGTTTTCAAAAGTTCTCCTAACTCCATCCCACACTCTCTCTTTTTGCTTCATTATTTTCTTTATTTATATTTTGAAATATTCACGTGGGAACTTTCTAATGGAGGTTATTTGGACATATGACATAATTAACCCATCGAAGAAACGTCCCCCATTTTGACCGTCTGAGCACGCCATAACTAATTTGATACATATGTGCTTATTATAACTCTTAATTAATCAGACAACGAAAATTGCATGTGGTGACATAACTTAGATATACAATTAGGACTACTAGCATGTATAGACGAGACTACGTACGTACATCTTTAGTTAACCCTTTGCAGTTTTGCATAAAATTCAACATAAAAAAATGATATCTGCAAAAACAAAATTCCAAATCTAATTAGTATACCTTTTGAAAAACTAACGCAAACTAGAATAGTAACCAAATAAGACCCGTAAGTATTCAAAATTCACTTGTTCAACATATATATATTACAAACAAAGTGTTAAGTTAAAAGTAGCTTTCTTATAATAACTTATTATCAACGTCAAGGAAAATTCAACCGTGGCCATGGAAAACTCAACCCTAGCCTTTGTAAAAAAAAACACAAAATGTTTTATTTTGAACGTTCGACATATCTAAACATTCAAGAGATATTACGAGTAACGTCTTGAATAAACTTTACAAGAGCAGCATGCGAAGATCCACCCTCCATTACTGCCATGTGGCTCTTCTCACTCATCTTCCTCACTCTATCCCTCACATCGCTGTCCTTCTCCATCAAACACCGTATTCCTCTCTCTATCTCCTCTGCAGTCATCAGTTCCATCTCCGTCTCCGCCGCCATATATTCTCCTTGAAAATGATTCCTTATCTCCACCCCTAGCCCCAGCTCCTCCACCATCTCGAATGCATTAAGCTGTTGCTCCGCATAAAGCGGCCACGTGGCTATCGGGACTCCGAACCATAGACTTTCCAGTATTGAGTTCCAACCACAGTGTGACACAAAGCCTCCAATGGCTGGACTCGCCAGCACGGCTCTCTGTGGGGCCCAACCTATAATCTTACCAATCTCTGATGTTCGGTCTAGAAACCCTTCCGGAAGAATCTCTTCAAGGTTCGTGAACTCTATGGGAGGTCCTGTTGGTACAGCACGGCGCAGACACCATATGAACCTATGGCCACTTCGTTCAAGCTCTTTGGCAGTCTCCTTGGCTTGTTCCTCACTGAAACCTCCCATGCTCCCAAAGCATAAGAACACAACGGATCTATACGGCTGGTCATCGAGCCACCTTAGGATCTCACTTTCTTTATCGTCGGCCGAGTCTAAACCATTGTTCTTGACACTCAGAACCGGTCCCACCGCGTACACCGTGGGAAGATTATTATCTCCACTGCAGAGGAAACTCATAGCTTGTGGCTCAAGTTCAGCAAACGTGTTCACCAAGAAACCTTTGGTTTCGTGGAATCTCCTGGCTTGCTTCAGTAAAACAGGTAACCACTCCTTGTTTAACAACACGGAGGGGAAGCACTTCGCTGGTAAAGAACGAGTCAGACAAGGCACTTCCAACTCAGTGTCCGAATCTTTCAACTCACTAATGATGTCGTACTTCTCAACGTCGCAAAGATACTGCACATGTATCTGCAGTCCAAAAAACGTGGCGTTGGAAGGATAGAACAAGTATGTCGGAACGCCGAAGTCGTTGGCCACGTCGATCATCGTCGTGCAAAAAATATCCATCACGAAGCCAGCAAGCCGGGTAGAGCGAGGTTGAGCAGAGTCAGTGAGTTTAGCCACCGTGGCTTTCACCACAGGTTTATAACTCTCCATGTACGAGATGAAATTAGGCTCGGCGTCAGGAGAGTTTGGTCTATCGGCAGAGGATATCAAGCTGAAGCGTAGACGATCGTTAGAGGCAGTGGGGAGAGAAGTGATGTAGGAGGAATAGCTTGTGGTTTGGAAGCCGTGCATAGAAGGGATGATGATGACGGTGATGGAGAGATGGTCATCGTTGTCGAGGAGGAGCTTAGCAACCTCCACTAGTGGCCGGAGGTGGCCGTCACCAGTTGATGGTATGAGGATTAGCTCCAGTTTCGTTTGGTGGTTTTTGAAAAAAAAAGTTGAGAGACAAAGTATGGTTCTGTTTTTGAAATACTTTTCTTTACAATAAGAGAGTTGTACAAGCATATGGCTTCTTAAATACAACACTAGCCATCAACGAATACCACATGATTCAATCATTAGCTGCCATCTGTCTAATATCATCATTAGTGACGAATTGCAAACCAAATAGAATTTTGTTTTCTTCCTTTCAGGGCTGCTGCTTGATTCCGTTGCTATATTGAAATTGTTTTGCAGAGACAGATCACACTTTGATGAGCTGATGGGCTTTCTGATATCTAGATTTTGGGCCTATGATGATATTTGCATGATTACATCGTTTGAGGTTTTCTGGTTTAAAGTTAAACCAAATGCAAATCCCTCTTTTAGGAGTTTTTTTTCTTGGCAGCTTTTATGATATATTTGAATTATTTTATTTCATAAACCTTTTTTTTTGTAAAAAGCTTTCTTAATATTAAATGAAAATCAAAGAGCATACAAAAGTCATAGACTTTAGTTTTTCGAAGCCCACTAAGCCACAAGTTAAACAAGCCCAATACCCTTGAGAATTAGCCCACATATGGAAATGGATTAGTGAAAAGAGATGAGTTTGGAGAAGAAAAACCGCCGAGGTCAGTTGGAAGAAGACGATCATTGATGGTGAATCCAACTCTGCATCATGGTTGAGGATCTGGTAGGGTTTAGATCTCTGAAAGTTTGAATCTTGTTTCTGATTTGTCTGTCCAGGAGTGTGAAGATTTGGTCTGTTGATCTGAAAGTCTGCGCATGCAATCGAGAGTTCCTCTCTCCCCAAAGCCAATACATGGTAGCTTGCCAAGCAAGGAGGATGAGGAGTCTTTGAGCCAGTGGCAGAGGGAGGGAGAGCATCTGTTCCAGTGTATCCTGCCAGTCTCGACGCGGTTGTAGTTGCAATCTTCTTGCCACCTTTTCCCAAAGGTTATAGCTATAGTTACAAGAGAAGAATAAGTGGTCCCGAGACTCTGGAGCCGCGTTGCAGAGCAAGCATCGATCATCGACTTGGATCCCCCACTGTAGCAGCCTGTCTCGCGTCGGGTTCCTGTTTTGGATCACTAGCCATGTATGGAAACTGTGACGGGGGATGGCTCTCGAGATCCAAACAACATGGTGCCAAGGGATGTCTGGTTTTTCCTGTGAGAGGTAGTCATAGAGGATACCTGTTCTGAAGTTTGTGTAGACCTTGCCATTTACTTCCCACTCATAGTAGTCTTCTTCATTTGTCAATTGAACTGTTGTTAGGTACATATACACTTGGAGTTGTGCATCAGACCGTGCTGGAGGGAGGCGCCATGAACCATCAGAGTATAAGGAGGAGACGGTTGCGTTCGCTGGTATACCCAACCGTGAGTGTGCACCCAAGAGATAAGTATGAAGATCTCCGAAAGGTGACCAATTATCTGACCAAAATCTTGCACTTTTCCCATTTTGTAGTTTCATCTTGATCAAAGGGAAGACAAGAAGCTTAAGTTTCAGAAGCTTGTTGACTAACCAGGAGTAAGATTGTCGGGGATGGGTGGTCCAATAGTTGTGTATAGAACCTTTAAGGATGACCTCTTTAAACCACTGAACCCAAACTGAGTCAGGTCTGAAGAAGAGGAGCCAGAGAAGACGAAGGGTACAAGCTTTATTCCAGGTGCGAAGATCCTTTATGCCCAATCCTCCTTGTCTCTTTGTCAACACAACCGTTTCCCAAGAAACTCTTGCTGAGTGGTGACCGTCAAGGCTGCCTTTCCACAGAAACATGCTGCATAAGGAGTTGATTCGAGCTACACAGGCTTTTGGCAATATAAAAGCTGAGCACCAGAAAGTTGTAATTCCAGCGATGACCGTTTTTATGAGAAGCAGTCTTCCAGAGAAGGGATAGAGTTTTCACTGACCAAGAGGAGAACTTCAATTTTATCTGATGGATGAGCGGCTCACAATTTGAAAGGGACAGCTTCCTAGAGTTGAGAGGGACGCCTAAGTACCGAACCGGAAGAGAGCCTAGTGACATGCCCGTCGAAGCTTGTATGAGGTCAGTCTCTGCTGTTGATAAACCTGAAGCAAAGAAGCTGGTTTTTTGCATGCTTACTGCCAAACCTGATCTCAACTCAAACTCTTTTAGGACTTGCAACACCTGCTGGACAGACCCTAAAGAGCCATCTATAAAGATGAGAAGGTCATCAGCAAAAGAGAGGTGAGTGAGTTTTGTAGAAGCACAGTTTGAATGGTAATTGAATTGATTTTGCCGTGCTGCTTTATTTAACATTTGAGAAAGGCAGTTCATTGCAATAACAAACAGATAAGGTGAGAGGGGGTCTCCCTGCCTGAGGCCTCTCTTCCCTTTGAAAAAACCGTGGACTGACCCATTGTAGCCTACCATAAAGCTTGTTGAGCACACACAAGCTTTTAGCTGTCTGATGAAACGGGTAGGGAGCTGGATGCCTTCAAGACAGGAGAACAGAAACTCCCATGAGAGGGTGTCAAAAGCTTTGGCAATGTCCACCTTAATGGTAATTCTCTTAGGACCCTTGTTTCTATGATAGCCATTTACCAGTTCACCTGCAAGGGTAGTGTTTTCTACAAGCAACCTTCCTTTTATAAAAGCTGTTTGGGTAGGCAAGATGAGGGAGGGTAGGATTGGCTTTAACCGCTTGACTAGTAGCCTCGAGATAACTTTGTAGACTGTGTTGAGGCAAGCAATAGGTCTGAAGTCAGTAATCTTTGATGCTCCCGGAAACTTAGGCACTAAAGTGAGAATTGTTGCATTTGCCGTGCTTGGTAGGAAGTTAGTAGCAAAGAAGTTCCTCACAGCTGAAACCACCTCTGATCCAGTAATCTCCCAAGAAGCTTTAAAGAAAGCTGATGTTAGCCCATCCGGACCAGGCGCCTTACTTGGGTTAAGCTTGAAGAAGCTACACCTAATCTCTTCAGCAGTTGGGATGGATAACATAAGCTGACTGATGTTTTGAGGAAAAGAATAGTTTAGGAGCTCCGAAAACCAAGTAGGAGGGGTGAATATCAGAGGCTGTTGAAGGTTACAAGGGCCAAGGACAGACTGAAAGTGATTTACAGCATGAACACTCATCTCTAGGGGATCCAGAATCCAAGTGTTGTCTCCTGTCAAGAAGGCTCTAATGGCATTGTAGCTTGCTCTCGTTTGACAAATCCTGTGAAAATAAGAAGTGTTGAAGTCTCCTTCTCGCAGCCAGGTAATCCTAGATTTTTGCCTGAAATATAACTCCTCTATCTCACGCAGGAAGTTCCATTTCTGGTGCAGGTCTCGTTCAACCTGAAAGTTTTGAGGGGTGGAGGTTTGAAGAGCTTGTACCTGCGCAGTTTGTAACAAACAGTTAGTTTCACTCACTCTCTCCTGAATATTTGAGTAATTTTCTTTATTTAGGAGCTTTAAGTCTCGCTTAATCTGTTTCAGTTTCCAGCAGAGTTGCGCGAGTGTTTGGCATACGTCTCCAGCCTGAATCCAAACATCATGAAGGAGCTGAGTGAAGCCCGGGTGTTTGGTGAGGTAATTTTGAAATTTGAAGGGCTGGGTACCAGAAGAAGGGAGGGTAAAAGCAAGGTCCAAGATGCAGGGTGAATGATCAGAAAATTCGGGAGGCAAAAAGGAGGCTAAGGCGTGGGGATAGGAAGCAACAACAACATTGTTGACCAGAAGGCGATCAAGCTTCTTCGTGATAGGGGAGGAAGGCTGACAGTTGGTCCAAGTGTGATTAGGGCCAATGTAACGGAGATCAAAGATGCCTACTTGAGATAAGCTGTCTCGGAGTTGGTACATAAGGCTATCAAAGGCAGTAACAGTAGGATCAGAGTGTTCCATCGGGTGAATGATTTGATTGAAGTCCCCTCCTACGATCCAGCTGCTATTTTCTAGGTTGAGAGAAGCATGGAGCTGAATAAGTTCAGTCCAGAGGTCAACACGGTCCGATCCCAGGTTAGATGCATAGATAGCAGTATAGTAGATAGGTGATTGGCTGGGGAGGGAGAGTTTGCAAGTAATGGATTGGCTACTTTGGGACATGACTTGGAGTTTTAGGGGGTCCCTCCAGATCAAAATAATACGACCATCCGGATCAGAATTGTGATTGGAAGTGTGGCTCCAGTTAGGACAAAGGGTAGAGAGGGTTGGGCTTAAGTTAGGTTGCTTGATGTGGGACTCAAGAATAGCTCCAAAAAGTGGCTTTTTAAAATTCAGCCAAGAAACAAAAGGTCTATGCTTTGCCGCGTCATTTAGGCCCCGGACATTCCAAAAAAAGAGTTTAATACTCATTTAAGATAGTGAAAGTGGTTCTTCCAAGGGAATGGAAGATCCACTGGGAGCAAAAGAGGAAGAAAAAATCGGGGGAAGAGGATTTGACTTTTCCGATGGATGAGGACTGGGGGCTAAAAGGACAGTGAAATTTTCCAGGGTGGTAGTTTTAGAGAAGGGGTTTGGGTTCGGGGTTTGAGGAGAGGAGGTGGGGTTTGGGTTCAAAGATAAAGGCGGGGAGAGGGTAGGAGAGGAGCGAGATCTTTTAAGGGATGGTTTAATGGTTGGTTTAGGTGAAGAGAAAGAGACAGAACAAGGAGGTTTAGGGGAAGGGGTTTTTTTAGACAACTGGGGTAAATCAGATTTAGAGGTTTCAGGCTGGCGTGGGCAGTGCTTGGGAGGTTGAGAAAAAACAGTGTGGTTGTTAGCTGGCACAGGAGGGGTAGTTTGAGGATCAAGGTGGGATTGGGAGGGAACTTGACGGTATTTTTTAGTTTTCTTGGGGGGATCCTTTTGCCCAGCCGGTTTTGACTTGGGATCAGTTTCACTTAGCGGAGGATTTAGGAGGCAGTTGCGCACTATATGGCCAAGTTCTTTGCAGTGGGAGCAAGTTGGAGGAACCCAGGGATAGTGGACAGAAATCTCAACTACTTCCCCATTTTCTCTTTCAAATTCTACTACAGGCGGGAGCGGCTTTGTCAGGTCGACCTCCACCTTGACATGGGAGATAGTGAGACTAACCAGGTTCTTAGTAAAATCATCTGTCTCTTTCGGTTCTCCTATTAGACCAGCAACCAAACTCAACCCTTCTTAATGTCGCATGTCAAGAGGAACACCAGTAAGATGCGCCCAAATTTTTATGGCTTTGAGAGGAGGAGTATTCTTGGAATGAGCAGATGACCACTGAGCAGTATGAAACATCGAGTCACCAACGTACCAAATGCACTTCTCCAAGATCTTCTGTCTAAGATACTCACTTGGTATGCGAACCAGAGTCGACCTGTTTAATGGGTTGTTATGGATCTCCAGGCGTTTTCCTTTCCCCCATATGTGGTTAAAGACACTTTGGATTTGATTAAAAGGTGGAGGTTTACCATTGAAGTAGCAGATTATGAAATCTTTATGTAGTTTTGCTCCCTTTTTAAAGACAGTATCAGGTATAAGCACTCGCGGTCTGCCAGATGAAGCAATGGTTGCTGGAGCAAGCCTACGCAGAGACTTATCTTCAGAGATACGAATACGCTCAACCAAGGTTTGAGGAGCAGTAGAAGGTGGGTTAGAGGTAGATGAGTACGACGGTGGGTTTGAGGTAGATGGGTACAATGGTGGGGCAGGGGACATATGGTTAGGGGCTTGGCTAAGAGAGGGTAGGTCCTTAGTCAGCTGGCTATGGGGAGGAGGCCAAGAGGAGGGAGCTAGGTTTGCGAGGAGGGGAGAGGAGGTAGTGGGATGGGACATGTTGAGGGAAGGGTTGAAGTTCAGATCTGAGAGGTGAACAGTAGTATTCACAGATCCAGTTTCTGGACCAATTACACAAGAAGTGCTAGCTTCAAGAGGGGGAGCAGCAGCTGAGGCTTGGGTAGAACCAGCTGTTGTAGTTTTGGTCTCTTTTTGAAAGAAAAAGAGGAAAGAGTGGATCTGGAGCCAGTACCAGATCTACGGAAATTTTGGGCATCAGATAGGGATGGGAAGTGGTGGGGGGAAAGAGGGGAAGACGGGTCAGCTGGGTCAGAGGAACAGGCGGGGGGGTCTGGAGGAACACCAGCAGCTACAGACGAAGGATTCATGCTGGAGACGCGACCAGGGACACGCCACACGTTCTGCATCGGGAATGTGTCAGAGAGGTTTTGACTACTATTATACTAACTTGTATTTTTTGATTATCATAAACCTTGATCTCTATTCTTAAATAAAATATTTTAATTAGATTTGAAATAAACAAAAAAACAAATCTAGATTTGGCATGTAAATCTGGAAGAGTTGCCTAGTTATTTACGCCTGACCTTTTTGGTATTGTACAACGAATGCTTTGATTGGTATTTTTTATAAAATTATTACATTTTACTATCTAATCAACTATTATTATAAAAGCATTTTATAAAAATATTTAGAAAAACAAATCTTTGTCAAATGTTATTCGTCCAACGTTTCCATCCCTTTTACTTCTTTTTCCAATTTCTTTCAAGAATTGATAAAATTAGAGATAAGCATGAACAAATCGATGATTAGTATTGTCACTTGCACCTAGTTCATTTGTTTCTCAAAAGAGCCGTCACCTGCTTCTTGAATCTTCATTGGAAAAGGAAATTTAGATTCATAAGGATAGGCACAACAAAATCTCTTTTGATGCAGTTATTTTTTTCTTATGTGAATCGTTTTTCTCTTTGATAATATTTCTCGTCCTTTGATTTGACTATTTTCTCAAGAAGCAACTTTTCATCATTCAAAAATCACAATATCAAGATCCAAATTGATGATTACCTCCTCTTGTTGGTTCTTAGTGTTGTTAACGAGATCTATGGTAGATAGTTCTTTTGTACTCCAAAATATAATAAAGTTAGATTTTTTTTTGGTTTTTGTTCCGCCTTAACACCACAAATTACTACACCAGCTAGACTGGTCAAAATTTGAGCATCAACCAAGCTTTTATTGTGTTTTTCTGGACCAACCCAAAATCTGGATGTCTTAATGGATTATAAATATTTTTTAGGCAAAAATAAACATAATTACCTAATCATAGATTTCTTATTTCATCTTGTTCTAAAACCCAATCTTTTGTAGTTCTTTAGTATAAGTGTTTCTCTTGATTTATCTTCATTATATCTTTCTATTCTTTTTTAAACATGAATCTTCAAAGATTAGTAACAATTTCTTTCGTTTTTATGGTTTTTCTGTGAGCAGCTTTTTGGAGTTTTTGAGTTGGGTAGATTAAGTGTTACAATATGATGTTCAAGGTTACTTTACAATAATCATTGCTTGATTTATGTATATATTTCTATATTAAAATTGATTTATCTTGATCTAAATGTTAAATGATTTTATATGTAGAAGGTGTTTGATGAAACACCTAAATGAATCAATTAATTGTTTATCATACTTAGTCAAAAGAAGTTGACTTTTTAAGGTGTTTGGTGGCATTCTAACATGTGATTGCCAATGAAATTTTATGATAATTGCATGATCGTGAACTAACCTAAATTAGTGATCTTATGCCTAGAAATTAACAACAGTTGATGTGTTAGCATCATACTCCATTTTATTATTTGATCACCTACTTTAATAACATCAACATAAATGTTTGTTTTCTTACATTTTTGTTGGTGTAACTTTTGATTGACTTTTGTAAGTTATTTGTCATTAATATATTTTAGGTTTAGAGAATTTTGTGCAATTATGATACTGTAGATCTTAGTTTTATGTATGGTAAAATAAATAAGTAAAACTATAATTAATTATAATATTCTTAGTTAGCACTTGTAAATAATTTTGAGTCAGTAAAACAATTATGGGAAAACATCAAATTAGAAAACGACATCAATGTTCGAGAACAATATAACAACAAAATTTAATAGTTTACAGATAGTCCATGTTTTTTTTGTAACATTTTTTTTGTAACATATGATAGTCTATGTTTTAAATATTTTATTTGTAAGAAATAGATGCTCAAAGTGTACAACCCCAAATATGGCCATTCAACGGGTAGTACAAGTTAATTATGAGTTTTTGAATCCATTTTTTTGGCATTTCAACAGTATCTTATTTAGAAGTTAGAGATATACCAAAACCAAATTAAACAGTATTTATATGATGCATGTCAATTGAATATTGATGTTCTGTAGTCTGTGGTTTCTTCACTATATTTAAGCTTGCAAAAATTCTTAAAAATTCACACTCTCGCAAAAGAGGACACTTGATATCATGGCAACACCCAGCTCGACGAATAGGTTTCAGATTTACCTAATTTGATCAAACCTATCTGAACTCCAAATGTATTAAGTTTAATAGCCCAATGGGCCCCAATAATTTGTGTATGTGTAAGTTCACTTTTACATGGACACAATCAACTTAATTTGTGGACATAATGGACATAGTCGTTAATGCTATGAAGTTGAAATTTTAAGCCATTAGCCAATTTTGAATTAGGTTATATTTTCGTCCACCATTAACCGGTTACTTCTCGTGACTAATGTTTTCTCTAGTATCATATTGCTACTTGCAAATTATATGATACTAGGGCGTGCACGCGCTACGCGCGGGTTGTTTGATATATATATACTATATTATTTTGAATATACGCGTATTAGAGATTTGTATTGTTAGTTACAAAAACGTGTTCCTCATGTTGGACGGCATGGACGGCATGGACGGCATGGACGGCGTGGACGGTGGCTGTAATCAAAGAAAACGGCTTGGTGATTTGTCAACAATGTGAGCTTCACCAACCCCAAGCTTCTCCTATAAATACCCAAGGTGAAGGTGAAGAGAGAGGCCATCCCAAAATCCAAAGAGAAAGAGAGAAGAAGAAGAGAAGAAGAAGAACTTCTTCGTAAGAAAAAAAAAAAAAAACTTTTTTTTTTTCGGGTGTGAGTTGAGAGCTTTGTAAATTCTCCCGGGTTAATAATAAAAGACCTGTAGCAGGTCCGGAGACGTAGGCAAGATTGGCCGAACTCCGTTAACAATTTTGTGTGTTTTCTTCCCGCTCCCACAAATTCTGATTTTTCCGCAAGGAAATTTGACCCGTATTTCCTAACAACTGGTATCAGAGCTACAGTGGGTTACTATTTAAAATAGTGGGTTAGTGTTCACAATAGTGACTTTGTAAATAGTGGGTTACTGTTCACGAGAATAGTGATTTCGTGAATAGTGGGTTACTGTTCACGAGAATAGTGATTTCGTGAATAGTGAATTTTGTCGGTAACATCGGTTCATCGACGGAGGTGTTTTAAACACGGTGGTTTCAGAAACGATGGGAGTCGAAGACGGTTCAGCACACGGTATCGGGAAATTTGATGGTACAGACTATGCATTTTGGAGAATGCAAATTGAAGATTATCTGTACGGACGGAAGCTTCATCAACCACTGAGCAAGAAGCCTGAGAAGATGGATCAGGCTGAGTGGGAGCTCCTTGACAGACAAGTTCTGGGTGTTATAAGGCTAACACTATCGAAAAACGTTGCTCACAACGTTGCGAAGGAGAAGACCACGGAAGGGCTCATGAAAGTTCTCTCGGATATGTATGAGAAACCTTCAGCAAATAATAAGGTGTTTCTCATGAAGAAGCTCTTTCATTTGAAGATGGAAGAAGGTGGCCTGGTTGCCGCACATGTGAACGAGTTCAACACGATTGTCAACCAACTGTCATCCGTTGAAATCGAGTTTGATGATGAAGTGCGCGCATTGATCCTGTTGGCATCTCTGCCAAATAGTTGGGAGCCGATGAGGGCAGCGGTTAGTAATTCTGTCGGCACTCAGAAACTTAAGTTTAATGATGTTAGAGATCGTATACTTGCTGAGGAAGTTCGAAGGATAGATTCTGGGGAGACATCCACGAGCTCTGCTTTCAACGTAGAAAACAGAGGACGAAACCTAGACAGAAGTAACCGGAGTAAAGGCAGATCGAAGTCAAGGAATGGATGGGGTCAGTCCAAGTTCAGACAGCCTACGGAGTGCTGGAATTGTGGAAAGACAGGCCATATTAAGAAGAATTTCCGGGCACCACCGAAGAAGGAAGACAACACTAGAGGCGGAGCCAATGCAGTGACACGTGAAATCACTGATGCATTGGTGGTGTCTGTTGATTCCCCGAGGAAAAGTGAAGCTCGTGATGCAGCTGCAAATACCACCAAGGCGTCAATCTCCTACGTTGATAGCCCTATTGATTCATGGGTTCTTGACTCAGGAGCGTCATTCCACACGACGCCGCACCATAACATTATGGAGAATTATGTTGCGGGAAATTACGGAAAGGTATATCTTGCTGATGGATTACCTTTGGACATAGTTGGTATTGGAGATATCAACTTGAAGATGTCAGATGGACGTGTGTGGAAGATTACGAAGGTTAGACATGTGCCAAAGTTGATGCGAAATCTGATCTCGGTAGGTCAACTTGATGACACGGGGCACGATGTCAATTTGGTGGTGGAGCCTGGAAAGTCAGGAAAGGTTCAATGGTGGTTGCAAGAGGTCATAAAAGGGGCACTCTCTATATGACGACGAGTTATCAAGACACTGTTGCTGTTGTCGAGAATGCCAAACAAACGAAGTTGTGGCATTGCAGATTAGGGCACATGAGTGAGAAGGGGATGAAACTCATGGTGGCAAATGGTGCTCTTCCAGATCTGAAGACGGTGGATCATCAGATGTGCGAAAGTTGTGTCCTTGGGAAACAGAAACGAGTTAGTTTCTCTAAAGGAGGAAGAGAGCCAAAATCTGAGAAGTTAGAGCTGGTGCACACTGACGTGTGGGGACCCGCTCCTATTGCATCGCTAGGAGGTTCGTACTACTATGTGACCTTTATTGATGACTCCACAAGGAAGGTGTGGGTCTACTTCATGAAGAACAAATATGAAGTGTTCTCGGTTTTCAAGAGATGGAAAACCATGGTTGAGGTTGAGACAAATCTCAAGTTGAAGTGTCTAAGGTCTGATAATGGTGGTGAGTATATCAGCGGCAAATTCAAAAGATACTGCACCGATAACGGAATCAAGATGGAGAAGACTATTCCTGGAACGCCTCATCAAAATGGAATAGCGGAAAGGATGAACCGGACCTTGAACGAGCGTGCAACGAGCATGAGATTGCACTGTGGATTGCCAAAGACGTTTTGGGCAGATGCAATCAATACTGCAGCCTACTTAATCAACAGAGGACCGTCTGTGCCATTGGGATTTAAGATCCTGAAGAAGCTTGGAGTGGAAAGAAAGTAAACCTTTCTTATCTAAAGGTGTTTGGATGCTTAGCTTATGTTCACATTGACGATGCTGCAAGAAGTAAACTTGACTCGAAGTCTAAGAAGTGTTACTTCATCGGTTATGGTGACACGGAGTTTGGTTACCGGTTTTGGGATGATGAAAATCGGAAGATCATCCGCAGCAAGAATGTTGTGTTCAACGAAGAAGCGTTGTACAAGGATAAGCTAAGAGAAGGCTCGGAGAGGAAAGAGCCTGGAGCTGTTGACTTAGATGATATCCTGACACCAGGGTTGCCACAGGATACCCCAACAGCAGAAGAAGAAATCTCTCAAGACGAGAGTGGTGAGGCTGAAGAGAGTGATGATTCTGAAGTGGTCCCATATACACCTATCACGGAGTTACGACGGTCAAGTAGAGTCATCAGAAAGCCTGTAAGATTTTCTCAATCGCTTAACTATATTCTGCTCACAGATAGAGGCGAGCCTGAATGTTATGAGGAGGCTATGCAAGTTGATGAGTCGATCAAGTGGGAGCTTGCAATGAACGACGAGATGGCATGTATGGATAAAGTTCCATATGCTTCTGCTATAGGCAGCCTGATGTACGCGATGATATGTACAAGGCCAGACATTGCACATGCAGTGGGAGTCGTTAGCAGATTTATGAGCAATCCAGGAAAGGAACACTGGGAAGCTGTTAAGTGGATTTTCAGATATCTGAAAGGGAATCCAAGTTTGTCGCTATGTTTCACAAAGTCTGAAACGGGATTGCAAGGATATGTTGATGCTGACAACGGAGGCGACATTGACAGCACAAGAGCACAACTGGATATGTATACACTTTTGGCGGTACTGCAATTTGTTGGGTTTCAAAGTTGCAGAAAATTGTATCTCTATCAAGCTGTGAAGCTGAGTATGTTGCGGTTACGGAGGCAACAAAAGAGATGATATGGTTACAGTCTTTTCTACAAGAGCTGGACCATGACCAAGGGAAAAGTGTGTTGTACTATGATAGTAAGAGTGCCATCGATTTGGCAAAGAATCCGGTTTATCACGCTCGGACGAAACACATACATCGGAGGTATCATTTCATCAGATCAGCGTTAGAAGATGAAATGTTGGTGCTTGAGAAGATCTCAGGAAGTAAGAATCCGGCAGACATGCTAACGAAGGTCGTGCCGTGTGAGAAGCTGAGGTTGTGTGAAACCTCAGTTGGCTTGTTAGAGTAACAAGCTGAGAAGACCTGCTACATTGATCAAGGTGTGAAGACAGATTGAAATCAGTCTTCAAGTGGGAGATTGTTAGTTACAAAAACGTGTTCCTCATGTTGGACGGCATGGACGGCATGGACGGCGTGGACGGTGGCCGTAATCAAAGAAAACGGCTTGGTGATTTGTCAACAATCGTGAGTTTCACCAACCCCAAGCTTCTCCTATAAATACCCAAGGTGAAGGTGAAGAGAGAGCCATCCTAAAATCCAAAGAGAAAGAGAGAAGAAGAAGAGAAGAAGAAGAAGTTCTTCGTAAGAAAAAAAAAAAAACTTTTTTTTTTTGGTGTGAATTGAGAGCTTTGTAAATTCTCCCGGGTTAATAATAAAAGACCTGTAACAGGTCCGGAGACGTAGGCAAGATTGGCCGAACTCCGTTAACAATTTTGTGTGTTTTCTTCCCGCTCCCACAAATTCTGATTTTTCCGCAAGGAAATTTGACCCGTATTTCCTAACAGTTGTTGCCGGTAAACATTTTCCTTCTGAAAGAAACAAGAAAGTGTATCAGTACACCGGTAGTAACCATCATATTATTTTATAAAACAACTAGGGTGTGGCCGCGCTACGCGCGGGTTGTTTGATATTTATACTATATTATTTTGAATTTTGAGTTTTAGAGCTTTTGTATGTGTATATTCCAAAACTATTAATCAGTTTGTGTGTGTACTAGAATTGTGAAGCATTGTTTTATAAAACATTTGCAATTATGTGGCATTTTAAACTGATAATGGAGTCAATATTTATGTTTCGTAATGAGTATAATATTATGGGTATTCTTACGTATTGTAAAATAATATTTATGTGTGGTGTATGTTAGATAACTCTTCGAACGTTGTGGTGGTGGTTTTTTTCACAGTTTGCTTTGGCGAGCAGAGGGTTCAATGCTTCTCGTGTTTTTCTTATAGTATTTTATAGTGATCACTGAAAGCTTATGGCAGAAATTTTATATTTATATGTTCCATTTATGACGGGGGAAAATCCTGAAATATGAGTTCATAAAATAAATGGAAACAGAAATTGAAGGGAACAACACGAATTGGAAAGGGAAACGGATATTAGAAAGCAAAGCATGGTTGTCTATCTTTGAAGAGACGCTCAAATGTAGTCAACAAATTTGAGGACCTGTTTGTAAGGGAAGCAACGCTTGCACCGTTTGTTCATGTCGTTTATATGACACTTCTTTTCGGTTTAAGTAGAAACATATTGCGGGTATAACGCCTCTTCCTTTTAATCTTGAAACGGATGAGTGATATCATTATTGCATTCTAGTAGAGATCAACCTTCTCCTTAGTAGTCTTCCAACCAAGTGAGGCTAAATAATGTTTGCCTTTTTCAATGTTGTCTCTTGATATCATTAGTAAGCCATACAGATACGTACCATTGTTACACTTACCATTCGTGGATAGGCGCAGATGATCCATTCCCTTTGTCATGTTTTTGTAGTGGAAATACTCATTAACTCCCTCGATATAGTGCACTTGAGAGTGTTTGTCACCAAATATAACTGAAGTAGATATGGGTAGTTCTGGGCAGCTTTGGGAGGATCTTCAAATAGGTAGCTGATGCCAATGGTCTGGATTGCTGTTTCTGATTGTGGTACAGAGGAAACATCGTCATAGACTTCATGTCCTACTTCGCTTGTCATGGTAAGTTTATCGTGAGGGGACTATACGTGTGGTTTTATATTGTGTATAATCTATTTTTGAAAATTTGATAACACAAATCTTTAGCAATGAATGAAAATCATTAAGATTTTGTAATAATTGTGGTTTTGAATAATAGGTTAATTATAGGGCTGCATCTGTAACTGACATGCTTGTTTACTATATGGTTGTAGTGTAATTGGGGTATCTTGGTTATAACATATTAAAAAAATGTTATGCGATTTTGCAGTAATCTTTAGATATGAAGTATAACACTGATGGCCGTAAACGTGTGAAACTATATGTTATGGTCTTTGCAGTATGTCGATGTTAATATTTGGATGTAGTACTCTAGTCCATGTCAATATTTCTCAGGTCATGTATGTTATATTTTTTTGGGGCTGTATATAGTACTATGAGTTTTGTGCTTATGTAATTATATTAATTGTGTGGGTGATGGTTTGTTATTGTGTTGTGCTTTATTGTTATCGATTATACTATAAACATGTGCGGTTTAAGTTAATTTTCAATAAGTTGGGATGTAAAGTACGTGTGTTTTATATATGGGTGTAGTGGGTATCAGTATTTGATACCAAAGTTCCATGGGCACTATTTATAGAGGTTGCTATATTGTGTATGAGACTTACTTGTAAGAGAAAGTAAATTTTAAACTAAAATCAGTGCATAATAAAGAGGTCGTGGGAACCTTGGAAGCGTAGGAAAATATTGGTAGTTACGAAATAATGACTGAAACTGGAAATAGAGGAAATGTGAACTGGAGTATCTTGTTAGGCGGTGCTATGGAGAGATGATCATAACCAAGAACTTCTCCATTTGCTTATAATAGAAACAGTCATTGCACATTTTCTTCACTTCCTGGAGCATGCATCTTCTTGGTGGCATGATAAGAAGCATATTGGTTCCATAGGACTTCCTCTTCCATATTGGGACATTGCGAAAACAACGCTTTAGCCTTATCCAACACTTGTTGACTGCCATCATGTTGTTTCGCCAGTTATGGAGATCAATGTATGCCATTCCTTTTTCATGTTCCCCTGTGATCAGCAAAAGAATTGCATAGAGATAGTTACCTAATTCATGATTCTTTTTGGATGAGATCTTCAGATGTTTGAGACCCTTGACTGGCTGGTTCAATGCAAAGTATTGCTTCACACCCTCCACAGAGTGTGCATCTGCATTGCCATACTTGAGGCAAGCCTCCATCTCTGACTTGTAACACCGGAGCGGAAGCAGAGGGTTGTTTGTGAACTCACAAAGCCTTGCATTTTTGCAGACAGTTACGAAGTTTTTTACGCGAGCTCACAGCGAGTGGCTTAGATAGACCTGGTCACATCGGATATCGTAAACTCTCCAGCAGTTTGGAGTTTCTTCACGTAAGCATAGTTGCGTTTTGGCCAGAGAGCAAGACGTGGGAAAATTCTAAGCTGAACATACATTTTTTTTTCTCTGTATATTGTATTTTCTCAGTTGATGCTCATTGTGGAAGAGGGGACTACTTATATAGATGGTGAAGGTAGGGTATCCAATTTAGAGTATTCATGGCTTTTGAGTTGCTAAGCTCATGCTTTTGTTCCATTTCTAATTAAGTTGAAATTATTACTAATATGTTAATATGTGTAGTAATTGGTTATAAATATATATATGGTAACATAAACATTGAACCACTTATATAGGCGTACAACCGAAAGATTTGATCTTATCTAAAGATCTAGAAATGCCAAGAGCATTCTAGACGATAAACATCATAATGGTCATCCACATACATATTTATCCATAACATAATCTTATTTATTGCTTAACTTTTTGAGATATGAAAAATATTTTTAAAATCAAAACAATATGTGGATCCGTTTGTAATTGAATAGTCACTTAGTCATCTATCAATGTCATATATAGGTTTAGATGAATCACTCTTCACTCTTGTATTATTTTTCATGTTATATGAAGATTGATGTGATTCACACTTTTGTTAAAGAAGAAGAATTCGAGAACCTATTGAAATGCATCGAAATGGTAAAATTAATTTATGAAAATGATTCACTAGCATACTTATGTAAGTGCATAAAAATCTTACTTATACTTTTAATATGAGTAAAATTTTATGATTATGTCTATATTTATAAGATTAAAAGATTGTTCAAGGTCATATTAAATAGGTAGATCGCATTGTTTATTGTTTATTGTCAAATTATCAAATCATTTTTAAAATATAAATATTCTGAAATTATAGATATTTCGATCTTTATCCAATCTATAACCTTTTTAAAATTTAATTTTGTATATAATAAAAATATTTTGAACTTAAATATCTTTTGAATATATTTCCCATTCAAGAATCATCGAAATTGGAAACCAGAAAAATGTTTTTCCTTATTATATATATATATATATATATATATATGCAAAATAGAATACAGTATAAAATAAAGAAAATCAAATATTCATATACCAATAGAATTTTGGTTGACAAACCATATTAATAAAAAAAACAAAAAAACAAAAAACCTAAACCTAAAGCTTAGCATGCTTCCTCTCATCTGTCATAAAGCTTAGACGCCTCTACCATCGTCAATATGTATTCTTTCCCTCTCGGGTTCTTGTTCATCTTCTTTTTCCCACTCTCTCCTGTTGTTTCCACGTTTAAGATCCAACCTTCATCCCAACAACCAATTTTCATCCTCGAGTTCCACACCTTCACAATCAAAATAAAATCACAAATTGACAATATTATCATTTTTGTAATGAACATGATTTTATTGAAACATTATACTTAGTATTTTATTGTGACACATTTCTTCGAAATATTATAATTGACACTCTAATGATAATTATGTTTGTTTATTTTTATCGGGTTATTTTACATAATGTCTTTTGTTGAGTTTCCTCCCGAACATTTCGCAATTAATTATTCAGGTAAGAAATAGTGTCTGCAATGTTATAAATATATAACTTACCTTTTCATAATCTGGTAGTCGTATTTTAAATACTCATTCAAATAAACGATTAAATTTACACATAACAATAAAATAGAAGTTGGTTTTTTTTAGTTTGTAATAGAGGTAAAATTAATCCCTTAGACATTATTTGCAAAGTGATTTTGACACATGTCTTCTTTACAATCAATTTTACAAAATAAATATGACATGACACACAAAAAATATTACATGGCGTATAGCTAAATATGACATGGATGATTATAATTAATGATGATTTATATTTTTGGTAAGATTTTTAAAATATGGTAGTAGAATATATATCATCATTAAAGTAAATCTATTCAAATACGACAATACGACATTAAATAATATTTTAATTTTTTAAAATATTATTTATTTTTACTACCAAAATATATTTTTAATTTTTCCACGATATTTAAAAAATTATAATTTTTAATTATAATACCATTATTTTTTATATCTACAATTTTTTGAAATATCATTAGTTTTATTTTTTATAATTATATAAATTTTATAATAATTTGTAGTTAATTTTATACAAGTTGATTTAATATATTTATCCAAAAAATAGATACAAATCTATCTAAGATTATAATTTACAATATATATAGATCTATGTTTAATAAAATTTAAAATAAAAAAAATATTTAATTTATCTTAATTAATTTTAGGTTCAACAAAATTAAAATTTATTTTAAAATATTGTTTAGAAAATAATAAAATTTAAATTTTTAAAAAATATAATTTAAATTTAAAATTTTTATTGCTGCACATGGTACAGGAAAATACCTAGTATGAAATTATTGATAAAGTTATTGTTAACATATCTGTTTTCATAGTGAATTAACATTTGTTTTGTTATTCCTTACGACACTAAACCAATTTAAATATTCTTACCCGTAATATGACATTAAATTAAACATAGTTTGCTTAATTTATGCTGCTTATTTATTTAACGTATATTTGTATTATGCATATAGTATTATATTATATTATACGGGATATATACATATCCGTCTCAATATATATAACCATAAATGTGTACCAATGTTTCAGGGTTAAGAGAATGGTTTTCATTAAATTAGCAAACAGAAAATGGGAAGAGAATAAAGTGGAGAAATCTTTGAAATATTGGATAGCTTGAAAAAGATAGTTTTGGAAAGCTGTTTATTTTTCAAGCTTATATTGGATGTTTCCCTTGCGAGGAGAGTGATAAAGTTAGTGTTTGGAAATAGACTGGATCAGAGATAGCATACTATGAAAGCAATTGAATGCAAACCTTGGTGTCTCCAAGGCCCTTAAAGATCTCCTTGTACAAGATATTGGTAAATCCGTGCGTACGGTCTGATTGAGTGGTTTCGTCTAAAATCTTTAGCCCGTCCGGTGTTGTCACTCGGGATAACGCCACGTACAACTACCCATGCGTGAAGACTGTTATAGGGAGGTATAAAGCAACCTGTTTGAGACTTTGTCCCTGGATTTTATTGATTGACATCGCATAGCAGAGTCGCAGGGGGTATTGGCGTCTGCAAAATGTGAATGGATGGATGGTTTCGAGAGGGGAAAACTGTATCCTAGGGATCAACACTCACTCGCCTTCTTTCATCCTAGTCATGATCTCAACTTCGACTATCATGTCACCTACTAGACCAATTATCATTCTTTTCCCATTGCATATACCATAAACCTGGTTTAGATTACGCAGCATCATAACTGGAGACCCCACCTTCAAGCACAACATGTGATTTGGTAGCCCAGAAAACTCCAGCGAGTTAAGATATTCTTAGGTGTAATGGCTTGTCCAGTCATCGTCTGGTGTAGATTCCAGCTCGTTAGAGTCGGAACTCAAATACTCTTTAGCTTGAGACGGAACCTGAGACAGAATATATGCGTTTAACTCATGGACAGTACTATTTGTAGGTGTCAGCACAACTCTCTCCGTTAAGTTCTTGTTTCTATAATTATGAACGAAATCAGGATATGCCGCAGCTGCTAGTGCTTCATGTTGTTTGTCTGAGGTAGATAGCATGATTTTTTTGTCCACAAAATATGGTTACCCTCGTCATGTTTATCTTTCGTTGAGGAAACAATATCAGCGTTACCGTCACCAACTTCAAGGATCCATTTAGATTGTTAGATACATGCGATAACTGTTTTAATTAACCTAGCGGACGTACTTCCTTTCCGATAACCGTCGATCGACAGTAGGCCTTCTCCGTCGATCGATGGTCGACTCCTCTGTTCGCATACAAGAGTTGGAAGGAGAGGGGGTCGGATTGTGATTAAGGTCCTTGCATATTTCATAATTCCTTGCATCTTATTCATTATAATTCACTTACCTGAAACCCTAGATCTATGTTTTCCTTATTTGAATCAGTTAACTTATTTAGCAAATTTCCTTTTTGGAATAAACCCTCATCACAAACCCACTATTTATAGCTTACCTATCTACATTTAGGACTCAAAAATCTATTGTGTGCCCTCGCTCTCTATGGATTCGATCCCTAAGTACTACAATTTGAACTCTCTTGGCAAGGGTAGTTTATAGGGTTAATTTGATAGATTGCCTACTTAATTATAAACCTTAACCTGCACGCTGTCAAATTTGGTGTCGTTGCCGGGGAGTAAGGATCGCCATTAGATTTATTTTCTAGGGTTTAGTCTAGATTTATTTTACTGATAATTTCTTTTCTTGATTTTCAGGTGCATGCCCAACAGTACCAGAAGCCAAAAGAACAAGGAATTACACATCTCAGGCTCGTTGCAATCAAACGTTCAAACCGCAACCAGAGGCGACAAGCATCGATCGACAATAGCACTCAGCCTCCGATCAACACTCGCGCATCAACATCGATCGACAGTACCCCTTCGGCATCGATCGACAGTAACTCCAGAAATATGGTTGCGAAAACTAAGTGTGGTTCGAGACGAGAGAGGGGACCTGTATGACCTTGAAGGTCATATGCGTAACATAACAGGTTAGAGGATTGATGAACAGGGAGCTGTGAACCCTGAACCAGGAGCAGACGCTGTAGTTGCTCAACCTGAAGCTACCGCCCAAGCTGCTCAACGAACACTGGCAGACTACAATCGTCCAGACCAGATATATGCTAATAGATCTGCCATTCGTCCTCCAGTTTTCCAGAGGAATGATTTTGAGATCAAACCGTCCTTCTTCGCACTTGTTGGGCAGACACCCTACCATGGAATGCGACACGAGCACCCTATAGATCATATGGAGCAATTTGAGGATATATTTTCTGCCAGCAAGGCCAATGGAGTCCCTGAGGACTATCTATTTTGCAAGCTCTTCAATTACTCACTTGCTGGATATGCTACACTTTGGCTTATGCAGCTACCACCATGATCTCAGACATTCACTGGACAGATATAAAGAATGCATTCCTGCGCAACTTCTTTGATGATGCACGAGCAGAAGACTTGAGAAGCAGGATTGCTACATTCACACATGAACCTGGGAACCGTTCAGAAGCTCTTGGTTCAGATTCAAGTCCTACCAGAGAGACTGCCCTCACCACGGCTTCAATGAAGTGCAACTGCTTAGTACTTTCTTCATAGGTATTGATCTGCAACACCATATGGCTTTAGACACCGCTAGTGAAGGAAACTTTAGCACTAGGAGTCTAGAGGAAGCAACAAGGCTTATTGAGAACTTGGCATCTAGCAATAACACCAAGAACACTGAATATGAAAGGAAGAAATCAGCTCCATCTCTAAGCAGAGAGCAGATAGATGAGGTCAAGGCAAAGTTGGACAGTGTTCAGAAATTTCTCAAGAAGCAAGAAGTGAAAGCCCTGGAAGAAGAAGACGAGGAAGAGGATGTGAACTTTGTTGGTGGAAACGGTTATCAGAGACCAGGAAATCCAGGCTACAACATGAACTCATATGGTGGCAACAAGAGTAACTACAATCAGAATCCATAGCAGCATAAGCCTCAAGAGAGCAGGTTAGAAGCTATAGTTGATATGATACTGAACCAGCAACAGCAGATCACTGTGAACTTCAATGGGAAGATAGACTTGATGTACACCAACCTCAACACCAAGTTCGAAAACCTCAACAGTCATGTCAAGAAGCTGGATAATCAAGTGGTCCAAACAAGTGAGGCCATTCAGAGACATGAGGCCTTGATTAAGGAAAAAGGAGAAGCTAGTCAGAAACACCACGTCAATGCATTGATAGGTGAAGACTTTTGGCAAGAGGTGAAGAGAGAACAACTGCAAGAAGGAGACTTTCGTGTGGAAAGTGCCATGTGTTTCGGCAGTTCGCATTGGTGTATATCGACGCCAGAGTCGGACCGTCGATCGACGGAGCCTGTAGAATCAGTCTCCTCGTGTGAATCCACCAACGTTGATCGATAGCATGAAGAAAGCATCGATCGACAGCCCCCAACAACAGAGTTGAGTTGTCTACCAAGTCTAAATGCCAGCCTATTTTTCAGACCGTCAAGGATGGAGAACCAGGAACAGAACGCCATTACACATGATCCCATGACAACATAAAGACACTCCAGAAGGAAGCAGAAGATTTCCAAACATCATTATAGAGAAGCAACTGAAAAAGAGATGGATGGCTTTCCCAAAAGAGTTCTTAAAATTCTTTTAGATACTCCATTTGATGAAGCATATTATACTCACAGATTGTGGATGAGTTTTAGGAAATCCAGAGAAAAAGGGACATAGCGTGCATGTTCAATGACCTCATGAAGAGGACGAAGAAATGGACTACTCTCAAGAAGAAAAGTGACCCTGGGAACTTTGTGATCCCATGTTATGTCAAAGGTCACGAGTATCCTAACGCCCTCTGCGACACTGGAGAAGCAGTTAGCATTATGCCTAGAGTGATGGCAGAGAGGCTAAACCTGAAAGTGGAGCCTTTTAGTGATTCTTTCACCTTTGTGGATTGCTCCAAAGTGAATTCAGGAGGGATGGCCAGAGACGTCCTAGTACAGATTCGCAATGCCATAATTCCAGTAGAATTCCATGTGATGGATATAAAGATTGATTGGAACTCCTCCTCACTCCTTGGAAGAGCTTTCATGGCAACAGTGGGAGCTATCTGCGACATGAAGACAAACAGATTGTATCTATCCTTGATTGATCCGTACATTTTCTATTAAAGTCAACAACAAGGCTACTCAGATAGAATTGGGTGATGATCCAGGTTTGATTGCTACATGCTTCTGCAAATACGATCAGGACGTTGAGTCTGCAGACACAACATCGATTGACACCCAACCCTTGACATCGGTCGACAGTCCCTTCAACCATTACCAGCCAAGCAATCCAATTCGCCGAACAGGCGAGTTGGACCGGACGAACCGTCCAAATCGCCAAACGGGCGAGTTGGACAACATGGGCAGACCAACTCGTCGAACATACGAGTTGGGCAGCGTGGGCCGACCAACTCGCCAATTCAGCGAGTTGGATCAATTAATCCATTTTCATCCCATCCTCGTAACTCCCTCCTTCGAAAACGGATCGAACTCATCTTTTTTCGTCTCGATCGAGATTGACGTGTGAACTTTACCGTAAGAACTCGTTCCCTCATATAAAGTTTGGATCGATCGTGTAAAATGGCAATGGTTGACTAAACACCTAAAGTTGCCTGCACTATACGTGAGATCCTAATTCTCTTTGGGGTCGACGTCGTTTCATTAATGCTCTTTCGATAAAATCGTAAAAACGCTTAAGTCGAAAAACGGCCCGAGAAGGTCAAAACTCAGCTAAAAGTCCACTCGCGTTTTTACCCAAAATCAATCCCAATCTTTATGATGGTTTATCTTTTATTTTGCAGGAACAAATAAATTTTAAGTTCGAAACATAAATGTCAAGTTCAGAGTATAAATGTTAAGTTTCCAAATATAATCACGAAGATCGAAAGAAAAAGGAATATATCTGCGAAGCGAATAACTCGACCGAGGGTAGAAGGGGAAATAGCAAACCGCCTTTAGGAGGTGTATATAAGAACTTTGAGGCTGAGGATGCAGAGGACACGAAAATTCTTACTCAGAGCAAGAATATCACTTAGGGCAATTAGGCATATCCATTTTTATGTTATCGAGCTGCAACTCAACTAGGTTATTCAAACTCTTACAAGGTTAGAACTAGGAACTCGCCGACGGCTTTTTCCACTAAGGCTTTACCTGTTGTAACGCTCAAATCACGGATTCGGAATAAGATCCTCTTTGCTCTCTTTTTGTCTTTACTGATTTATTGTCATATCATTTGTTCTCACTATTTGGTCGCTTGACTTTTTGGCTTAGCAAAACTCCGGGACCTCTGTGAAAGATTGTTTACCTTTCCTTCATAAATCAACGGAAATCGACAATGCAAATTTTGTTTCTCACAGTTTGGCGCTAGAAGGCAGTGATGTCATATCCTTCAAGGAAAGAGCAACGACCGACCCAGTCAAACCTCTCAACGATCTCCTTGTCGTTGAGCTGACAATCCAGACTATCGATGTCGCGAGTATATTGGTTGACACTGGAAGCTCGGTCGATATCATCTTCAAAGACACCCTCAAAAGTATGGAAATCATTCTATCCAAAATCGTGGAAGACCCAAACCCGATAGTAGGACTCTCGGGGGAAGCTACCATGACTCTCGGCACAATGGACCTCTCGGTTAAAGGCGGTAGCACGTCAAAAATTGTGGAGTTCTTGGTCATCGATTAACCCACATCTTACAACGCGATCGTAGGAACTCCATGGTTGAACTCAATGCAAGCAATCCCGTCGACGTACCACATGTGCCTCAAATTCCCAACCTCTCGCGGAACCGAGAACATCTAGGGAGATCGGAGAATCTCGCGAGTTTGCTTCGCCGCAATATTAAAACGGAAGAACCCATCAGTTGAGGTTACGCCTAAAAGAAAAAAAATTGTCTCCCGTTGACAACGCCCCAGAGCAGGACGAGACTAAAATATTTTGGTAGTCGCGAGCAGCCAAAACTTTGGAAGGAAACGCGAACCAAGCTGTGAGCCCGTTGTCTCGGTATGCTTAGATGAAACATTCCCAGATCGCTGCGTAGAAATCAACGCAAACCTGAGCGAATCTCTGAGAATCGAGCTTATAGCTTGTCTAAAGGAGAACTTGACTATGTATGCGTGGGCCGCAGAAGATATGCCAGGGCTTGACATCAACGTCACATGTCACGAGCTCAACGTTGACCTGAATTTGAAGCCTATCAAATAAAACAGACAGAAGTTGGGACTAAAACGCACTGGCGCGGTCAACGATGAGGTCGAAAAACTCCTAAAATTTGGGTCCATAACAGAGGTCAGGTATCCCGATTGGCTCGCTAACCCAATCGTTGTCAAAAAGAAGAACGGAAAGTGGAGAGTCTGAGTCAATTTTACCAATCTCAATAAGGCGTGTCCAAAGGATAGCTTCCCACTGCCACATATCAACTACTTAGTCGAAGCAACCGCAGGGAACAAACTCTCGTCCTTTATGGATGCCTTCCCTGTGTACAATCAGATTACGATGAACCCTGACGATCAAGAAAAAACTGCATTCATAACTGACCGTGGAACTTACTGTTACAGGGTGATGATGTTCGGTCTCAAGAATGTTAGCGCAACTTATCAACGACTTGTCAACCGTATGTTCTCTAAACAGCTCGGAGAAAATGGAGGTATACATACGAGATCCCAAAATTTGTCTCTTGGCTAATGTTCGATTATCTTCAGAAATACCGCGGGTTTATGCGCCGCGGAAAATTCTCGAGACAGATCACGAATATAGCAGTTCACCCAGAGTTAGATTACGAGATGACAACTCGTAGCCTTCCCTTTTCACCCATATCAATGCTCGATAAAATCTTGAAAAAAACAAGGGACGGAGTTCATTTAAAAAATTCGCAGAAGCGACTTGGATTCAAAGCCACAAGCGGCCAGTCTCGAGATAAGAACACGGCCACACTCGGCCAGAGAAAAAAAACGAACAATAACATAAAAATAAACAAAGCCTCACATGATACTGCAAACTTAATCATTCTCCGCATGCGGAGCCTCACCTTCACCAATCACCCCTTCCAGATTCGGAACCGCATCGCCTCCAACTTCCTCGGCTATAGGACCCGGACCCTCAGTGTCGCCCAAGAAAGGCGAAAGGATGCACTCAGATTTCAGGCCCGCGAGGATCAGGTCAAAGTCTCCGTCCGGGTCCACTAATTGCGCTCTACGAGCAGAAAGCTTGGCTCCTCGATTTGCGGAGATAGAGGCGCCTCACTGTAAAACAATTGGACTTCTTCCATCCCTCCCACGACGCATGCCAAGGCCAAGTCCTTGGCACAGAAGACCACCAAAGAATCAAGGGAATCAGCGATCCTTGCCAAACGGGTCCGAAACTCGGCACGCACGGCTTCCTTGGCTTCATCGTTCGCACCGACCGACGATTCCTCCCTACTCTTGATCCTACGCTTTAGCCGACGCAACTCCGAGGATTTAGCCGTCTTCGCTTCTTTCGCCTTAAGAAAAGAGCTCGCGGTCTTCCTGAGATCCCACTCGAGCTCGCTAATCCGAGATTCGAACTGATTTACCTCAAGGGAATGAGCATCCTCGATAACCTTCAACTTTCCTTCAAGCTGCGACAACCTTTTTCGCAACTCCGTCAACTCCTTAGCAAGACGATCAGCCTCTGACCCGCACTCGCGGATCATCCCATCGATCAACGAGACAAACTGTGAAGCAAAGGAAAAGCGGCTGTCAAAAAATGATCAGTATACAAAGGAAAGAGAGACGAGAATAGAAGAAGATTTTTCCCAAAACAAACCTTGGCGCGATGTCTGGACACCGTCGCAGGCAGAGGATCAGCCTCGGAGTCCTTAGTACACCTCCTCTTCTTGGCCGCATCGGGATTAGCACAAGGTCTCTTACGACCCTTCGGCGTAGGAGCCGGAATCGTGCTAGGTGCAGGCAACCCCAAGACGATCGCCCTCTTGGCTGGGGGAGGAGGCATCGATTCGTGAACCGGTTCCACATCGACGACATGGACCGAGGTCGTTGAGGAACCACACGTCTTAACCTCGGCCTCAGGTACCAACGCAGACGCGGCGACCATCCCTTTGGCAGGAACAACATCGCGTACGGGGGAACCTCGGGAGTCGAGGCATCGGCTGGAGATGCAGGTCTCAGAAGCATGCCGCCTATGGGGTTTGCCATCTCCTCGGCCTCGCGACGAGCTATATCATTCTAAAAGGAAAGAAATTCTGTAACATGAGCTTGGACAACTATGGCGGCAGGGAGATCCGACGAACTCGCACCGGCAGCGTTGCTCATCTCGACATCACCACTCTTCTGAAAGTTGCTGGAAGAAGACATCTCGGCGGAGATAAATTTCTAAGAGAAAATGCAAAGATAACTTAAGAAAATGAGAGAGTGTGGAGAGAGTGAAAAATGGGAAGCTCTATTTATAGAAAAAATAAAAGTTGAAGGATTTTCCGCATTAAAATAATCAGGAAAAACCTTTCGAGAAAAACAATTTTTTACCACGGATTCCGATTAACACCCTAACTCGCCCGCAACAATCATGCTCGAAACTTGCGAGTTGGGGGGCTAATTGTTGGAGTCAAAAACGATAATCTCGAAATCAACGTCTATAAATTGTTTTTCCACATGAAAGCTATCTCAACACCATCCTGACAAAAGTTTCCAAGCTAAAGACTCAAGAGAAACAGGACACGAAACCAACCAAGCAGTCCAATTTGCAGAACATGCGAATTAGACCGGACGAACTGTTCAACTCGCCGAACGGGCGAGTTGGACAGCATGGGCCGACCAACTCGCCTGTTCAGCGAGTTGGATCAATCAATCAATTTTTATCCCATCCTCGTAACTCCCTCTTCGAAAACGGATCAGACTCATCTTTGTTTCGTCTCGATCGAGATTAACGTTGGAAAATTACCGTAAGAACTCATTCCCTTGTATAAAGTTCGGATTGATCGTGTAAAATGGAAACGGTTGACTAAACACCTAAAGTTTCCTGCACTATACGAGAGATCCTAATTCTCTTCGTGGTCGAAGTCATTTCAAGAATGCTCTTTCGATAAAATCATAAAAATGCTTAAGTCGAAAAACAGCCCGAGAAGGTCTAAAACTCGGCTAAAAGCCCACTCGCGGTTTTATCCAAAATCGAGCCCAATCTTTATGACGGTTTATGTTTTATTTTGCAGGAAGAGATAAATGTTAGGATCGGAAGATAAATGTCAAGTTCGTAGGATAAATGTTAAGTTTCCAAATATAATCACGAAGATCGAAGGAAAAAGGAATATTTTCGCGAAGCGATAAAGTCGATTGAGGGTAGAAGGGGAAAGAGCAAACCGCCTCTATGAAGAGTATGTAAGAACTTCGAGGCTGAGCAGAGGACACGAAAATTCTTACTCAGAGCAAGCATAGCACTTTGGGCAATTAGGCATATTTCTGTTTTTCTGTTATCGAGCTGCGACTCAACTAGGTTATTCAAAGTCTTGCAAGATTAGAACTAGGAACTCGTTGATGGCTTTTTCCGCTAAGGCTTTACCTGTTGTAACGCTCAAATCACGGATTCAGAATAAAATCCTCTTTGCTCTTTTTTGTTTTTACTAATTCATTATCATATCATTTATTCTCACTGTTTAGTCACTTGACATTTTTGACTTACCAGAAATTCGGGACCTCTAGGAAAACTAGGTTTACCTTGTCTTCCTAAATCAAAGAAAATCGACAATGCGAATTTTGGTTCCCACACTCATTCCACTATGCCGTCTGTTTGATTCTTGTTGTTTCTCGTTTAGTTCGGCATCCTAAGGACAAAACTTATTCCAAGGAATTTCTGGAAAACGTGATAAAAGTGAATTGTAGTCATGGGTCTTGGAAGAGGATTAGCAGACTGAGGATTAAAGAATGCTTTTCCGGAAATCGAGGAGACTGCTCATTCATTCCTCATTATATTTTTTTACGTGTGTGTCCTTGGCGTTGCTCGCTACTTTACTGATCTCCTTTTTTTGCAACAGTCGACTGGTCCTCCAACATTGGAGCAGCATGCTCGACTTATTGCACAAACAAGAGGAGAAAAAGACTGTCAAAGTGGCAGTAGCAATCCCAGATCATTCAGAAACGTTTGTAGAGAAGCCAAACCATAATCCCTTGGTTATCCTCGATAACATGAATGAAAAAACCCTTTGACATGGATGTTTAGTAGAAGAAGAAGATCGAACTGATGTCTATCAGGTGGCTGAGGACACCGTTCTTCCTTGCCTCCCTCTGACTCATGATGCTTCCACGGCTCTTCCTCAAATATTAGAGGACCCAACTTGGCTCAATCTGAATCCAAATCCTCAGATTACCGAGGAGCCAGCCGTGAGGGTTGCTGGTGCCGAGACGATTACTCCTTCCTTGGCACTCCCCATACCAGGTCTTTTTCTTATTCAAGTGTTGTTTTGTTTGTACACAACATAGAGGAGTGTGTGGAACAGTTACATCAGGTCAAGCCAGCAGTGTCTGAGCTGATGAACCTCGAGGCATATCAGGATGTATCTCGTACCAGGTTCGCGGTGAATACTTCTTAATTTTCTTCTTTCATTTTTACTGCTTTTGTTGATCTATCTCTATTTCTTCAAATGGCAGAATGCAACCCGTATAAATAATATGGTGATAAGGTACATGCCCTCTTTAACGAAGAAGGAATCTTATATACAACGCGCAATGCAGGCCACCTCATCGGCCCAAGGTATTAATGACGAGGCTGAAGGATCATTTCAAACCCTTGGAGGACCTTGCTGACGAAGCGATCGAAGAAATATATCAGGCCCTCAATGATCTGGAAACAGCGAGACAAAAACTGGTCTCGGCTACCAAGGAGGTGGAAGATTCACGGATACGAATCCACCAACTTGAAGTGGAGAAGGATTTGATCAAAAACCTGCTTAACTTTGAGGTCAATCGCTTGAGTGTGGCTCGCATAGAACACATCTCTAAAATAGAAGCTACAATGCAATCAAAATGAAATGTTCGCTTGGAGACTGTTGAGTGTGGACTAAACTGTATCACGATCACTTAAAAGGGTAGAGGAGCTTAGTCATATACTCTGGTGGACGTAGAGGATTAGGCAAACCAGGATTAGTTTTAACCGGTTCTTTGGTTAGTTCTGGTTTGTTCTAAGAATCTATTTTAGTCCGGTTATTGTGTAAACCCTTGGTTATATAAAAGGGTGTACAAGAGTATTGTTAGGTCAGCTCTTCTTCTCCAAAAGGTCACTTGTAACGAGCTCAGAGATACTGAGCTTGAGTCACCATTCTAGTGAATTGCTGGATTGAGTCTGGCCCCAGTGAGTAATACTCCATATCGGAGGTGAACACTGGGTAAACAATTCTGTGTGTCTTGGTTTGTGAACTCTGTTAGATTCAAATCACAAACGAGAGAGAGAGAGAGGGTAACAAGATCAAGATCGTTTCTTGTAGCTGGGTTTTTAAGTTGTAACAAGTGGTATCAGAGCCTAATAGCTCAAGATCGGCTTCTATGGCGAAGACGATGACTCGAGCGGAGGTGGAGCGATTCGACGGTACCGGCGACTTCTCACTTTGGACGATTCGCATGATGGCGCACTTCGGGGTCTCTGGATTGAAGGAAGTTATACTCTCAGATAACTTTGAGATCGAGGTCCCATTGACAAAGGAAGAAGGCAAGAAGATTGACGATGACGATCAAGAAAAGGAGTCAACCTCACAGACGAAGACAATCTTGGATCCAATCAAACTGGAGAAGGATGATCGTGCAAGGGATATGATAATCCTTAACATCAGCGATCATGTACTAAGGAAGATCAAACATTGCACTACAGCAGCATCCATGTGGTCCCTTCTGGAGAGACTGTACATGTCAAAATCCCTTCCGAATCGGATCTTTGTGCAGTCTCAGTTCTATACCTTTAAGTGTGATGGGTCAAAGACTATTGATGTTAATGTCGATGAGTTTCTGAAGATAGTCACAGAGATGAGCAGTCTGAATGTTAATGTGACAGACGAGATTCAAGCTATCGTGTTCTTGAGTTCGCTACCTGCAAGCTATGATCAGCTAAAGCATACGCTGAAATATGGAAAAGATTCAATAACTTTGGAGGAAGTCATCTCAGCAGCAAGGTCAAAGCAAAGGGAGATTAATGAAAGTAGCAGAGGCGAGAAAGGGCAAGCCACTATACTGTATACCAATGACAGAGGTAGATCAAACCGGCGAGACTCTGCTGATTCACGAGGAGGAAGATCCGGAAGCAAGTCAAGACAGCGGAAGGTCACCTGTTGGTATTGTAAGAAGGAAGGACATGTCAAGAAAGATTGCTTTGCTAGGAAAAGGCGTATGGAAAATGAAGATGAAGGTGAAGTTGCGGTGGCCATCGGTGAAGAAGGAAAGATGAGTGCTCTACACTCGTCTCTTGACAATGCTCAAGATAATTGGGTCATAGACTCAGGGTGCACACACCACATGACATGTAGACGTGACTGGTTCATGGAGTTCACTGAAGTAAGGTCAAGCAAGATCTTACTAGGAGACTATCACTCGATCGAAACATCCGGACATGGAACCATACGCTTAGACACAAAGGGAGGATCTGTTAAATTCATTAAGAATGTAAGATATGTTCCCACCCTTCGTAGAAATCTGATTTCTACAGGTACTCTTGACAGGTTGGGCTTCACCCATACAGGAAGGGATGGAAAGGTTACGTTCTACAAGAACAAGAAGCTGGCCCTACAAGGAACACTAACAAATGGACTGTACATCCTTGATGGAGGAACGGTTGTACCTGAAGCTTGCCATGTGGAGAATACTAAACCACAGGTATCTCTATGGCACAGTAGACTAGGGCATATGAGTTACAAGAACATGCAGGTGCTTGTGAGGAGTGGAATCTTGAAGAAACGAGACATTGGAAAGGAGTCCACATGTGAACACTGTATGGTAGGGAAGGCTAAGAAGGTCAGCTTTGAGACAGGTCAACACAACTCACGAAATGTGTTGGAATATCTACATGCGGATCTCTGGGGCTCACCAAATATCACACCTTCACTGTCTGGTAACCAGTATTTTCTATCAATAATAGATGATTACTCCAGGAAACTATGGGTTTGCTTACTTAAAACTAAGGATGAGACATTTGTTAAGTTTTGTGAGTGGAAACGATTAGTGGAGAACCAGGTTGATAGGAAGGTTAAGTACTTGCGCACTGATAATGGCTTAGAATTTTGCAACCATGCCTTTAACGAGTTTTGCAGGTCAAATGGTATTACCAGGCATAGAACGTGTACATATACTCCCCAACAGAATGGGGTGGCTGAACGAATGAATCGCACTATCATGGAGAAGGTTAGGTGCTTACTGAGTGAATCTGGTCTACAGGAAGCGTTCTGGGCTGAAGCTGTTAGCACAGCAGCCTACATGATAAATCGATCTCCAACGGCGTCATTAAACTTCAAATCACCAGAAGAAGTTTGGTTGGGTAAGCAACCTGGATACAAGCATATGAGACGGTTTGGGTCTGTGGTATATGTTTATGTGGATCAAGGGAAGCTGAAACCAAGAGCCATAAGAGGGATCTTCATTGGATATCCACCCGGTACTAAAGGCTACAAAGTTTGGATGATAGAAGGTGAGAAGTGCGTCATATCGAGAAACGTAAAGTTTCAAGAGGGGCAGCTGTACAGAGATCTTCAAGAAGCTACTGAGTCAACAGAAGCTACAAAGGCTGGTGGAGCTCGGACTCTTCAGACTCTCCAGGAATCTGACTCTGAAGGAAAGTTAGAAGAAGAGCACGGTTTGAATCATGGTGGAGTCACTCAGAGTGACAAAGTTTCAGAGGAGACTGAAAACCAACAAGAAATTGATGATAGTAACGGGGAGGAAGCTAGAAAAAGTTTGACAAACTATCAGCTTTCTCGTGATCGGCCTAGAAGAACCATTGTACCCCCTATAAAGTACAATGATTATGACTGTACCGAAGAAGAAGTGGCGTTTGCTCTCCTTTGTTCAGAGATGATGTATGCAGAGGAACCGCAAAGTTATAGTCAAGCACGGTCTAGTCCAGACTGGGAAAGGTGGAAGCAGTCAACAGATGAAGAAATGGAGTCTTTACGAAAGAATGAAACATGGGTTCTGGTTAAGAGACCTACTGACCGGAAGATTATCAGCTGCAAGTGGTTGTTTAAGATAAAACCAGGGATTGAAGGCATAGAACCAGATAGGTTCAAATCGCGGTTAGTGGCAAGAGGGTTCACACAAAAAGAAGGCATAGATTACCAAGAGGTATTCTCTCCGGTGGTCAAGCATGTATCTATCAGAGTGCTGCTATCACTTGTGGTAAATCAAAACTTAGAGTTGGAGCAGATGGACGTAAAAACAGCCTTCCTGCATAGAAGTCTCGAAGAGGATCTGTATATGTACCAACCAGAAGGGTATGAAGATCCAGATAGGAAGGATTATGTGTGCTTGCTCAAGAAGTCGCTGTACGGGCTGAAGCAGTCACCACGGCAATGGAACCGCAGATTTGATCAGTTTATGAAGTCCAGGAATTTTACCAGGAGCAATCATGACCAGTGTGTATACACTCGAGAAGAGGGGGGGAAAGATCCTGTGTATCTTCTCCTATATGTCGATGACATGCTCTTAGCGTCAAAGAGTACATTTGACATTAACAAGCTCAAGACAGAGCTTAGTTCCGAGTTTGAAATGAAGGATCTGGGGGCTGCTAGAAGGATACTGGGTATGGACATTTTTCGTGACAGGGCTAATGGAGTATTGAGACTTTCTCAGAGTGCATATCTGAAGAAAGTTGTGAAGAACTTTCGTATGGAAGAAGCAAAGAGTTGTTTGACACCAATAGGCGCTCATTTCAAACTAGCGTCAGTTAAGGAGAAAGATGAATGGTTAGACACAGAGAAGTATCCATATTGTTCAGCAGTTGGCAGCATTATGTATGCCATGGTAGGGACGCGACCAGATCTGGCCTTTGGTATTGGATTGGTAAGCAGGTTCATGAGTAAGCCAGGTGAAATTCATTGGGAAGCTATCAAGTGGTTACTGAGGTACATCAAGGGAGCATCAGACTTGGAATTGTGCTATACGCAGACTAAGGAGTTCAAGGTTCAAGGTTATTGTGACTCAGACTTTGCAGCTGATTTAGATAAGAAGAGGTCTACATCCGGATATGTGTTCACTGTGGGTGATAATGTGGTCAACTGGAAATCTGGACTACAATCAGTAGTAGCATTATCCACAACAGAGGCTGAATACATAGCGCTTACAGAGGCTGTGAAGGAGGCTATATGGTTAAAGGGGTTGCTGGAAGACTTTGGAGTTGGACAGGAAGATGCAATCAAAATCTGGTGTGACTCTCAGAGTGATATTTGTCTCTCTAAGAACAATGTGTTCCATGAGAGAACAAAGCATATAGCTGTGAAGTATTACTTCATTAGAAACATTATTGAAGACCAGGTGGTTGATGTGGTAAAGATTCATACAAGCAGAAATCCTGCGGATATCCTTACAAAGGTAGTACCTGTGAGCAAGTTCAAGTCAGCTTTGGACATGCTCAAGGTCCTCAAAGCTTGAAGATGCTTTGGGCACCAGCCAGACGGTGTAGATCTAGGCGGTGATTCACGGAAGTAGAATGGTTGTGTCGTGTGCTAAAGTTAAGTCCATGGTGGAGATTGTTGAGTGTGGACTAAACTGTATCACGATCACTTAAAAGGGTAGAGGAGCTTAGTCATATACTCTGGTGGACGTAGAGGATTAGGCAAACCAGGATTAGTTTTAACCGGTTCTTTGGTTAGTTCTGGTTTGTTCTAAGAATCTATTTTAGTCTGGTTATTGTGTAAACCCTTGGTTATATAAAAGGGTGTACCAGAGTATTGTTAGGTCAGCTCTTCTTCTCCAAAAGGTCACTTGTAACGAGCTCAGAGATACTGAGCTTGAGTCACCATTCTAGTGAATTGCTGGATTGAGTCTGGCCCCAGTGAGTAATACTCCATATCGGAGGTGAACACTGGGTAAACAATTCTGTGTGTCTTGGTTTGTGAACTCTGTTAGATTCAAATCACAAACGAGAGAGAGAGAGAGGGTAACAAGATCAAGATCGTTTCTTGTAGCTGGGTTTTTAAGTTGTAACAGAGACTTTCTGTAGGTATCTCGAAGAGCAAGCGCTGGTGAAAACCAATATTTATCTGCTGGGTAAAGTATCTGGAACGAAGAGGTGCCTGGAGAAACTTGTTGCCAAAGTCATACAGATCCCCTAATCAGGGATGGACGGCTGACAAAGTACGTTACAAAAAGGAGACCGACGACATAAAATTCACTGCTATAAATGACAGATACTTGGTGCCCTCGACTGTTCCCAGCTTGGTTATGAGACCAATAACGCTTCCTTCTCTGGTCAACAACCAGTTTGGTGCCAATGACGCGTGCTTACAAGGCCAGCGGGACGGATCCGTCACCGATGCGGCCAAGAACTCTGAAGAATCAGGCATGATGTCGGCGGAAGGCCAAGAGCTTGTCGTAACGGGGTGACGCACTCAGTTGAGAACGTGTCTGAAGAGCTTGACGAGGCTTCTGTCCCTAAGGTGATTGCCGAGTACGACCCTCTTGAGACGACTACTGACGTCTTCATGGAAAGGATTACTCCCAGTGCGCCCAAGTGTGCGGTCGATGCGGGGCTTATTCCTCCTCTCCCAAAGCGACCTCGAAATTCAGGTCTCCAATAGCATTGCATTTTGATAGTCGAAAGAGCATCCTTTGGTGAACGATCGATGTGCGCCTGTCGACCTATTCTGGCAGATCAAGTGTGGTGTCCCAGAAGTTTTGAAACTGGCCTTCCTAGACAGGTATAGAGGAAAATCTTGCGCAGGAGTTCAGGTAGTGAACCCTCTTCTTTGGGTTGATTTTTTGTTGTTATTTGTTTATTGTATTGACCTTTCATTCGTGTCCTTCATTTTTTTGTCAGTACACGGCTCACGTGAAATGCCATGGTTGGGGATCATGAGAAAAAACATTTATACGAAGGTTGTTGAGGTTTCTGCCTAGAAAAACGCAGTTTTCATTGAGCTCAAACTAGCGACCAAGAAGCTGGCTAAGTCTGAGAAGACTCTTGATTCGTTAAGGACGGTGGTCGAGCATTTGACAGTCGAAAGAGATAACCTTGTTCTTACTCTGACCAAGAAAAAGGACAGGCTGACACAGTCACATGATAAAGAAGTTGTTTTGGTGAAGCAATAGTTGAAGCCGCGATGTCGGCCAAGTGTGTCGCCCATTTTGAGAAATTTTGCAAATACATGGCCGACCAAGCAGCAGCGCGGGATAAATTTCTCCAGCTTAGTCAAGTTCCGGCACGAAGAAATACCTCGAGAAGTGAATGGCAAAAGATCTGGTTATTCCTGCGGAGTTTATGGATCAGCTTACTCAGAATGAGGCAAAGTATACCGAGGAGATCAAACAGACCGAAGTCGAGGATATCGACGAGGAAGACTTCGTTCTTTCTTCACTCATATGTATTCCTTATGCTGAGATTTTTATGAGTGGTCACATCCCAATAGCTCCTTCTCAAAATACCGAGGAAGTGGTGGCACAAGTCCAAGGAGTAGCTCCTAATACCAAGGAAGTGGATCACGAAGCCCAGATCGTTGATCAGGATCAGGAATCCACCCTTAGACCGACCGCTGAAGGATCAGCTGGCTAGGATGGCAGTAGAGAGCCGCAAGGATGAAATCGTTTTCTTTTCTTCTTTTTGTGTTTTTTTGTTTAAAATTTTTGAGTTGTAAGACTTTGTGACGTTTTTGGCTTTTGGTAATATACTCTCGTTGGTTTAATTCTTATCTCGTTAGAATCGAATTCTCCCATAATATATATTAGACTTGGTCATGCAAACTGATACAAATTTTTTGTTTGTGAATCGATTTCGTGTGTGGACCTCTTAACGACTAGGTGTCTGATCAGAACATAATCATTAAATCATGAAGCGTGATCCCGTCCTTTTATTGAAGGTTATGCACATGTTCATTTGATAATGATTAATCACTCGGTCCTATTGTCAAAATAGTATAAGAGATGTCAAACCAATCTCATGTCTTTTCACTCAGTGAGAATGCAAATCAAGAGCTCAATCTAAGTACAATCAAGTTTAGTCAAATGGTAACAAGTGACAAACAATAACTCAAACTTAAGAGAACAAGTAGTTAAACATATCTTCAATCAATTATGGAATATGAATCCATGGGCAATGGCATTGATTTTGTATGATCAAGATCCTATTAAGAGTGTTCATGTAATCAATCATTCATATTCTATAAGTCTAGACAGAAGCAATAGACAAATCCACTTCCATGGCTAAAGTCTTTACACAAATCAAGTATCAAACATCAATTTTCATTGGTTCATTTCAAGCAAGTTTACATGATTAAAAAGTCTATAAACATTCTAAGTTTCTTTAACATCAATTTTTATTGGCCAAACAAGCAAAGAGCACTATCAATTTGGGTCAAGCATTTCTAACACTTTCAATGCATGAAATGCTTAGAATCTAGATTTAGTGAGATCAAACCTAAACTAGCACTAGGATCACAAGACATGCAGAGAATAAGAAGTTATACACTCTAAATCATCATTCAATCATCCTAATCTACCAAGCCCAAGGATCTAAAAAGAGTTTACTAATCTTCATAAGAATCTTTACACAAATGTTAAGTTTAAGGCTAATCATGTTGATAAGTAAGATAAACACAAAATTAAAAAACATGCTTAAAACACTAATAAGATTCAATCACTAACAATTTTGGGTCTTAACATATATATATATATAGGGAAATCGGCTAATTCCTACATCAACAGAGGACGACGGTCCCGATCAGTACATAAACTCATAAGCTGTGCAAATTCATACATGAACACTTAGTTAATTCAAATTTCATACATGAACTAACAAAAATCGGCTTTTGCATACGTTGACCAATTATCCGTTAGTCATAAGTAACGGAATCTTAATTGTCGGTTATATACTGCTTACGTGGCTTTTTAGGTTTTAATTAATCAATAAATTAATAAAAAAATATTTTAAAAAATTGGTAACAGAGGGGCGTCGAACCTGGGTTGGAACAATAAAGCATCCGAAGCTAAACCATTATGCCAGACCTGACTAACTGATTACAGTCCCAATTGTTTTCTATTTATATCTATGGATATTTCATTCGTGTATTAAAAAAACAAATATCTTGTTTGATAAAGCAACTTTGATTTACCAAATTATTAGGTACTAGTTCTCCAATACTCCAAATCACTGCTTCTCAAAAGGAACATAATTATCTGGATCCCAAACGAATTGTAGTAGTGATAGGGTTTTTTCGGAATCGTTTAGTTGTTTAATTTAATAACTATGAAAAAAATATTTCAGTAATTGTAAGAGAACTTAAGAAATAGAAGTGATTGCAAATAAACTCAAATTCAAAAAAGAGCAAATTAGATATTTTAACAAGAGAACGAACCCTCGATCTCTGTAAAAAAATAGTAAAAGTAGAAGACAACTTCAATGTTCATAACCCTTTTTAAATAATATATTATATTTTTTCTTGTTCCTAATATATAAAAAAATATTTCTTTCAAAAAAGAAAACAAAAAAAAGTATTTGAGTTTTTTTTGTTTGGATGATTAGTCAAACAGAGAAAGAAAAGAATATGTGAATGAAATATATGTTATGTATAAATACGAAACAATTGGGATAACAAACAATAAATAGTGTTTGGCACAATGGTATAGGTTCGGATGGGTATTGCTTAGACCCAGGTTCAACTCCCCATTAACATTTTTAGAAAATAATTTTTATTAACTTATTAATTATTTAAAACGTAAGAAGCCACGTAAACAGTATATAATAGACAACACAAATTCTGTTAATTTTGACTAACGGAAAACTGGTCAATGTATGCAAAGGCCGAATTTTGATAATTCGTGTATGATATTTGAATTAACTGATCATTCATGTATGTATTTGCACAGCTTATGAGTTTATGTACTGATCGGGACCGTCGTCCTTTGTTGATGTATGAATTAGCCGATTTCCCTATATATATATCTGGTCTAATCGCTAAACGCTCTAAATTAGCGACTACGTTACAACTGCTATTAACCTTCTTCTCCATTTCGCGGATTCATCTTTCCGCGAATCAAGGGGAGCTTATTGAATTAAGAATTTAAGAAAATTCAAGATTTGAGTACATCTAAGAAAGTCTGAGATTTGAGTAAATCTTAAAAGGATTTGTTACAAGTTTTATGTAGCTTTGAAGAAATTTCAGAATTTTTTAATTTTTTTAATTAAAATTTTAGATATTTATTTTAAATAATATATTTATTTTTAAAATTTAAAATTTGATATTATTATTGTTTTATGAAATATATAAAATTTATACAAGTTTTCAAAAAAATAACTTTCAAATAAATTTTATTTTTATTTTATTTCAAACAATTTGATTTTCTTTTTTAAAATGAAGGAAATTTATAAAAAAAATTCTAATACCATTATAGGAAATTTGATGGAATCCATATTTTCTAATAAGCTGAAATTTGGGATAACTTATATAAATGACTAATCGTATAAACTTCAATTTCAAAAAATGAAATCCTCTCAAATTCTTAAGTCCCTGGTATCTCCTGTGGTGATTGGCCCTTCTCTGCCGCGGCCTCCATCTTTCGTGACCATTAGCCTCATCATCTTCCGTCCGAATCCAAGCTCTAACGCCGCGTCCTCTCTGCAGCCGCGTCCAGCAGCCGCAATTGTCTCCGAGCCACCGCGATCTCCTTCTTCCGCGGTTGTTGCTTACGGGATTCTCTGCTCAAGTCGTCTCATCCATCGTCTCGATCTCACCCAAAGCCACGACCTCAGATTCTCACGATTGTCAGCCGCGGAGTCCTCTGTCAGATTAAGCTACAGAGTGTCGCGAGTGCTTCAACCCGCGGTGGTAAGGCACGGCTTCGTCGCGACCTTGCTTCACCCACGGACTATGGGTCCCTGATCACCATAACCATCGAGATCCTCTTCCTCGGGGTTCTACATCTCCGTCAGTGTCCAGTTCTTCTTCCTCGTGGTACAAACCCGCGACTCAGTACAAGTAGCCTCATCCTAGCCGTAGTCAGCTCTCCCATCGTGGTGACCGCCGGAACCGTCGTCATCAACCAGATCAGAAAAAAGATCGAACACAACATGGCTGATTTCTCTATATTTTCATATCCGGTCCCTGAACTTTAATTACTTTCACTTAGGAGGCAGACTTTGGAAGATCCAGAAACGTCCGGTCGAATTAAGGAAAAAAGTTTGCCAGCTACATGAAGTTTACCTTGATATGGTGGAAACCATCCAATGTTTCAACATATGTTAACAACTACACGATGTTTATGTTAATACATGTCACATATATGAAGTAAATGATTATATGATGGGAACATCAAAATCGGATCTAATTGATTTTAGAAAAAATTAACGGGGTCAAACTGTAATTAGTCAGAAAATCAAATTTAAAACCAAAAACCTAAGTTTCAGAAAAATTAACTGTGTACATCAAATTTTGATTGAGTAAAAACTAAAAATAATAGTCGATAACAAAACTAATATATTTATAATTGAAATTTAATATATATTAATATGTACGAAAACTTTAAAAATATGAAGACAATAATTTTGATATAGTCGATCATATTAATTTCCAATATAAACATTTTATGAAACTTCATATTTGGGATTTTAAATTGAAAATGAATTTTGGTTGACGGATTGTAAATATATTAACAAAGTGAATTATTTTAGAAGTCAAAGAAAATGAATGCTATGTAAATTTTAATATCGTAATATATCGAGATTATGCTGATATAATGTTTACAAAAAGAAATACTGATGTTGACAAAAACAATCAGATATACATATAACATATATATAATTTGTTTATGTAAACATCATGTTATTTAAGTATATATAAGTAAGATTATAAATTTGGTATTCGTAAACAGTGTGTCAAATTACGGTAAAATATTAAAAGAAATTGTAACACTTATGTATGTCATATCATTCTAATTATTGATAGGAGTAATATATTTGTAAATGATATTTTATAATTTTATGATGTTAATTGTAAGTGTTATGAGACTAGCATTTCTTTTCTTTGACTTCTAAAATAATTCATCTTGTTAATATATTTACAATCCTTGAACCAAAATTTATTTACAATTTAGAACCCCTAAATATGGATTCCTTAAAATGTTTATATTGGAAATTAATATGATCAACTATATCAAAGTTATTGTCTTTATATTTTAAATTTTTTCATAAATATTAAAATATATTGAATTTCAATTATAAATATCTTATTTTTGTTGTCAACTATTTTCTATAATTTTTACTCAATCAAAATTTGATGTACACAATTAATTTTTCTTAAACTTCATTTTTCTTAAACTTAATTTTTTTTGGTTTTAAATTTGATTATCTGAGTAATTATAATTTGACCCCATTAACTTTTTCTAAAATCAATTAGATCCGATTTTGATGTTCCCACCATATAATCATTTACTTCATATATGTGACATGTATTAACATAAACATTGCA
The DNA here is from genome assembly GCA_905132765.1 of Moricandia arvensis. NCBI lineage: Eukaryota > Viridiplantae > Streptophyta > Magnoliopsida > Brassicales > Brassicaceae > Moricandia > Moricandia arvensis. The sequence continues at coordinate 79,883 of CAJHQP010000060.1, forward strand.
AAGTTGTTAACAGATTTTGAAACATCGGATGGTTTCCACCATATTAGAGTAAACTTCGTGTAGCTAGGAAACTTTTTTTCTCGAATTAACCCCAAATCTTTCAGCGTGATTTCCAGATTTTCCTCATAATTTCACAATGGCCCCTCATCTTTCGATTGTTCTCATTTGTTCACAAACTTTTGGATTTACAGAAACAACCTCTTGATTGCCTTAAACTTCCAATTGTGTAATTTAGACCCTGTCATATGCAATTATGGATGCAAATGCAGTATATACACCTAATATGCAATCTAAATGATAAATATGAGATAAATTGAAATGCTAAAAATCATTAAAAACACTATATATCAACTCTTCTCCCTCTCTCCCCTAAATCTTTTTCTTTACTTGTCCACAAGTAAACTTTCGAGAATAAAAGGGAAAGATGTTAAAAAAAAATAGAATCCTATAACCAAAAAGAACATTTCCTAACCTTCAATATGATATCGTAAGAGAAACATAGAAAGTAGCATGGAAAATCTTCCCTATTACACTTAAGCTTCTACAAGGTCTATCTAAACTCCAATATCTCTACACAAGTAATCCACTCATCAATTAACAAGTCTTTCAACCAACTCTCACATTCATTAAACAACATATAAGGTGAAGTTGCAAATAGGGACTTGATCTCAATCATTTGACTTGGTAAGAGAAAATGATGTTGGATCAATTTGCTAAAAACCAATCGCCTTTGATTCAATTATTGAATATGAATCGAAATAGGCCTCAAGAAAAGCATGTTGGATTTAATAAAGAAAGAGAGAAACATCCCACATCGCTTATGAGAAGCAAGATGGGGTTGTTTATATATGTTTCTCTCTTACCTTGGCTCAAACGATTCAGAGGAAGAGATGGCTCCCCACGCGCTTGCCGCGCCGCCGTCCGGCCGGCTCGGCGTGGGCTTGGGCTTGGGCTTGGGCCTTGAGTCTTGGTGAAGGGCCATAGGCCCAATAAATATCTTTTTGGACCAAGCTAACCTCAACGTTTTTTCCCATTTTTAAACAAAAAACAGTATGACATTTGTGTGTAAACAACATGTAGTTCGTCTAAAAGCGACATAAAGTTTATTTGTTCGCCAAAGATAAGAACGAGTCAACAAAGAGAGAAACTTGCGGAGAAAGCTGCTCAACATTCCACTCCGAGATTCTTGAGAGATTTTCGGAAAATGTTTGCAACAGTTTCGAAAAACCACTCTTCATCTCCTCTTTAAATATCGCCTCTCCGCATTCTTTATTCGACACTTTTTCAGATCGAAAAAACCAGCAATCAAAATCGCTAAGCGTAAGTCTATTAGTTCGTGAGTGTTTCGTAAAATATTAGTTTGTAGGGGTTGATCACGAGTGCCGCGTGACAACCTATCATGGTTGTATCATGGGACTCTATTTCGCATATGCCGTCGCACTTACGGGCGAATATTAAGAGTTAAGGAAAGAGATTTATCTCGACTCCACCGTCCGTTTTTCTAAAACATTTTTTGTATCGGCTTTTGTTTCGTTTTGATTTGTCTAGTTCCTATAACTATCGCTTTTATTAATTTATTTACATTGATTTGGTTTTCAATTTTCTATTGTCTTTAATCTTAGTTGCTTTCTATCGTAAGCTTTAATCGGATTGATATACATTTTCATGAAACAATTTTATAGGGTTTATAAACATTTTTTATTTGTTTTCGAATGGTGTTTGCAATTTTCGTTAAGCATCTCCGCTAAACGTTTCTTATTTCGAGTATAAACGCCTTTGCGGTTTTCTTTTAGCATTTCTGCGGAATGTTTTTCGTATATGATTATTAAAACGTTTATAAAAACGGTCCGTTTCCACGGACGCTTTAATTAGCGAGTTTGTGAAGCAATCTAAAAAGCTAACACAAAAGATTATGTGAACGCGTCTAGCGAGTTTGAAAATCGTTTATCGGCTTTTATTTGATCATATATGGTGATTAAGAACGCTCGTGAGTGATCTTTAGTAAATCCAGATGGATAATATTATGCAGTTATACAATTATTTTCATAAATAATTTGTTGTTTTTTATCGGTGTACTAACACACTCCCGTTTGTTGTTCTTTCAGAAAAGCAAACATGACTACCGATACCAACAACAACACCATTGATGATCAAATCCCCTCAACATTGCTCAAACTGACACAACCGTGACAACCGCTGATGCAACAACAACAATCGCTGCAACAATGATACCTACCCTTCCAGTGGGTAATGTTGCTGATGAAACCACGCGTCGTAGCCTATTCGGTGCTGGTCTCTATCAAACGGTTCTGTTCAAGAAATCACAAGTGCTCCGGTTGCAGTTTCAACTCCTCCGACTGTACCTATCTTTTTCACTCAAAGATTAGTGCCAAACAAGTTTGATGGCAAAGGAGAAGATAATGTTCTTCCTGAAAACAATGAAATTGGATAAATTCATCCAAGCGGACAAGTCCCTTTTCCCTTACGGGATTGATGATGTGCACACTCTCGCAAGTGTTGACATATGGTTGCACTCCGACTTCATCTGTAAAGGATACATTTTGGTTCGTCTCATTGACCCATTGTACCGACTCTATTGTAAGATTTCCACGGCGAGAGAGCTATGGAGATCACTGGAAAAGAAGTACAGAGGTGAGGACGCTGGCTGTCAGAAGTATATAGTTGCAAAATTCCATCACTTCAAAATGGTGGATTCAAAACCCATCATGGATCAGGTTGAAGCGTTCCAGCTCATGTTTTCAGGAAATTGTTGCTGAAAGAATTTCTATCTGCGAAACATTCACAACTCTCAGCTTCATTCAAAAGTTTCCTCCAAGTTTTGCGGATTTCAAGAACTACCTAAAGCACAAAAAAAAGAATATGGGTTTCGAATAGCTCATAATGAGGCTTCAGATGGAATCCAGAAACTGAATTACTGACAAGGTAAATGCTAAGGATCATAATGTCTACATGGCTGAGCACAAAGTCAAAGAAAGGCACACGTATACTCTCCTGCCAAGCCTTCCAAAATAGCTGCAGGCCTGAAGGCTTCTGGACCAAACTTCAAGAAGAAAGGCTTTGAAATCAATGTGAATGTGGAGAAATTTAAGGGGAAATGTCACTACTGTCACAAAATTGGTCATAGGATTGATGAGTGTCACAGCAAGATCAGAGATGAGAAGGCTCAAGCGCATCTCACTGAGGATGATCTCGTTGCAGTGGTGACTGAGGTCAACATGTTTGAGAGCAACAACCCTAAGGAATGGTGGTATGATACATGTGCCACCACCCACATTTGCACTGATAGGCGATGTTCAACACCTATTAGAAAAGCAAGACTCATGAGAAGTTGTTCATGGGGAACACTGCAATATCCAAGATTGAAGGCCGCAACAAGGTGGTTCTGAAGATGACATTTGAACGTGAAGCCACTCTGCAGAATGTGAAGCATGTGCTTGACATGAGGAAGAACCTGGTCTCGGGAACCTTGCTCAGCAAGAATGGATTTGCCACAACCCTTGAGGTGGACAAGCTCATGATTAGGATGAATGGAATGTATTTGGGAAAGGGATATGTTAAGGATGGACTGGTCAAAATGAATGTAATGACAGTCACTCCGAAAATTGTAGCTCCAAAAGTTTCAATGAATAAGAAAGATTCAGTTGCTTATTTGGTTGAGTCTTTTAATATACGGCATGAAAGATTAGGCCATGTAAACTACAAATCGATACAAAGGTTAATGAATCTAAATCTAATCCCAAAACGTAAAACAAGTAAACAAAAATGTGAAGTATGCGTACATGCTAAGCTCATAAAAAGCCCCCACCTTGTGTTAAAATAACTAACAAACCTCTAGATCTAATTCACACAGATTTGTGTGATTTAAAATACATATAAACTAGATGTGAGAAAATTTACTTTCTCGCCTTCATAGATGACTGCAAAAAATATTGCTATGTTTATTTATTACATAGCAAAGGTGAAACCTTAGAAAAATTCAAACTCGGGGTCGAAAATCATATTTAAACTATTAAGATAGTTAAAAGCGAAAGAGTAAGCGAGTATAATGGTCCCTTTAATGCATTTTGTAAAGAGCATTGAATAATCCATCAAACTACAGCTCCTTATTCACCAAAATCTAATGGAGTTGTTGAACGCAAAAATCAAACTTTAAAAAAAATGATGAATACAATGTTACAGAAATCTCGGTAACCCCAGAACATGTGGGGGAGGGGGAAGTGTTGCTTACCACTAACTATATCCTCAACAAAATTCCACACAAAGTAACTGGCAAAACTCCATATGAACTATGGAGAGTTAATTTACCTTCGTATAAATAACTTAAAGTGTGGGGTGTTTGGCAAAATTGCGGTACCGCCACCAAAGAAAGTCATTGTTTGGACCTAAAACAGTGGATTGCATCTTCATTTGGATATACACATAATAGTAGTGCGTATCGATTTTTGGTACATAAATCTAAAATATTAGTTATTTATGAAGATACAGTAATGAAATCAAGAAATGCATCTTTCTTCAAAAATATTTTTCCCTGCAAGAAAAAACAAAATTCAAAACGAACTCGAGAATAAAGAGATGACGACAATTTCAGAACCTGAGACAATTACCAAAATTTCTATAAATGATATTTCATAAGAGGAAAAAGATGAACCTAGAAGGAGCAAAAGAGCTCGAAAGGAAAAATCTTTTGGTGAAGATTTTTTAATGGTATTTTTAGTAGAAATGATCCAAAAACTTTGGCAGAAGCCATGTCTTCACCAGACACTCCCTTTTGGAACGAAGCGGTCAAAAATGAATTTGATTCTATCATGCTAAGTTATAAATGGTACATAACAGATTTACCACCAGGCTGCAAAACATTAGGGAACAGATGGATAATGAAACAAAAATTGAACCCTGATGGAACACCTGGTTTACACAAAGCAAGGCTTGTAGTTCAAGGATTCCGACAAAAACAAGGTCTTGACTATTTTGACACGTATTCTCCAGTAACGAGAATAACATCAATAAGCTTGATTATAGCAATTGCAGCTTTAAGAGACCTAGAAATCCATCAAATGGATGTAAAAACTGCATTTCTAAATGGTGATTTAGAAGAGGAAATTTACATGAAATAACCTGAGGGTTTTGTTATTCCTTGACATGAAAACAAAGTATGCTAACTTGTAAAGTCACTTTATGGGCTTAAACAAGCTCCTAAACAATGACAAAAAAAAATTTAATAATGTAATGATGTCAAATGGGTTCTAAATTAATAAATGTGATAAATGCATATACTACAAAAAATACCAAAAATGCGTATGTTTTGCTATGTCTATATGTAGATGATAAGCTCATTATTGGAAGCAATAAAGATATCATCAATCAAACAAAAATTATGCTCAAAGGAAAATTTGAGATGAAAGATATGGGATTAGTAGATGAAATTCCTTGGGTTAAAATCACAGGAAATTCAAATGGAATCATCTTAACCCAATCTCATTATGCTCAAACAATATTAGAGAAATTTAAAATTACTCTAATAGTACGGAAAAACTCCGTAGATCCCCAAATGCACTTGACAAAGAATTCAGGTGAAGCGGTTTCAGAAAATGTGTATGCACGTGTGATCGAAAGTCTCATGTACTTGACGAATGGTACTAGACCAGATCTAACGCATACAGTAAACGTACTTAGCCGAATATAAGTAATCAATGTCATACACACTGGAAAGTTATAACGAGAGTACTCAATTACTTGCGCTACACCAAAGATTTTGGGCTTCACTATGGTAAATAACAAACAGTTTTAGAAGGATACAATGATTCTAACTAGATATTAGATTCAAAAAACTCAAAATCCACAAGTGGATACGTCTTTACACTAGGAGGGCAGCAATATCGTGGAAATCTACCAAACAAACAGTGTTAGCCAGATCCACCATGGAATCTGAGTTTATAGCCTTAGATAAAGCAGCAGAAGAAGCTGAATGGCTTAGATTGTTTTTGGAAGATATTCCTATGTGGGAGAAACTTGTGCCACCTATACGCATACATTGTGACAGTCAATCAGTTATTTCTTGGGCTTAGAATAATCTCTACAATGGTAATTATCGTCACATCAGAAGACGACATAAGACCATTAGACAACTTATTATCTCAAATGGTGTAATTACAATATACTAAATCAAATCGGCTGATAACCTAGCAGATCTATTCACTAAAGGTTTTCCACGAGATATTATTTCTAAATCATCAATGGAATGGGTTTAAAGCCTATAACGAATTAGGATGCTTGACTGCAACCCTACCTATCATGACTGCATATCCCAAGACGTAGGTTCAAAGGGAAAACAAAATTAAACAGAATCTACTAAAATCACTTTGAGACAAAGTAGTCTCTTCCTAGCTACTAAGATGATAAAAGTGCTAAGAAATGTAAGAAGGATAATCATTAGCTTTTAATGGTTCCATAGCTTATAAGGCGGAGTATTACTCAATACTTTTCATGTTCAATCACCTAATAAGTGTGAAATGGGGCTGTTTCTAGGAGAATGAATGCAAGGCTATATTCTCTAAGTTCACTCATGAAAACCAGAAATAATTCAGGGCCACAATGAACAAAATAGAGAACTAAGTTCTACGAGAAAATGAAGTTGTGTTATACATGTTGTCTTGGTTTACATAAAACACCGGTTGGTTGAAGACATCATGTTCACCTTCTGGTAAAGTAAACCCGATGAATATTAACTATGAATGGGTCAAAGCTTAAAAATGCCACCAACTCAAACACAATGATTTTTTTTGCAAACACTCTCGATAAGTTAGTCTGTCTACTTAAGAATAGTTTAAGTATAGTAACTAGAATCTATCGAGACTGAATTTAGTATGCATATGTTTAGAGTTATTTCTATTCATGTGAGTGATTTTTGGATCAATTTTCTAAAATCCAATGGGCTTTAGTTCAATTGTTTGAATATGAATCGAAATGGGCCTCAAGAAAAGCATGATGGCTTTAATAAAGAAAGTGAGAAACATCCCACATCACTTATGAGAAGCTTGTTTATATATGTTTCTCTCTTACCTTGGCTCAAATGACTCAGAAGGAGAGATGGATCCCCACGCGTGTGACACCGCCGTCGTCCGGCCGGCCAGATCGGCTCGGCGTGGGCGTGGACGTGGGCTTGGGTCTTGGGTCTTGTAAGGATCTTTTTGGATCAAGCTAAGCTCAACGTTTTGGCCCATTTTAAAATAAAAAACAGTATGACATTTTTGTGTAAACAACGTGTAGTTCGTTTGAAAATGACACGAAGTTTATCTGTTCGGCAAAGATAAGAACGAGTCAACAAAGAGAGAAACTTGCGGAGAAAGGTGCTCAACAATCCACTCCAAGTTTCTTAAGAGATTTTCGGAAAATGTTTGCAACAGTTTCGAAAAACCGCTTTTCATCTCCTCTTTAAATATCGTCTCTCCTCATTCTTTATTCAACATTTTGTTCAGATCGAAAAATCCAGCAATCAAAATTCCTAAGCATAAGTCTATTAGTTCGAGAGTGTTTCGTAAAAAAATAGGTCGTAGGGGCTGATCACGAGTTCCGCGTGACAACCTATCGTGGTTGTATCCTGGGAATCTATTTCGCATATGCCGTCTCACTTACGTCTGAATATTAAGAGTTAAGTAAAGAGATTTATCTGGACTCCATGGTCGGTTTTTCTAAAACACTTTTTCGTATTGGCTTTTGTTTCGTTTCGATTCGTCTATTTCCTATAACTATCGCCTTTATTAATTTATTTATATTGATTCGGGTTTCCGGCCTCTACAAATGATTCATATGATAAAGAAGAGAGAGTTTCAAATACATATTTTCATGGTAATTTACACTCAAGATTAGGAGCAATGACATTATGCAAAATCTATCTAAGTAAGGGAACAATTCATGCATACAGGGATTAATTTGCATTGTTCTACCCTTTCCTAAATGCATTCAAGCTTTACCATTCTTTCTTGATATCACTCTTTAGCTCTTTGCTCTTTCATTTTAAGACTCAATGCTCACACCCCTTTTCTTACACTCCCAGTGAACTCACTCTTTTCTTCTTTGCAACAAACTAGAGATTTTTTTTTCTTGCTCTCTCTTTTTATTTTTTCCCCTATTTGTTTCATGCTTCTTTTCTTTTGACTCTTGGGGGTTTTATGTTCAATATATTTGGAGATTTACTATTTGAACTTTTTCTTTTCTTTATCCCTAGTGGCTTCTTCTTTAGACACTCTATTAGTTCATTCTTTTTATTCACTGTCTTCCCAATCCCAAAGATCATAAGCTTTAAAGCACAAAAACCAACTCTCCTACCTAAATGTTATCTAAAATGAGATTTTATAAGCTAGCCAAAAATGAGAACCAATCATTGTCGCTCCTAATACTCTCATGATGTTCCTAATACTCTCATGATTCAGTACCTATCAAACTATCATAAAATACCTCACTCAAACAATATAATGGTGGTTTCAAAGAAAAAGATTTGGTTAAGGGTATGGGAGTGCCATTTGGGTTAACAAAGATTGGTAGAATGGGACAAGATAACCAAATGTGTATGTGAACCCTGATCAAGTATTGGTTTCAAGAACATGTCAATATCAATCAAACAACAAATCATACAAGTTGTTTAAGAGATGTTTAAGCTACTTAATATGTTTGGCTAGGGTATCATGTGGAGTTCTAGACATGTGTTCTTTTCAGGGAAATTAAACACAGCTCCCTATGCATATGGATACAACCAAAATCCTCTGGCACTCTATTATAAGGATGCAAATGAAACAAGATATGGTACTAAATGCTTGTTTGTGGTTTTTCCAAAAAAATATTTTTTTTTAGGTTTTCTATGCAAATAAATATGTAACATGCAAGGCATGAGACTCAAGGACAAGTAGACAAAAAAAATTACAATGTGAGAGTAGGCTCTCCCCCAAACTTAATTCACACGGTCCCTTGTGTGACAGTGAACTTGAAAGAGAGATCAAAGGAGAAATAAAAATTAATTAACTAAGAATTGACAAAGGTAAAATGCACTTATTTGGAGTTGGCCTTGATTAGATAAGAGGATGAGGAGGGAGGGCTTGTTGTGACCTTGGTAATTTCGACATGAACTATTGGAAGGATTGAGAATCCCTTCAAACTTGTTGGTTGTCTTCTTTCATCAATCCAATGTCCCTAAGCTTATTCAAAATATTTCAAAATAAGATAATATATATATATAGAGGATACTGATATGTCCTAATATTTACCAATTTTATATCATATTATATGTCCTATTCAAGATCTATTATATGTGTCTAGAATGTCCTAATATTATATGCCACCTTTAAGAGTGATGGTAGGGACTTGAGAGAGAAGCTCTTGAAGCTTGATTGGATCATCTTGGAGTTGAGAGCTTATGATGACCTTGACACTTGAGAAAGGGTTATACTTTCCCTTGCATTTGATATGTACTGAATAGCTCCATCTTTGAGCTTCGCTGGGTGAAGAAGGAGAGTGTGTGGTGAGTTATCAAGAGGTAGAGGGTAAGGTTATTTCATATTATCTTTCTTTCCATGAGTAGCTATGATGGCTCTACTCACCTCCTCCTTTTAAGCATTTTCCAAATGCTCATAATACTCTCCATCAAGTCCTTTCTTGTCTAGTGTAGACATTTCTTCTACTGTTTCAACCACTTTTAGCTTAATTATCTTGAGGAGTAAACTCTCCAATGGAAATTTTCCACAATACTTCATTTGAGTGATTGAATAGTTAATAGGATAAGAGACTATTTTGTTGACGTTATGGAGAATCACCTTCTTGTTAGGGAAGTCAATGCAAGCATCCACAATAGCAAGAAAGGGTGTGCCTAAGATCAATGATACTCTCCTGTTGGTCACCATATCCAAAATAGTGAAGTCTATGGGAATGATGCATGCGCCAATCTTCAAAAGAAAATCTTTGACGAGACCAACTAGGGTTTAGAAGAAGAATCCCCAAACATGACAGAAGATGTGTTAGTCTCCAGGTTCTTGATCCTTAAACTCTTCACCATCTCCAACGAGAATACATTCACACGTATACCAAAATCAACAAGAGTACTATCAAGTGTGAATTCAAAGTAATGTGAACTTCCCTTTGTCTTCAAGTTTAGAAAGAAATTTTGGTATGACTGGAGGATCAATCTTTGATGTAGAGATGTCTAGAAGCTCAGCTACTTCCTCTCTGTTAAGCAAAATGTCCTTAATGAACATAATTTGCAGATAAGCATCATGCATGTTTCTAATTTCTGGAAGCTTGAATCCTACATCACTTATGTCATTTCTCAACTTAGAGATCACCTTCTTTTGAGTTTTAGTGAAGAACCTTCGTAGACATGAGAGCTTATCATAAAGTGATTACTCAACCTCATGACCCTCTTTCAGCTCAACGTTCTATGAGGGTTGTCCCTTCTCCATAGTACTAAACTTCACATGTTCTTTCTTCTACACATATTTCTCGTTAAACTGTTTCTCAGCCCTTTGTTTATCCTTCTCTACAACCTGTACAACAACCTTGTGTTCAACCTTCTCCACAATATGTGCTTCAACCTGTGCTACAACTTGTGTCTGAACCTGTCCAATCAGAGTTCCATACAAGAGTCTTTCAATCTCATCCACTTCTCTCTCATGATCATTCAATTCAATCTTAGAAACATCAATAGAGATCATGGCAAGGTAGTACTCTTTGGGCTTATACTTTGATTTCCCTAGTATAGATCCCATTGGGCGCTTGAAGGTTCATGTGATAGAAGCAAACTGATTCTCCAATGATTGGAAGCTTGAGGAAGGTTGGAGAATTTGTTGTTGAGGTCATTGTAAGTCCCATCAACCTTTGTGTGGAGTTTCTTCAATTAATCTCCAATTTTTTGTTCTTGTCTAGTTTGAGACTCCAAGATCTGTTTTCAAAATATCACCAGTGCTACTTTTCTTAGAAGTAGAGGTAGAAGACCCGATTTGAGTTTGAATAGACTGGTTTCCTTTATATGAGAAATCTAAAGGATAACTTTACTTTGGTTGGTAACGGTCTTGTTGGTTGCTGTAGAAATTTTTTTGCTGGTAGTTATTTTGATATTGAAGTATGGTGTGAAATTGCCTTGAAGTGTATTTTGATCATGGGGTTTGGTACTGAAAGTTAGACTCCTTCTTATACCATGTTCCATTAGCATTATTCAGTATAAAAAATATGATTATTGATAAAAGTTTTTGGTAGCACAAATTCATCAACTGCTACCAAAAGCCTTCAAAAAATATCACAATTCTATCATAACATAAAATCACCAGTATTGCTGAAAAGTTATTTTAGAACCAAAACACTTAGCTAAGTTTTTTTTTGTTTTTCCGCCGTTGCCGTTCTTACTCGCAAACAAAGCTTCTTCTATATTCTTTCTACTTCGATGGATCTATCTTGTTCTTCCATCTTCTTCAATCTTAAACCTCAGACATTCTTTGTTTGAAAATATGAGCGAATTGGGTTATCCTCGATCAATACCATTCTAGTTGAAGACATTTATGTCACCTTGTCCAAAATCCAAAATTTAGAAACCCTAATCAGTCTTCTGTAACTGTGCACAGAGTTGTTGTCTCAAGAGACCACATGAGTCTCAGATCAATACTTTCTTCTCTCCCAAAGCCACGAGACCCTTCTTAGATCCATTCAGAATCAGATTCCTTATCCGAGGAAGCTACATCCGACTCCATCTCTGCCGTAATCTACAGAAGAGACGTGCCAAACTGAAAGACGCCGCTACATTTAACAGTGAAGCTCTGGGATTCAACATCAGCTGAGAATATGTGGCCAATGAAATTGATTCAAAAATGGCGATTAATTCTTACCAAGATAAGAAGAATCTAAGGTATGTTTTCTCACTTGGAATCTGCCTTAGACTTTCTGCAATGCATCACATATACTCTCATATACACCTGGACGAACATATATTAATATGGGCTGTTTGTTCAACCTTATGATTAGAGCTGATCAAGAAAGTACAAATCTTTAGCTCATACATGAATGATCCAATGAACTTAGCATAGTGAATCCTATTACAAACTGTTTATATATCTCTTCGGTATCCAAAGTTGTAATCTTTGGTTTTGAAAAGTGATTGGTTATGAACATAAGGAAAGTCTGCAAGGTGGTTAAAAGTGTATTCGTTGGAACGAAATCATCTTAAATCTAGTGGTTTAAAGACAAAGATTTAACGCTTATACAAAATTACAGATTTAGAGGCTACTTGTTAACATTTTTAAGCTCTTGCTGTGTGTGTTTTTTTTGTATACTGAACTTGAGCTCTCTCTGTGTAGGCATGCTGTTGCGACTCTGTGTTGTGTTATGGGTTTTTTGGTTTTATGATTCTAATGATGAAGCATTTTTCAAATTTCAAGAACACCAATTTCACTATTTTATCAGGACAAGAACAACAAGATCAAATTATGTCTTAGATTTACAGACAACATATGATTGGTTTCATCATCTTTGCTGATCCTTTTGTTGCAGAGAGAGTCACCATGGAGAAGCACACCATCGATGGCTGCAGGGTACCAATCATAAACTCATCTTTTAACTTTATTCTCTTGCATATAAAGTTGAGTGGTAACAAATTTCATAGGTTGAGGCAAAGAAGGCTGTACCTAGAGATGATCAGCAGGTTCTGAAACCCAGTCCATGGTGGTGGTGGTGGAAACAGGACAAAGAAGATCTTTGTAGGTGGTTTGCCGTCTAACATTACAGAGGCGGAGTTCAAGAACTACTTTGATCAGTTTGGTACAATTTCTGATGTTGTGGTAATGTATGATCACAGCACGCAGAGGCCAAGAGGGCTTGGCTTCATTACTTTTGATTATGATGATATCTTCTGAGTCTTTCAATGACTCCTTTACTGCAGTATGCAGGTACTGTTCTGCATGTTACAATGAGAATGAGGTTTTAGTCTTGCTCAATGGTGTTTAAGTTTTTGTACACTCAATTGTTTATGTGGATGCTCCCAATTTTGTGTAAGACTTGATGTTGTGGTGTAGATTCTTAGCATTCTTTTGGTGGTGTTTGGTTTTGCAGATCAGGAAGAGCAAGACAATTTGGGGATGAGGGTTACTGGTTTGGTAGTCCAGGGCGGCATGAAAGGTAGTTTGATATTTATTCATCCTCCTTAAGAACTATTTTTTCTTCACTACAAACATTCGCTTCTCTTGCTCATCCCTCTTGTTCTTACAGGAAATGCATTTTTCGAGGATTATCAGTTAAGTACTTGGATGAAGATGGAGTGATAGATTATATTAGACAACATCAAGTATTGTTAAAGTTGAAGAAACAAGAAAGACGAAGTGGAGTGTAACTGATTATGTTATTTCTGTTAGCTCAAAAACAAAGCATATTACATGTATTTATAGCAAGCTTTACAATCTTGGTTTACACATAACCGAGTAGCTTAACCATATCAAACCGTACCAACATATACACTGATATTCTCCCTCAAGATGGCAAATATATAGATTTCAATGCCATCTTGCCCACTAAAGAGTAAAATTGTGGAGAGAATAAAGCCTTTGTGAAGATATTAGCAACTTTATTGTTGGTACACACATGTAAGAGCTTGATGAAACCAAGCATGACTCGTTCTCTGACTTGATGACAATCAGATCTATGTGTTTAGTGCGCTCATGAAAGACAGGATTTGTAGTAATGTAGATAGCTGCTGTGGAATCACAGAAGAGAGGAACTGGTCCATGTTTAGGAGACTGCAGCTCAACCAATATATTGCGTAACCAAATGACTTCTCGAGATCCATATTCCACTGCTCGGTATTCTGATTCTGCTGAAGAATGTGAAACAGTTTGTTGTTTCTTAGACTTTCAAGATATCAAACCAGTACCAAGGGACATACAATATCAAGATGTTGATCTTGAGTCTGGACATGATGCCCAATCTGCATCGGTAAAAGCTTGAAGTACCAAATCAGACTTAACTGAGTAGAACAAGCCAAGACCAATGGTGATTTTTAGATAGTGAAGAACCTTTAGAGCAGCTTGAAGATAGAATTCTTTGGTGCAAAGGTGTACTGACACAGCTTATTTACCGCAAAGGTAATATCTGGCCTTGTTATTGTCAAGTACATCATGCGACCAACAAGTCTTCTGTAAGCTGCAAAATCTTCAAGGAGTGGTTCTGTAGAATCCAAACAGAGCTTGACATTCGGATCCATGGGAACAGATGATGGTTTACAAGCTAAGAGACCAGTATCTTCTAGTAAACCCAGTGTGTATTTTTGCTGACAGACAGAAATCGCTCTGCCTTACCTTGCTATTTCTAAACCAAGAAAATATTTCAATGGACCAAGGTCTCTGAGCTAGAAAGCAACACTCAAATCAAGCTTCAACTTATCAACGTCTGCATATGTGTTACTAGCAATGATTATATCATCAACATATACTAGTACTGCAGTATAGATGCCTTGTATGTTGCGGATAAAAAGTGTATGATCTGCATTTGATTTCTTGAATCCCAAGCCAAGAAGAGTACCACTGAACTTCAGAAACCATTGACGTGATGCTTGTTTCAATCCGTATAAGGATTTTTGAAGTTTGCAGACAACATTAGGTGGAAGAGGCTCCCCCTCCTTTGATGTGCATCCTAGAGGCAAAGTCATATATATTTCCTCATCCAAGTCTCCAATTAAAAAGGCATTAGAGATATCTAACTGAGTTAGGCTTCATTTCTTAGTTGTCGATACATATAAGAGAGTCTTGACTAGTGGTCATTTTTGCCACAGGTGAGAAAGTATCAGCAAAATCAACTCCTTCTTCGTGTGTGTAACCCTTGGCCACTAAGCGAGCTTTGTACCTTTCCAAAGTTCCATCAGGATGAACCTTGATCTTATAGGCCCATTTACATCCAATAGCATGCTTTCCCTTTGGAAGAGAACATATAGACCATGTGTTAGTGCTTTCCAACGCAATGAGTTCCTCATTCATAGCCTTAAGCCATACATTAAAATTTTTGGCTTGAGTAAAACTCGTTGGTTCTGGATATAAAGCAATAACACATATGTAGTCTTTATAGTCTTCTGAGAGGCTATCATATGATTTGTGGGCAGAAAGTGGAGATGGAATCTCTGTATCGCGTTCAACCATGTTGCAATAATAGTCTTGAAGATGAGGAGGTAATTTTGAAATCCTCTTTCTCTAGCAGGAGATTCCTCTGTATTATCATTTTCCTCTGTAGGTGTTTCATTTTCAGAAACTACAACCTCATTCATATCATTAATAGAGAAAAAATCTTCATATGCCTCAGACTTCTCTTTAGCAAAAGGAAAAATCTCTTCATGGAACACAACATTCCGAGAAATGTGAATGCTATTTGATTCCACATCCAACAGCTTATAACCCTTATATCCTGCAGGACAACCAAGAAAAACGAAGGGTTTTGAGCGTGGTTGAAATTTGTTTATGCTCTTTGATGATGTGGAACAGTAGACAAGACAACCAAAGACTTTCAAACCATTATAATCAACCTTCTTTGAGGTAAACACCTCGTATGGAGATTTCTCTTTAAGTAGAGTTGTAGGAAGCCTGTTGATTATAAAGACTACCTTAAGAACACTATCACCCCAAAACTGCAGAGGTAGATGAGACTGAAACATAAGTGCACGAGCAACGTTTAGTATGTGTTGGTGCTTTCTCTCTACCACTGAATTCTGTTCAGGAGTCTTTGGACAAGAGTGAAATAGTAAGATCCCTTTCTTCTTATAGAAATCCACAAATTTCAGCTTTGGTGCATTGTATAATCTCACTGCTTTGACTTGAGCTGTGTACTGCATCTCAACCATTTGAATAAATTCTGGAAACACAGTCAAAACTTTATCCTTTGTTCTCAACAGATAGATCTAAGTAACACGTGTGTGATCATCTACGATTGTTAAAAAGTATATATATCCTTCTATAGTGGATACAGAGAATGGTCCCCATGTATCTATATGAAGTAGATCAAAAGCATGTTGACTCATATTATTCTAAGACTGAAACTGAAGTCGTTTTTGTTTGGCAAGTGGACAAATGGCATAATGAAAAGGTTCTTTATTCATATGTTTGAGGCTAAGTGCATCTATAATAGAGTCTGTTTTAGACATAGATGGATGGCCTAAATAACTATGCCACAAACCAGTGTCAACTACAAGGTTAGAGCAAGAAGCAAATTGTTGTTGCAGAGGTGTAGGACTTTCCATATCTGTTGTGTCCAGAACATAAAGATTTGATATCTGCTCACCCTTCCCAATTATCAATCCCTTGATATGATCTTGTATCACACAAGCATTCAGATCAAACATGAATCTATATCCCAATTCCTTTGTGAGTTGGCTTACACAAGAGATTTAGTCCAAAATCTGGGAGATATAAGACAATCTTTAGGATCATGGAGTCATTTAGGCGTATTGTGCCTATTCCTGCAACCTTTATCCCAATACCAGTTGGGAGAGTAACTGAATTATTAATAGCATTAGACATTTCAATGAACAAGTCTTTGCTATGAGCTACATGATGAGTGGTTCCATTGTCAACAATCCAAGACTCAGAACATAAAGCATTTCTCGTAGCTCTAAGCATGCCTACAAATCATAGAGTAGAGGAAGAGAAAGCCATACCTGGCAGAGCTGTTATTGTACCACCAGAAGATGAAGCAATACAATTTACTTGTGCCGATTGTTGTGTCATTTGAGAGTTGTAGTAAGCAATCATTCCTTCTATCTGGTCCTTTGTGATATTGTTGATCACATTTGTTACAGGCTCTGAGATTCTCATTTGAGCAACAACAGGTTGGTGTAGTTACTGCCCTTAGCATTCTGAGTATGCTTGTCAGGTTGTTGCTTTGTCTTGTGCTTGAAACTTGCTGGATATCCGTGTATCTTGTAGCACGTATCAATTGTATGTCCATTATATCAACAATGTGTACAAACTGGTCTGTTTTGCTTCACTTGTGGAGTAGACTGAGTAGCATTGACAAGGGCTATTGGAGGAGTTGCAATCTGAAACGAAGTAGCATTCTGAATAGGGATGATGTTTCTCTGATTGTAGTCTTGATCAAGGAGATTGTAGATTTCAGATAATTCTGGTACAATCTTCTTCATAATTATCTGACTTCAAATGATAGAGTAGGATTCATTCAATCCAGCAAGAAATTTGATGACTTTGGCATGATCTGCCTTGATTGTTGTGTAACACAATTTGCACTATCCAACTCATCCCACAACGTTTTCAAAGTGATATAATGTAGCCAAATCCATTGATCCCTTCTGTAAAGACCATATTTGCTGAGAAAGCTGATATGATCTTGGAATGTTAGTAATATGGAATCTTGTGAGATCTTTCCATATTTCTGCAGCATCATTGAATCTGAGAATGCTCTTATAGATCTGTTTAGACACTGTATTGAGAAGCCAAGACCTAACCATAGAATTGTATCTAGACCAGATTCGATAATGACGATGTGATTCATTTGGCCTTTCAATGGTTCCATCTATGAAAGCTAATTTGTTCTTATCATCCAACGCAATTGTCATCGCAATACTCCAATTATCGTAATTTGATCCATCAAGAACTTCAGAGATGATAGATAGACCTGGATTATCACCACTTGTGAGAAAATATGGTGAATCAATGCTATTCGGTGAAAGTTCTACTGGAATCGGTGATTCAGGCGCCGGTGGAGCTGCGTTCTCCGAAATAGGAGTGCGGCGAGCTGATGCGGTAGCGTTTCTTCCACCACGACGTACCAATCTTCGTGCAATCACCATCGTCAAAGTTTTCTTCAAATCTTGGCGAAATAACCAAAGAGACGATTACGAAGCAAAGAAACGATCAATCGAGAGAATCATCGATCAATCTAGGTCAAAAGAAAGAAGATGAAGAACATATCACATGAGGTTTCAGCCTCAAGGCTCTGATACCATGTTAGAGTTGAAGAAACGGAAAAGATGAAGTGACTGTAACTAATTATGTTATTTCCGTTAGCTCAAAAACAGAGCATATTACATGTATTTATAGCAAGCTTTACAATCTCGGTTTACATATAACCGAGTAGCTTAACCATATCAAACCGTACAACATATACACTGATAAGTATACACCTAGCTCGAATAACAAAAGCTGAGAAGTATTATTTTTTCAACAGTTCAATACACAAGCTTTTCAAAAATTGTATGATTAATAGATGTAATCGTATCATATATATATATATATATATATATATATATATATTTGCTGAAATAAGTATTTGGGAAAATAGGAAAATTTGAAAATGTTCAATTTTTATTTGTCCTAATAAGACTTTTGATTTTTAGAGCACTTTTAGACATGCTTTACCCTTTTGTATTGGAAAAATAGTATTTTGACATTTAAATTTTTCAAAAATAGAAAAACTGTTGCAAACATAAGTAATACTATATATATATATATATATATATATATATTATTATTTTAAATAAATTATGTAACCATGTTTTATTTTATGGTATACCTAAGCATAAAGTATTCATTCTAGCAGTTTAGTTAATTTAGAACTTGAATACAAAGTACATTATTTGGTTATAAAACATAAACAAAATTTTCTTATTTATTTTACCCTTGCTAAAATTTGTTCGGTTGCATTATATCCAGATACAAGTGATTTACATCTACCTCGAATACGTGTTGTAAAGTTTACTCTATGGCGTAACTTAACTCATTTATGTTTCATAACCTGTTTTACTTATAACCTTTGAATATACTTGATGAAGAATATAT
Organism: Moricandia arvensis; assembly: GCA_905132765.1. Classification (NCBI taxonomy): domain Eukaryota; kingdom Viridiplantae; phylum Streptophyta; class Magnoliopsida; order Brassicales; family Brassicaceae; genus Moricandia; species Moricandia arvensis. The sequence continues at coordinate 98,701 of CAJHQP010000060.1, forward strand.
ATTCCACCTACTATTCATCGTTCTAATCTACGTAGTTTATGTATTCCACCTAAATTACGAAAAAGAAATTTCCATATTTCAGTTATTTTCTTTCATAAATCTACCATAAATCTACAGTAAATCTCACATAATATATTCTTTTTTCACGGTTTTTTCTTTTTAATGAAAACTTAAATCAGTTACAAAATATTAAAAAAAAATTTAATTAAGATTAATTTGGTTAATTAAAGGGCATAATGGTATTAAAAAGAATATAAATCCTATTTACCAAAATAATTCTCTAAATATCTTATTGTGACAAACCTCAGTTAAAAGTGTCTCATTTTTTTTTAATTTTTTCAAATCTTATTGGCTTATTATTTATCATATCTATGTATCACATCCAAAAGTTTACAATAAAGTAAAGAAAGAATGAAAAGATAATTCAAAAACTAAATATGTGTGGAAGTAAACAAAAAAATTGTTATTTGGTATCAGTTAAAACTGAAAAAATGTGTAGAAGTAAATTCAAAACTAATCCCTAAACTAAACTCTAAACATAAATTTTTAATTCTAATATTTTAACATCAAATTTTAAATTTAACTTTTAAGTCTTAAATTCATATTAAATTTATTCTTTTCAAAAAATACTTTCAAATCTTAATTCAGAATTATAAACCTTAAATCTTAAATATTTAAAATTAAAAATCTAAATTTAATTTAAGTTTTCCAACTTGAATCCATAATTTAGAAATAAACTCCAAAGTATTTGGTATTTTATGATATACGTAGGTTTTATTAGAGTATAAACTCCAAACCCTATTCCCTAATCTCTACATATTTTACTTCAAACCCTAAGTACTAGACCACAAATTATAACACTAAAATTTAATTAATTATAAACTTAAACCATAAATATATTTTAACCCCTAAACTCTAACCTCAAATCTTAATTTTTTTCTTAAGATTGAATCTAAAATCATAAATCTAAAACTAAAAACTAAACTCAAAATCTTAAACTATAAACAAAACCTTATACTCCAAATCCTAAATATAACCACCAAATTTAACATTTATGAACTTAAACACTAAATATTAAATATAAACTACAAAATATTTGTTTTAAATTTGAATCTCAAATCTTACCCTAATCCCCATATTTCAATTTAATTTCTTATATCATAAACAAAAAACTTTAAATTTTAAATACACAAATCTAATTACTTATAGTATATATTAACATAATAAATCTAAATTTTAAATCTAATCTTTTCAAAATTCAAGTTCAAAATATTAAACATAAACATAAACTTAAAGTTTAAATTTTATTATTTATCTTAAGTTATTTTTTTGTCAGCTCTTAAGTTATTTTTTTTTTGTCAGCTCTTAAGTTATATATAAAGGTTAATAAAGTAAAATAATAAATACATTTAAAATGAGAATGGTAATTTGTTATTGGTTGAAATTGGTGTGTCAAGGATCACTCCTCATCAAAATCTCACCGTTCATCACATAGTATAATCAGTTAATCCAATGGTTACAGATTAAAACAGTTTTTTTTTTTAATTTCTTTTTCTTTTTGTCTCAGATCCTTTGTCTTCTTCTTCTCCGATGTCTCTCTATTATCCTATTCCCCAGAACAACGAGTGATTGACAAGAGTAGGATGAAAGTTCATCAACAGATCCAAGCTCAGTTGGGTCGGTCCAGGTCGTGGAAGTTGACAGCTTTTTGAATCCGACGACTCTCCACCATTCTCTCTTCAGATTCAGTCCTTTTCTGCCTCCACTACTGAAAACCCTTGGACCTCGATTTGGTCTCGTTATTCTCTCTTCTGATTCTGTTCTGTTGTTGTCTTGCACCTCGATTTGATTCAATTTTGTTTTGTTGTTCTCTTTTTTTTTTTATGTGAAACGTGGAAGAAGGAAGCTATTAGAAGATAGAAGATGGGCAAATGAATATCAAAATATCTTCATTAAAGTAAAATGATGTACAAGTGTGAGTATATATACAAGTAATTAAGCAAATCTAACTACCCGTGATTAAGTATAAGTATATACATTTAGTGACTACTCTATTAGGCCCCCTCAAGATGGGAAAAGTAATCTAATTTTCTCCAGAAGAAAATATTCTATTTTCACTACCCCATTCATTTTCTAATTATCCCCCATAATTTTCCTCTCCTTATTAGTTTTGACTATTTTATTATTACCTTAAATCTCCAAACCCGCGGCCAGACCCGTCCACCAGACCCCACCTATAACAGATTCCCGGGTCCCTCCACCAGTAACTCTCTCTTTATCCAATTTAGAAAGTTTTATTTTTTTAGATAGAAAACGGACTCCACTTCCACATAAATTCCCAATTTAATTAGAAACCTAACAGACGACCTCACACCATTCTGCATCTCTCCTTCCCACACTTGTCCATCTTGTTCTCTTTTCCCCAACCACCTTCGAACGTCTTCTTTCCCTCTTAGCTCCATTGGCGATTTTGAAGCTTTTTTTGATATAATTGGTATGTTTTTTTTTCATGAAATTTTCATAATAATATACTACTTATGTTCTATGTGTTATAAGTAACGAAAAATATCAAAGTTTAGTTGTAAAAATCGTGGCAGTTTTCAAAGAAAAATGAAAATAATATTTGAAGAAGATTCTGTATATTTCTCTATTTTCAACATGGTTTTGAAAGAAAAAAACTATGAAAATGGTTTTAGACGATAATATAGGTTGTGTAACATGTTATTAGTTGATTAAAAAGACTTAAACCAATGAAAATCTAAAATTTTAGGTCTATTGGTATGAAAATGAAGTTTAAGGACTATTTTTTATATTTCTACTTGTTTTGCACTGTTTTAAAGCAAAATAATACATATTGTGGGTTGTATAACACCCTCTCAGTCGGATAAAAGTGTTAAATCGACAAAAATGAAAATTTATAGGAACTATTGAAATTACTGGTACTACTAAAGTAAAGCATGTATTACTAGTATTACTGGATCAACTATGTATCAAAGATCTTTGACAACTTAGTTTCTTTAAGTTGTTAACTAGTCATATTTTTTTCTCAGGGAAATCTATGGCTTCTCCTATTACAATAATATGTTTTGACTATGGAGGAAGTTACATCAAGGATGGGGCTGAGATAAGGTGGATCTCGGGAGAAGATGAAATTCACACTCTAGTGATGAAAATATTAGTGGAAGAGATTACATATTCTGAATTGGTAGAGAGTATATGTAGAAAGATTAAGTTAGATGGATATGGGATGCTGAAGATTAGTTACTTTTCGATGGTATTGTATTCGAATAAGCCATCATATATCTGGTATGATGAAGACGTTTTGGGTTATCTCATGAAAATAAATCATGATAAATGTAGAAGTGTTTTACATGTGGAGATCAGCAGTGACATGAATGATACATATGGTGGTCTGCCACTTTCAGGAGATGATGATGAAACTAATGATAGCTATGTTGGTCTTTCTGATGGAGAGGATACTGATACAAATATAATTGAAGAAGATGGAACTGAGGAAGATGGGACCGAAGAAGATGAGACTGAGAAATATGGAGCTAAGCAAGATGGAACTGATCAAGATCATGAGATGGATGGAGTGGTCACGCTTTACACAGCTGAACAACATGAAGACTTTGATATGCATGAGAATTTAGAGCATGGATATGAAGGAACATAAGTAAGAGTGGAAGTTGAAGCTGCAAAAGCGGGAGTTGAAGCTGCAAGAGCGGGAGTTGAAGCCACATCAGTAATAGAAGAAGAATGGGATGATGGTCTCGATTTGGTTACGGGTCAAGAATTCAGAACCAAGACAACCATGCAAGTTCTGGTTCAGAGGGGTGCACATAAGAATGGTTTTGAGTATGAAACAACTAAGTCCGATACTGTGAGATTTGTGGCAATTTGTCGAGGAGCCAAAGAATGTCGAGGAGCCAAAGAAGGTTGCAAGTGGTATTTGCGTGTAGCAAAGCTTAAGGATTCAGATCTTTGGACGGTTAGAACTTACATCAAGTCTCATACATGTTCAATAGTAACTACAAGTACCCTTAGAAATATAAGGAGAGGCACACCGCAGGTCGTTGCATATGTTTTGAGTGATGAATATCCCGGTAGATATGACACACCAACTCCAAAAGATCTGATCAGTATGGTTACCCACAAGGTTGGTGTTGATGTATCATATTCCACGGCATGGAGAGGAAAAAGGATGGCTGCTAATGAAGTGCGAGGTACTCCGGAAGAGAGTTTTTCTCTGATACACTCTTACATGTACATGCTTAAGTTGAATAATCCCGACTCAGTAAGTTATGTTGAAGTGGATGCGGCGAAAAGATTTAAGTATCTGTTTTTCGCATTTGGAGCCTCCATAGAAGGATCTCAGCGATGAGGAAAGTTATCATTGTGGATGGAACACATCTTAAGCATGTTTATGGAGGAGTTTTGCTTGTTGCGACTGCTCAGGATCCTGATCATAACCACTACCCTATTGCATTTGGTGTAGTTGATGGTGAGAAAGATGAAAGCTGGAGGTGGTTTATGAACAAATTGAAGTCAGTGATATCTGATGAAACCGGATTGGTGTTTCTTTCGGATAGAAATCCCAGCTTGATTAAATCAATACGTGAGGTGTTCCCAACCGCTGCACATGGGTATTGTATTTGGCATTTGTCTCAGAATGTCAAAGGACATGCACCCAACCACAGAGATGCTTGCGCGGAAAAGTTTAGAGAGTGTGCACATGCTTATACAGTGGCTGAGTTCAATGATCTCTTTGGTGCTTTTTGCAGAAAGTATCCTTCTGCTGAGACGTATGTGGAGAAAAGTGTTGAAGTGGGAAAATGGGCAAGATGTTACTTTGAAGGAGACAAATACAATGTTGACACAACCAATGCAGCCGAATCAATTAATGGTGTTCTTCGAGAAGCGAGGAAATACTTCTTACTACCAATGATTGATGTTATCATTCGTAAGTTGTCTGAATGGTTTAACAAACATAGGAAGAAGGCAGCTCAAATACCAGTGACAAAGAAGCTTGTGCCAATAGTGGAAAAGGAATTGGCAAAAAGAAGTTTGTTAGCAAGGTGTTTAGAAGTTACTGAGATAAACATTTACCATCTTGAGTACAATGTCAATGGTAGTGACGGAAAGGTTTACACGGTTGATTTAAACAAAAAAAATGTGCAGCTGAAGGTGGTTTGATATAGACAAAATCCCATGTGTTCATGCAGTAGCTGCTGCTAAGTTCTTGAGCATAGGAAGGGACCTCCATCTACAAGAGTTTTGTTCGAAATACTACTTGGTCGAACTTTGGGCATTGGCATACTGTAGGACGATTTATCTTGTTCCTCATATGTCTGAGTGGGTTATACCAGATGAAATTCGAGCACTTAAGGTTCTTCCTCCAGTATATGAAACAAAGAAAGGACCCACTCAAAAGCAAAGGTTTCCATCAGTCGGAGAATCTCGTGGACGAGGGAGAGGAAGGGGAAGGGGAAGGGGTAGGGGTACGAGCAAGGGAAGGAGAGGCGGAGGTTTAGGGGCGTATTTTGAATGTGGAACTACTTCTACCACCACTGAGTAACATGAGGCTCTTGTGCTTTGATGTATTAGGTAACATTGAACTACTAAACACTACTTAGAACTACTATGTGTAATATGAACTACTATATACTACTGAGTACTATTATGTGTTATGTGGACTACTTAAAACTACTTAGAACTACCATGTGTAATAGGAACTACCTTACACTACCTTGAACTACCTTGGAATACCTTGGAACTACTATGTATTAGGTATATTTCTAAAAAACGTATTTTTCATATTAATAATTATTTATAGAAGATGTATGTCATATATTATGCGATTATATATCCATATATGTGTTTATTAGTCAAATTTGACATAAAATACTCTTAATTTCTCAAGTTGATAAAAAACTTCTCATTTTCATAGAAAATACCCTTATACTTCTATACTAACATGTTGATGGTAAGCCCATAATGAGATGAATAATAGAAAATACATCTTTTCTGAATTTCTTTTCTACCAATGTGTTAAATATAATGTAAAACTGTCTAAATACAATGGTATTACTAATAAATTTGATTTTTAATGTGGTATTACTAAAAAATGTTATAATTTGCCAAAGTATTACTATGAAGAAAGAAATATTACTAACAACTTGAGTACTACTAAGTGTAAATAATTCAAACATGTGTTCTCTTCTTTTTAACACGTTTTAGACATGTTTTTTTGTAGAAACTTTATTAACACGTTTTATACATGTTTTTGGTAGTAGTTCAATTTTTTTCTTAGTAATACCTATCAATCCTAGTAATTCAATTTTTGGTCTTAGCACACAGTGATACCTGGTAGTACTAGTCCAACCTGCAACAACACAACAACATAACAAACCTGCAACCACACAAACAACATAACAAATCTTACATAGGTTCAACACAAGTAATAGTGGACAACAGTCTTACATATCATCCTACATAAATTAAGAAAAAACCAACATTCATAACAAACATCCAAAATATGTTAACCCAAGACTCTTCTAAGATTTAGCCTTTGTTTGACGCTTCGGTTTTGGCTCTTTGCCTTCGGTGAAAGGAGTTTTCACCCACTGTGATGGTGCACGTGCCCTCTTTGGCGGCAGCGGTGTGAACTGCTCTGGTTTAGCAGCCTTCCTCGGTCTACCTCTGCGCCTCTTCAAAGCTGCATCTTTCCTCACTGCAGGAGTCTTAGCTGTTTATTCGGTTTCATCAGTCTTTCCCACAGCAGGAACATCATCCGTCTTGCACACAGTAAGAATCCAGCCTTTTTTTTCTCCTCCTCTGTGTGTACTCTACATTCTTTCTCCACTTTCTCAGCCTTTTCAGATTCTTCAAGTTCTTATTAACCATCATTTTTCTCACTGATTTTTTCCTCTGCATCAACAGCTTTCTCAGCCTTTCTCACAGCCTTTCTCCTCGCAGCCATTGCTCTAGTCCTACCACGTGGTGGTGTTGGAGTTTCATTGCTTATATCTGTCTCAACCCGAGCTTGAGTCCCACGTGGTGGTGTAGGAGTTTCATTGGTTCTAGCCTCATTTTCTTGAACCTCTTTTTCTTGAACCTCTTCTTCTTCAACCTCTTCTTCAGCCTCGATACTCTTCCAAATTCTATCAGATTGTACTCTACATTCCTCCCCCGGAGCCTCTAGTTCACTCTCTTTCTCTTCCTCTTCCTCTTCCTAAGGAACTTTATCTTCTTTCTGAGCCTCTATTTCACTCTCTTTCTCTTCCTGTTCCTCAGGAACTTTATCTTCTTTCCGAGCCTCTATTTCACTCTCTTTCTCTTCCTATTCCTCGGGAACTTTATCTTCTTTCACAGCCTCCATTTCACCCTCTTTGTTTCTCTCAAACTGCCCAATATCCCAGTCAAAGTCCATGTTTCGGTGCTCGAATCCCTCACTGTGCACATTCTCTTTCTCTTCCTGTTTTTTCGTCATCCTCCTAACCTTCTTTCTCAGGAAACCTTGATTTTTTTCAATGCCGTCAACTCTCTTTCCACAGCCTTGAACTTCTTCATCTTCCTTTTCAAAACAACTTGGGTCTTCTCAATGACAGCAAGTCTCTTGTCCGTTGTCTCCATCTTCACATTCACTTCACTCAAACTTGTTATCAACTTCTCTTCAAACCCTTTCAAAATGTCTTCCAAACCATGATTAGAGGGCGGTGCTTCTTCCTTCTCTTTCCCTTTATCCTTCTTTGGTGGAAACTCCCTTACCGCCACATCTAAATCATATAGACCTTTCCATCAGATAGGCTTCTCCTTAACAGTAAGCCATGTGCTCCACAAATCACTTACTCCATCTTCATTTTCATAGTCTGGCTCCTCCTCCATTATGCGCGCCAAGAGAGATTCTTCATCAACCGTTGGAACCAAAAAATTTCTAATATCCTGAGAAAAACCCACAAAGGTATCAAACACATATTCTTTCCACTAACTTAATAGAACCGAAACAATATTGAAGACATACCGTAGTGTTTCCAAGAGTATTGTACAAGTCTTCAAGTGGAGAACCCTTCATGCTGTTACTTATGAACTGCTTCTTGCACATCCTTGGGCAGTTACTCATACAACCGTCTACACCTTCTCTGTATTGTGTATTCAAAACTGGAATACACTCAAATGCCAAGACCTACAAAATATAATTTGTCAACAGACCTACAATTCAAATTTGACACTTGAAAATGCTATGTCAAATACCTCTAGAGGAAGTATGAACCCGGGAAAGTTGACAGAGTTCTTAACTTTCCCTTTGAGATGCTTCATCAGATGATTAATGGACCGGATAGTATCATCAAACGCCAAGCGACCCCATGGAAAGGTTTTAGTCAACTCCACATCGTTGGCGACTCTTAATATGAAAGTGTCAAATGGGACATTATACTTCCCTTTCGCTCTAATAACCGTGCCTAGGAAGTAGAGCACTGCCATCCTAAGTCGATCCCCACACGGCCTCATACTCAACATCTTCTCTTCCACTGATTTCAACGTGATCTCCTTCTGTAACTTAAAGTGCCTATTTACAAAGGCGAAGCTCCCTAGTTTCTCAAACATGGCTGGGTATTCATTGCAGTCCAATCCGAAGATGAGTGCATGCTCTCGCATTGAATACCTGATGGGCACTCCATTAACCGCAAGCCAAGCTGCGTCCTCTCCCTTGTGTAAGGGAATCGTGCACAGTAGCAGCATCCAAATAGCCAGCAGATTCAAGTTTGGTTCATTGGGCATGTGGAAAAAATGGCAGAACTGAGGGTGCTTTTGGAACCACTCCAACTCAGGCGTTTCCAACTCAGCCGTAGGCTTAAGCTTCTTGATCACCTCCACCGTGTTGTACACATAGCACCTGCTCTGTATCTTAACCGACTTGGTGAACTCGGTATTCTTGAAGTATAGCTCATTAGATGTTCTAGACACACCATCACTACTGTTCGGATTTTCCCTATTGTTCCCACATGAAAGCTCTTCTACCTGCTCTTCTACAGGAGAGACGTTAGATGGGACATCCTCTTCTCTTCTGGATTTCTCCTTGTTCTTCTTATTCTGCTTCTTCCGCTTCTGCTTCTTACGGCCTGTCATTATCTCGATCCTACCACCATCCAAAAACAATAAACATTCAGTCATTGAACTACTAAGCACTACTTAGAACTACTATGTGTAATATGAACTATTATGTACTACTTAGAACTACTATGTGTAATAGGAACTACTAAGAACTACCTTAAACTACCTTGAACTACCTTGAACTACCAAAAACAATAAACATTCAGTCATTACCGAATGAATAACCAAACATTCAAAACTAATCTTAGTCACCAAACATTCAAAAACTCAATCACTCAAACACCATAACATTGATCTAAACCTAACCGGTTTTCAACAAAACAATCACAATCCTTTCAACAAAATCGACTCAAAACCGAACCAAACTTTCAATCTCCATAAATAAAACTAACCGATTTTCATCAAAACAATCACAATCCTTTCAACAAAATCGACAATCATCACTACACTTATCTCAAAACCGAACCACTCAATAACCTTGACTAAACCTAACCGATTTTCAACAAAACAATCAAAAGGAAGTCCACAATCCTTTCAAACCCAGAACAAAATCAATCGAAAATGGGAGAAAGAACATACCTTTCACACGGAGGAGACGAGAACGAAGAGTGGAGATGGAAACGGAGTTCCTCGGATTCGTCGGGTTAAGAGGAGGAGACGGAGCAAACAAAAAAACGGGAGGAGAAGAGATAGACGACGGATGCAGAGAAGAGAGAGCACCGATCACCGATTATCGGATCTAGTGTTTGAGAGAAAGAGGGAAATTGGGAATTGGGATGGATCGATCGGGAAAAGGGAAAAAGAGGAGAGAGTGAAAGACTCTAGTTAGGTTAGAGGTTTTGGTTAGGTTTTCTTGTAGTTTTCATGATTTATTAAGGGTAAGTTTGTATTTATGCATGATTTCGTAATTAAAAAAAAAAGTTTATTCAATGGGGCAAAGTAGAATAAACCAAGTACCTTCTAGGGCAATCAAGAATAAAGTCCTCAAGATGGCGTCATAACATTGTGAAGACCCATCTTGGACATTAGGCGATGAAAAACAGTAGGGTAGAGTTAGGCGATGAAAAACAGTAGGGTAGAGTGGCTTGGTCAATCCATCAGCTAACTGATTCTCAGACTGTACATGAAGAGTCTTCAGATTGCCAGCTAAAATCTGATCACGGATAACATGACATTCGCGCTCAATGTGTTTAGTACGTTCGTGAAATACATGATTCTTGGAAATGTGTAATGCTGCTGTGCTATCACAGTATAGAACTGGTGTAGAAGAGGAAGGACAACCCAATTCAGCAAGCATACGAGTAAGCCATAGAATCTCTTTTGAAGTTGCAGACATAGCTCTTTATTCAGCCTCGGCGGATGAATGAGAAACAACCGATTGCTTCTTAGATTTCCATGAAATCAAAGACTGTCCAATGAATATACAAGAGCCAGTGACACTTCGTTGAGTATCCGGACGTTGAGACCAGTCAGAATCACAGAAGGCTTTGACCTGATAATCATCATCTGCCGGAAAGAAAAGACCCTGACCAATAGAGCCTTTTAAGTAGTGAAGAACCTTATGGACAGCCTGAAGGTGTGGCTTTCGTGGAGCAGATGAATATTGACACAACTTATTGACTGCAAAGGAAATGTTTGGTCTAGTTGTAGCCAAGTACATCAATTTTCCAATGAGTCTCCTGTAAGGTTCAACACTCGGTAAGAGATCACCCAAGTCAGCAGCTAATTTCACACTTGGGTCCATAGGTATAGAAGATGGTCGACAACCAAGTAAGCCTGCATCTGTCAAGAGCTCAAGAACATACTTGTGCTGACAAACAGAAATACCTGAAGCTGATCTTTCTATTTCAAGTCCAAGAAAGTACATAAGCATTCCCAAATCACGTAGCTTAAAGTGACTTTTAAGTTGAGTAACAAACCATGAAACATCTGCTTCATTATCACTAGCAACGAGTATATCATCAACGTAGACGAGGATAATGATAATGCCCTTTGAATAAGAAGAGAGAAGCAGTGTGTGATCACCATTAATCTTTTGAAATCCAAAAGTGATGATAGCCGAAGAGAATTTCTCAAACCATTGTCTAGATGCTTGTTTAAGACCATATATTGATTTCTTCAATCGTAAAACAGCATTAGGAGGCAGGTTGTTTCCCTTTCTTTCAGCATAGCCAGAAGGGAATTCCATGTAAATTTCTTCTGTGAGATCACCATTTAAGGATACATTAGAAATGTCTAGTTGATGAAGTATCCATTTCTTCTTTGCAGCAAGAGCAAGAATCATCTTGACTGTGATTATTTTGGCTACGAGAGAGAAGGTCTCAACATAATCAATACCCTCTGTTTGAGTATACCCCTTAGCTACTAGACGTCCTTTATGCCGTTCAACAGTACCATCAGCATGAAGTTTGAGTTTGAATATCCACTTACATCCCACTGCTCTTTTCCCTTTTGGCAGAGTACAAATTTCCCAAGTATCAAGGTCTTCGAGAGAACTAAACTCAGCATCCACAGCATTACACCACTCCTTTGATTTATTTGCTTCCGAAAAGGTTAAGGGTTCAGAACAAAGAAGAATAAAGTTGATGAAAGCACAATAAAGTGAAGAAAATTTGTTATAAGTGAGATTTCTGGATAAGGGATAGAGAGAGGTGAAGTTACAATGATAATCCTGTAAGTAAGTGGGAGGTTTCCGGGTACGGGAAGATGCAACTGCTAAAGGCATGTTAACATCAGATGATGACTTTGATGATTCATCACAAGATGTGTTTACAGAAGGTAAACTGTCATCAGGTTTATCAAGACAAGGAAAGAAAGCTTTTGCTGTGTCAGAAAGAGAAGAATCAACAAAAGGAAAGATGTTTTCATGAAACAGAGCATGCCTTGAAATGGAGATGCTGTTAGTTTCCAAATCTAAAAGTTTATATCCCTTGAAACCTGTTGGATAACCGAGAAAGACACAAGCTTTAGCACGAGGATCGAATTTGGTACGTGATTTTGAGGAAGTGCTTTTATAGCAGAGGCAACCAAAGGTTTTGAGTTGTTCATAAGCTGGAAGTTTGGAAGTAAGGATTTGAAAAGGAGATTTATGATCCAAGTTTGGATAAGGAAGGCGATTAATGAGGAAAACAGTTGTGAGAATACAATCTCCCCAAAAAGAAAGAGGAATGTTGGACTGAAACAACAAAGCTCTAGCTACATTGAGGATGTGTTGATGTTTTCTTTCAACAACAGAGTTTTGCTCAGGTGTTTCAGGGCATGAATGAAAGGAAACAATGGCCTTGGGTTTATAAAGGTCAGTGAATGAAAGCTCAGGAGCATTGCCAGACCTAACAGCTTTGACACGAGTATTAAATTGAGTTTCTATTAAAGTCAAGAAGTTTGGAAACACAAACAAAACATCAGATTCCAATTTCATAAGATAAACCCAAGTTGCACAACTGTGATCATCAACTATTGTCAGAAAATATCTAAAACCTTCAGATGTAGGTAGAGAATGGACCCCAAACATCTATATGAAGAAGATCAAATGGAGCAACACTCATTGTATTAGAAATTGGAAACTGTAATTTCTTTTGTTTAGCTAAATGACAGACATGACAATGATGATGTTCTTTTGATTTTGTAGATTGTAAATGCAAAATACTAGACAATGATTCGACTGTAGAATAAGCAGGATGATCTAAACGTGCATGCCAAGTTTCAACATCAACTATGACAAAACAAGCCAATTTGTTACCTGAGAAATCAAGAGCAGAAATCAAAGAACCAGGCTCCAAGACATATAGATTTGAGATGCGTCTACCCTTACCAATCATCAATTCCTGAGTAAGATCCAGTATTAAGCATGAAGTAGAAGTAGAACTAATCATTGAGTCTACTTCAGAAGTGAAAGAACTCACACTCAAGAGATTGAAACGAAAAGCAGGAACAAACAACACATTGTTTAGAACAACATTATCACTCAATGTGACTGAACCTAGACCGACAATGCTCTCTGATATTCCAGAAGGAAGAGTAACAAAAGTATCGGTTAGAGGAGTCAAATGAGAGAAGAGAGATTCAGAATGTGAAACGTGATGAGTTGCGCCATAATCAATTATCCATGAGTCATTAGGGACATGAGCATCTCCAGAGGCAAGCACAAAGACATGCAAAAAAGATTAGGTTTATAAAGAGAAAGGAATGTACCAGACTCTTTTGGAGTTGATGATACGGCTGAAGTGGAAGCAACGAAATTATCAGGGGTAGGAGTTGATGGAGTAATGCTGTGATTGTGGAGTTGAGTACTAAAGAAGGCAATGAACTGTTGCATTTCATCTGGAGTGAGAGCAACATGACTAGCATCATTCACTTGGCGATTTGCGGACTTAGAATACTGCTGTGATTGAGGAGAACTGTCAATATTATCAGATAAAGAAACCATGTTCGCAGATGCCTTGGACTGAGATTGTTGTGGTTTCTGAAACTTGGATTTGAAGCCAGGAGGGAAGCCATGCTTCTTGTAACATCTGTCAACAATATGTCCAAGAGCACCACAATATGTACAAACTTGTCTTCCTTTCTGATACTGATTGTTGCCAGAGTTACCTGAGACTTGTAATGCAGATAATTCAACTCCACTTGATGGTGTAATTCTAGCAGATCTTTGAGAGTCTTCATTATCCAAAATGTTATAGACTTCTGATAGAGTTGGCAAAGTCTTCTTCATAAGAATTTGACTCCGGACATGATCATAACTCTCATTGAGTCCCATGAGAAAGTCTATCACTCTGTTCATTTCTCGTTGGGCTAGCAATTGTTCAACTGTTGTCGCTGGAGCTTGAAGACTAGACAACTCTTCCCAATATGTCTGAGTCTGAGTATGATAAGAAGATAAGTCCATAGTGCCTTGACGCAAAGAGAGAAGTTAATGTCGAAGCTTGTACAACCTAGGAAGATTTGACTTGTGGAAACGAGTGTGAAGATCTGTCCACATGTCAGCAGCCACAGAAAAATACAAGATGCTTGTATAGATCTTCTTAGTAACACTGTTAAGAAGCCATGACTTAAGCATACTGTTGATTCTACACCAAATTTGAAATATGGATCATTAACATCTGGTTTGGGAATCGATCCATCCACAAATCCTAGTTTGTTCTTAGCTTCAAGACTAGTGGTCACTGCAACAATCCAGGTTCCATAATTAGTTCCATCAAGTTGTTCCGAAACTAGAGTCAAACAAGAATGATCTGAGCTAACTAGATGATACAGACTATCAAGGTTATCAGGGGAGTCAGATACCTCAAAGAGAGGAGATATATTTGGAGCTGGATTCTGCGGACGATTGGGATGAACAGCAACGCGATTAGAAGGACCAGAGCCTTCGCGATGAGAATCAACGTTGTGTGAGTTATTGCTAGGAAGAGGAAGATCATCCTCGGCGAGAGATGGAGTAGATGCGCGATATTTCGAGTTACACTTTCGTTTCCCCATGAATGATCGATTAGAGCTTTGATTCGACAGAGACGAAGATGATCGGAGCTGGAACTAATAGATCGGATCTTGGAGAAAGATGTGAAAGCGAATCGGAGAAGGATGAATGCGGAAAACGGTGGAGGAGATCGGGATCGGAGAAAGAGGCGATCAATCGGAGCTGTGAGCGCGATGATTGATCGGAGAACGAAGGTGATTACGGTGGATGAGAGGTGGCAGTTACGGTGAGCTCGAGCTCATCGCTCTGATACCATATTAGAAGACAGAAGATGGGCAAATGAATATCAAAATATCTTCATTAAAGTAAAATGATGTACAAGTGTGGATATATATACAAGTAATTAACTAAGTCTAACTACCCATGATTAAGTATAAGTATATACATTTAGTGACTACTATATTAGAAGCAGCAGAGACGGTGGGTCTTAGATGGGTGATGAGGTAACCGGAGTTAGTTATCTGTTCTTTTTTTTGCTTTGAGATTTTTGTATGAACAGTGTTGTTTGACAAGATTGTAACTCGATTAAATGAGGATTTGATTTTAGGGACGGGGAAGAGGAAGTGGAATTGATAATGGGGCGGGTGGTTGTTCTTGTTCTTGTAGTGTAACAACATTGATAGGTATGTCTGATGCAGTCCATATTCGATAGCCATTGTTCACTCTCTGTATTTTGAATTTTATTTTTGTTTGTTCTTGTTAAGGAAGAAGCCGGATCTGACGAAGATGTTGGTGTGGAGATGGCAGAGGAAGCTAGTTGTGGTGGTGGAGGTGGAGCCGAAGAAGAAAGAAGACGCGTCATAGATTAGGTTAGTTAGGTTTTTGTGTAATGTTTTTTTTGTTTAATGTGTAAATTGATTTTATTTGTAAACATATTTTAATTAATAAATAAATTTTAATTTTTTGACCAATTTGTTTTTTAGTTTTAGAATTAGAAATTTCAATTTATATATTTTTAGTTATAATATTCATCAATCGCTAATTATAATATCATATATATTACAAAATACCACAACTTGTATATCATTATAAAATAGTTTACAACATTATGAAAAAGCCATGGATTTGTGTTCCTTTAAGAAACGAAGAATAAATGGTCATTGTTGCAGAACATTCATGTTGATTTAGGTTTTGATCACTTGTTTACCGTTGAACCACTTGGTCTTATCAGAAGTTTAACTTTGTTTTCTATGGATGAATTTCAAATAAATGTTTTGTTTTTGAATAATAGAATGATTGCTGTTGACGCAATCATTGATGAAATAAAAGTTTTCATGATATTTGTTTACGGAGATCCTGTATTAGAACGTAGAGAACAAGTGTGAGAACGTTTTACGCGTTTTACCACTACAAGAATTGGTCCTTTTTTTATGATAGGCGATTTTAACGAAATAATTGATCATATGAAAATGATGGAGGAAGGAGACGCTCAGATAGCTCTTTTCTACCTTTTAGACAAATGCTGAAAGATTGTGGTATGCTCGAATTTCCATTCCAAGAAACATATTTTCATAGGTAGGAAGAAGAGGAAGTTCATGAACCGTCAAATGCCGTCTTGATAGAGCTGTTGGAAATGAAGAATGACATGAAAAATTTCCACATACAACAGTGCAGTACCTAAGATTATGGGGATTGGACCATCGTCCTTTCCTAGCGGATATTCTTACTAAACCAACGCGAGCAAGAAAGAAATTTAAATTTGACAAACGCTGGATAGATAACAAAGAATTGAGGCAGATTATTCTAGATGGATGGAACTCATCTGAACTCCCATCGGAGGCGAACATCATGGATCATATTTCTAGCTGTCGAAGAGCTTTAAGCAAATAGAGGACGGAGAAAAACTTAAACTCTGAGAAGAAAGTAGAAGAGCTAAAAGAGAGGGTTGAAAGACTATATTCGGATAACAATGCCACAACAGAGGATATTTCAGTGGCATTAAAGGAATTACCGGATGCTCTTAAGGCGGAAGAATTATTCTGGAAACAAAAAAGCCGCGCTCTTTGGCTACGATTGGGAGACCGTAACTCCAAAATTTTCCACGCTTTGACAAAATAGAGACGAGCGAGAAACCGTATCACGAAGCTATCGGATGGAAATGACAATATGGTTGAAGATGAGGATGGATTGGTAGCCATTGCTACCAGTTATTTTAGATATCTATTTGAGTCCACAAACTCAGAGGAGATTGAAGAGGCTTTGGCTAATCTGTCGACAACAATCACGGGCCCAATAAATGAAGAGCTAACAGCCCCGATATCTGAATGGGAAGTGAAGTTAGCCCTTTTTGCTATGCACCCAGAAAAAGCACCGAGACAAGATGAAATGACTGCTTATTTTATCAAAAATTTTGGGATATTGTTAAAGATGACTTAATTCGTAAGGTTAATCAATTTCTGTTTGAAGGCATTATGGGACCAGGGATCATTGATACAAATATTTGCCTAATTCCAAAAATGGATAAACCAACTGATATGTCAAAATTCAGACCTATTAGTCTGTGCAATGTCAGCTACAAAATAATATCGAAGGTCTTATGCCATCGATTGAAGAAAGTATTGCCAAATCGGATATCCGAAACCCAGTTAGCCTTTGTGGCTTGAAGATAAATCACAGATAATATTATGATTGCTCAAGAGATGTTTCATACTCTACGGATAAAACCAAGTGGAAGAGACAAAAGAATGGCAATAAAGACAGATATGAGCAAAGCTTACGATAGATTGGAGTGGAAGTTGGAAGTTCATCGAAGCGGTAATGAGGAAACTGGGATTCTCAAGTACTTGGATTGACTGGATTATGCGGTGCATCACCACGGTTAGTACAAGGTACTAATGAATGGACGACCCAGAGGAAATATAGTACCAAAAAGAGGTCTACGTCAAGGAGATCCTTTGTCTCCTTTCATTTTTATTCTATTCATGGAAGCGCTCATTAGCCTTCTAAATCATGCAGAGGATATGGGGAATATAACATGAATGCGTGTTGCACGAGCAAGCCCATGTGTCTCCCACCTCCTCTTTGATGATGATAGACTTTTCTTTTGTAAGGCGGAGCCCTGTGAAAGCGAAGAAGTAATGAAAGTAGTAAGGAAATATGGACAAGTATCTAGACAATGCATTAATTTTGAAAAATCTTCTTTGCTCTTTGGCAAAAAAATTCCCAAAAATCTAAGGCAACAAATCAAAGACACTCTTGGGATTCAGAATGAAGGGGGTATGGGGTCCTACCTAGGTATCCCAGAAGATATAAATGTGTCAAAGTGTAAGTTATTTGCCTATCTTAAGGACAAGTTGATGAACATGGTGAACAGATGAACTGGAAGATGGCTATTTAAAGGTGGAAAGGAAATTAATAAAGTCTATACTGTTAGCCCTCCCAACGTATGTTATGTCTAGCTTCCTCCTTCCACTCGAAACTTGTGAGAACCTGGCCAGTGCCATTGCACAATTCTGGTATAGCTCTAACCCGCCAAAACGAGAAATTCATTGGGCAAAATGGGAGAAGATGTACCTACCTAGAGAGGAGGGAGGAATTAGATTCATATGATTCATGATTTTAATTTGGCTCTCCTAGCAAAGCAACTTTGGAGGCTGGTCCAGAATCCTGATTTATTAGTCGCCCGAGTTTTGAGGGGACGATATTACAAAATGAGCACGCCTTTGCGTATTGGACCAATTACTAACCCATGGTATGTGTGGACTAGCATTTCTGCTGCAAGAGAGTTATTGCTTTTAGGTGTTCATAACAAGGTGCATTCGGGATATGAAGTTAAGGTTTGGAAAGATCCATGGATCCCTATGGTACCAGCAAGACCAGCTAGACTAGCAGTACCAATGATGCATCCGTTAATGACTGTCAATAACTTAATTGATGAGAACTTAAAGGAATGGGACGGTGGACGCTTGAAGAACTATATCAGCCCAGAGGATATTCTGCTGATTCAAAGTTTGGCCATAAGCCCAACTCATAGGAGGGATACTTTCTGCTGGACCTATACAAAAAAATGGGCAGTATACGGTTAAATATGGGTACTGGGTGGCACGTAATGTACTGAAAACTGGGCCGGATAAAAAGATAAAAGAACCGTGTATCACAAAATTGCAAGCCTTTGCTTGGAAGATCAAAGCTCCTCAAAAAAGTTTGCAATATTATTTGGGAATTAATAACATGCCATATGGCCGTGACACGAAATTTGAATTACCGACATTTGAGATGCGATAACTATTGTCCAGGATGTGGGGAATCAGATGAAACAGTAACTCATGCGATTTTTGAGTGTCCACAGGCACTACAAGTGTGGTCCCTATCAAGGACACCGTTGAGTCCAAATATCTTTCCGACGTCGAGCATTTACACAAATATGGATTACCTGTTCTGGAGGAAGAATAGATTTGATAAACTCTTTAGAGGAATTGATAGAGATCCCTTGGAACTAGTCAGATATGCGAAGAGCGAATGTCAGGTCTAGTATAATGCAAATGAGATGGTATCTTTACCACAACAAGAGTCTTTCTTAGAATATTCGCAAACCCCAAACTTACATAATATTTGTATGATTAATAGGTCGTGGACTTCCTCGCAATTTGGTGGATGTGGATGGGCGTTGAAAGATGGTAATGGGAAGACGCATCTGACATAGCGAGAAGAGAAACAGCATTGCATACAGAGCTGGAGGCCTTGAGATGGGCAATGAAATGTATAGTTCAACATTCGACATGCCAAAATTTTGGGATGAATTGCAAGGACCTGATTGCAATGATAAAGAATCCTCAAGAATGGGCAAGTTTTTCTACTGAACTGGAAGCTATCAAGATGATTCAACTCTTGTTACCGGAATTCAAGATCTTATACATCCCATGTGCGCACAATACACTAGCCGATTCTTTAGCTAGGACTTCTCGTTCTTTCCATCGAAAACTCTGTTACTTTGGTTGTTATATTTCGGTCTGGTTACCCAGGCCACCTCAAGTTTGAATAATAGAATAACCTTTTGCCAAAAAAAGAAAAATCCATGAAAAATACATCATAGCACGAATCAAAAGCTATACAATACAATATGTTCATTTATCATAGCTTTTTAAAATGCTACTATAAAGGAGAAATCTGTTATAGCTGCGGCTAATATAGCATTTATAGAAACGCAACGAAAGCCATATGGTAGTGTGTCAGTGTGCTACTAATGTCTAGATTTGTTGTAGTGACTGATGAATCACATCTCTTCTTGGCTTTCCAAACCATCAACTTCATTAGACTCAGTAAGTTGTTGTTGGTCCTGTTCACCAACATAGATCACTTTCCCTTGTTGAACCATATTAGAGAGAAGCATATCCATCTTGTTATTGAGAGAGTTCAGTTTGTTCCTAATGAAAGTGTCTCACCACCTGCACCTCGTTTTTTTCTATCACATTCATCATTGTAGATTGAATCGCTCTGAGCCAAATTATCTTTGAGCTCCATACCATCTTGCTCAGTTCACCCCAAGAAGAACTTATTACTAGCAGTATCAAGCATGTTTCTATACTTAGGAAAGACGCCTTGGTAGAATGTACTGAGCAAGTTTTCTTTGGTAAAGCCATGGTGAGGACATTTCGATATGTATCCCTTAAATATTTCCCATGCTTCTCCAAACTCTCAAGATTCTTTGTTGAAACCCTGAGATTCATTTCTATTCTTGGCTGACCTCAAAATAGAGAAGAACTTTGTTACGAATGTTCTCTATCCCATGTAGTGATAAACCCTTGTGGAAGGTTCTTTTCCCATATGCGTGCCTTGTGTTCCAAAGAGAATGGAACAAACTCATCTTGAATGCATCTTCAGAGATACCATTTATCTTCACCATTCCACAATAGTTGTTGAAGTTATCCAAGTGATCTATATAGAGTATTAAGACTGAATGAATACTCTTATAAGAACACCGTAGAGTATATATACATGTGTATAAGTAGGGTAAATGTATTATCTAGTATTTACATATAGATTCCTATACTATGTACTATTCCTTAATACACCCCTCATTAAGAAGGGCCATGAATGACTCCAATTTTGGTCCTGAGTTCTTGAAATTGCGGTCGCAGAAGTGGTTTGGTGAAGCCATCATCAAGATGGTCTTGTGTAGGAACATGAGTGACACGAAGGAGTTTATTTTGTATCTGACCGCAGACAAAGTGATAGTTGATGAAAACATCCCAAGGAATACATTCTGAAATTGGTAAGGGATAAATCTAAGCTTCTAAGGCCCGTGTAGACCCAACAAAAGTTATATAAAACCTGATGCCTGATGCTAGCAAACGATCCAACAAGAAGATAGGCGGTTGAACCTTCAGATGAAGTTTAGTGCAGAACCAATGAGAAGTATATTAAACTCAAGAAATGAATTGTTTAAACACCAAATGAACACCCTTTCGTTGGTAGAATGGCGTCACAAATGAGAATGAAATTCACTTGATAAGCCGGTTGATCTCGGAACCCACCAAAGATCGAATAGTTCCCGAAAGAACAAACATGAGAATCTCTCTCACAGGTTTCCAAATATTATCACTCAAAACTTGTTTTATTTCATTGATCAAATGGCCTTTATATAATAGGCACAGAGTACATGAAAGGTCGAACACAAAAGGGCTAGTCATTCCTTGAAACTAGAAAACTAATAAACAAAGAAGACTTGACTAAAAGTTGGAAAGCTCGCACATTTTGACTCTTGATTTTAAATATTCATCACTCTTTTTGACCAGAAAATAAATCAAATATTTTGGGACATTCTTGAACTTGTAATACCTCTAAAATGGGCTGGACCATATGTATAATATATCCAATGAATATGTCATTGCTCTCCATGTCCAAAACTTCATATATCAGCCCAAGATCACATCATACTCCTCCTCTTCAAAAAGATTTGTCCTCAAATCTTGCTTTCTGAAAAAAGAAAAACTTGAACACATACTTCTCAAATGATCCAGGATTTTTGTAGAAAAGAAATAACAAAACATTTTTTTTTGTAGAAAATGGATAGATGAGAATGATGGATAATATAAGTGAATACCGCTTTCAGAGTGGCTCTGAGACCAACTGACGAAAACCTCCCAAGGAATACACTCTGAAATTGGTAAGGGATAATCCCAAGCTTCTAAGACTCGTGTCGACCCAACAAAAGGTATATTAAACCTGACGCATGATGCTAGCAAACGATCCAACAAGAAGATAGGCGGTGGAACCTTCAGATGAAGTTTAGTGCAGAACCATTGAGGAGTATATTAAATTCAACACATGAACTGTTTAAGCACCAAATGAACACCCTTTGGTTGGTATACTGGCGCCACAAATGATGATGAAATTCACTTGATAAGCTGATTGATCTCGGAATCCACCATAGATCGAAAAGTTCCCGAAGGAAAAAATATGAGAATCTCTCTCACAGGTTTCCAAATATTATCACTCAAACTTGTTTTATTTCATTGATCAAACGGCCTTTATATAGGAAGCAAGGAATACATGAAAGGTTGCATACAAAAGGGCTAGTATCCTTGAAACTAGAAAACTAATAAACAAAGAAGACTTGAATAGAAGTTGGAAAGCTTGAACATTTTGACTCTTCATTTTCCAAATTCGTCACTCTTTTGACCAGAAAACAAATCAAATATTTTGGGCCATTCTTGAACTTGTAACACCTCCAAAATGGGTTAGATCATATATATAATATATCCAATGGATATTTCATTGCTCTCCATGTCCATAACTTCATATATCAGCCCAAGATCACATCAATAATCAATAGTGATATGCTTCATTCGACAGTGGAAAACGGGTTTGGCGCATAGATATATCGCTCCAATGTTGTTGCAGTAGACATTATGCGTTGTCGGAAAAATTACACCAAGTTCAGAGAGGAGAGAGCAGATCCATCGCAGTTCTGCGGAAGTGTTTGCAACTAATCTATACTCAGCTTCAATCGAGGAGCGAGCAACACCTTGTTGTTTCTTAAAAGTCCAGGATATTTTTTGGTTACCAAGATAGATAATAAACCCATTTGTAGAAAAGTGATTGTCTTAATCCCCTGTCAATTAGCATCAGAGAAGGAATGAAGAGTAGGATTAGTTTGTTTTTGAAGAAGATTCCTTTTTCAAGAGTACCAGCAAGATATCTCAGAACACGCTTAACAGCACTCCAATGATCCTGGTGGGTTTATGCATAAATTATGAGAGACAATTAACCATGTACGATATATCTGGCCTGGTGGGTTTATGCATAAATTAAGAGACACAATTAACCATGTACGATATATCTGGCCTTGTGAGAGCAAGATATTGTAGACTTCCAACTACTCGACGATACTCATGAGGATCTGACAGAGTTGTACCTGACTGTAGCGTAAGTTTCGGTGAAGACGCTAATGGTGTGGCGACTGGTTTTGCATGTAGCATGTTTGTATTTTTGAGGAGTTCAATCACATATTTCTTATGCATGAGGTGCAGGCCGTGTGATGTACATCAAGCCTTGATTCCCAGAAAGTAGCTAATGGTACCCATGTATTTGATTGAGAAGCGATTGGCCAGCTCATCTATAACCCGCTGGACCATCTGAGGATGTGTTCCTGTTATCAATATATCGTCCACATAGACCAAGACATAGATAAATGCATTAGCTTACCGAAATATGAATAGAGACGTATCAGCCAAGGAATTCTGAAAACCAGTGGCGAGTAGAAAGTTTCTCAGCTCAGAGTACCAAGCACGAGGAGCTTGTTTTAAACAATAAATTGCTTTCTTGAGATGGCAAACATGACTGGGCTTAGCAAGATCTGAAAAAACCAGGAGGTTGAGACCTGAAAACCTGATCCTTGAGTCGTCCTTGAAGGAATGCAGTGTTGACGTCTATCTGTCTTATCGGCCAATTGTTATTAACAGCAAGGCCAAGTACAATACGAATGGTTGTTGATTTTATTAAAAGACTAAAGGTGTCTGTGTAATCAAATCCACGCTGCTGGTGATAACCCTTGGCTACAATCCTTGCTTTGTAACGGTCTATATCACCATTTGGATGGTACTTGATGGTAAACACCCAACGACAACCAACAATATTCATGAATTTTTATATCTCCACCAAATCCCATGTGTGATTCTCAGTTGTAGAGTTGAGCTCAGAACTCATGGCTGCACGCCATTTAGGATGCTTCATTGCTTGTTGCCAAATGGATGGGATCCAATGAGGGTCTGTTTCAAGTGCTGCTGTGAGGTTTTACTTTGTGGTCTTCTTCTGAATGTTGTTTGTGGATCTCGTTGTCATGTGATGGTGATTCTTCTGTCTAGGAATTTGATCAGTTTCAGCTGCAGATTGCACATGTAGACTCTAGTTTTGTTCCAAGCCGGTGTTGTCAGTCTGAAGAACATGTGCTCTTACCTCGGTTGGGACCTGATGCTGGTCTGTTTCTGTTGTTGCACTTGAATCTGTGGAGCCTGAAGAACTCGACTGTGACTCCATAGGTGATGAATCAGAATATGGAGGTCTAGTTGTCGCAGCCGCAGGAGACAAATGTATGAGTGACAATGTGGTTGGGATAGGTGTAACAGTAGGATGGGTAGCTTGAGGAGGTGGAACAGGTTGTGTTTGAGCTTGAGGTTTCGTGAGAGATGGGTAAGGGAATTGTGTTTCATTAAACTGAACATGGGGAGAAGTATAAATTCTTCCTGATAAAGGTTGACGACAAAGATAGGCACTTTGAGTTAATGAGTAGCCAATGAAGACACATGGAAGAGATTTGTTTTCAAGTTTATTGGGAGCATTTGGCTGAAGCCATGGGAAGCAAAGCTTTTGATAGTTGCGGATGGTTAGGAAAAGCTTTTGATAAAAGAGAAGTATCCAAGAGTACAAGGACATGCAGGTGGTTGATAAGAAATACTGCCGTTGAAAATGTATCCGCACAGTGTATGAGAGGTATTTTAGGCTGCAGTGAGCAATGACAAACCCGTTTCAACTATATGTTTGTGCTTTCTTTTTGACAGTCCATTGTGTTCGGGTGTATGAGGGGGAGTTGTGAGTTGAAAAATGCCATGAAATGAGAGAAAGGATTTGAGTGCAAGGTATTCACCCCCATTGTCTGAATATAGAGTTTGATTTTTGTTTGAAAACGATTTTCGGCAAGGGATTTAAAGACTGTAAGGATTTCCTTTACTTCGGATTTGGCTTTGAGTGGGTACATCCAGCAATAACGCGTATAATGATCAACCAACACAAAATAATATCTGTAGTTCTCAGTAGAGAGTACTGGTGATTCCATCCGTCTGAAAAATATATTGTAGTGGTTGGAAGAGACAATAGAGCTTTGATGAAGGGAAAGTTTCTGAGTTTTTGACAAGTGCGTTTTATTGTTCTAGCAGGGTATAAATATCCTAAACAATTAACTATCGAATTAGGCCTAATCTTAACACACAAATAATATACTTGCCAAGAGAGATCAAGTGTAGTACTTAGGGATCGAATCCACAGAGAGCAATGGCACACAATAGATTTTTTTTATTTCTAAAGACTAAGCTAGGTGAATATATATATTAGTGATGAACAATTAATTATGGAAATATTCCTTATCAAGAAGTAGAGATGCAATATGGAAATATGCTGATAATTCAAATATGGAAATATGCTAATAAACTAACTAGATGTAAATATGAATATGCTAGATGTAGGGTTTTAAGCCTAATGGATTACATGGAATATGATGCATGGAAATGTAAATATTTTAGAACTTAAATATTAACTATTCTGACCCTTTTAACTCCAACTCTCGTATGCGAGCAAAAAGGAAATACCATCGATCAACGACTAAGGCCTAATGACGATCGACAGTGAAATCAGAAGGAAGTGTGAACGAGATTTGATAAGTCCACCAGACTTATTAGACCAGCTCTCGCATGCACCTAACAGCCTAGTTCAATGGAGTCTATTCTGGCACAGAACCTACTCTCGCAGTCGTCCATTTCCTATTTTCGAGATCCTAGTTAGCTACTCTAGAATGCAAGCATGAAGCACAACTCAATTAATGGATATTAACTTAACCTAGCAATCCTACTTTTGGGTTAATCCATGATTGCTATCATTCAACCTTAAATCTAGTTGATAACTAGTCAGACATAATTAAAGAAAGAACAATAGTCTGAATATAATGCATAGATAAAATATTGGGGTTCCAATACAAATCTCCCTAAGAAGTTATGAATCTTCTCCCTAAAACCCCTAAAACTATAATAGAAAACTAAAATCCTTGTGCACAAAACTCTGCAATCCATCCACACAGGTACCCTGGTACTTCTCTCAATACATAAGGCATAAATATAAAAACCCTAAAACTTAGGTCAAAACTCGTCCAGGGCATTTTCATCATTTGTCTCTAACTTGGGCTTTGGATCGGCTGTTTGCGATTTGGACGTTGATCGATGGTAAGTGTGCAACATTGATCGACCTTGGTCTTTTAACATCGGTCGACGCCAAGGTTGTGTCGTCGATCGACAACTGTCTTGTACTTTGACTCCTCAAATGATCAGCTATAGATTCTTCTCCTTTAAATGCTCCAAAAGTTTCAAGTATCTCCATATGTCTCCAAAACGTTCCTGGACCTGTAAATACTCCAAAACATAGCCTGGACACACATAATAGATTCTAAATAGAGCCTATAACATGGCCTAAAACTGGTAATAAATAGGCTATATCAACTCCCCCAGACTTATCCTTTTGCTCCTCAAGCAAATCAAGCCTGTGAAGGTTTTGAAAAGCGGAGACTCACATAATGTCTAAGTATAACTGTCACCCTACTTTGTTGCAACCACATCCCATCAAGTCAATCAAAGAGAAATTTTATATACCCTATCCTAGTATAGCAACCAGATCCATTCTACCAAGCTACATGAAAAAGAGTATTTAAAGGAATTTCGAAAACTCTTTTGGCAAAGCTATCCATCTCTTTTTCATTGTCTTCTCTGCGTTGATTTTTGGGGATATTTTGCTTCCTCTTGGAGTGTCCCTCATCTTCTCTATCAAGATCCATAGCTTCATGCGTGTCAGTATTCTGTTCTAAAACCGTTATGGTTGGACGCACAATAAAATTCACAGTGATGCTTGGTAGTCGAAACCGGCTTTTTCATCTGTCAATCGATGCTCATGTCGCATTGTCGATCTAAACCTCTATCTCTCTCTCGGTCGATTGTCTCGTGTAGGTGTCGTTGATGTTAGTCGAATCACATGGAGTTACTGATACTGCAGGAATCGTTGTCGATCGATGCTCGTTGCTTGGTGTCGATTGACAACAATGCAAACTGCCGAATGACATGGAACTTTCCATACGAAAATCTCCTTCTTGGAGCTTTTCCCTCTTAACTTCCTGCCAAAATTCATCATCAATCCATGAATTAACGTGGTGCTTCTGTCCAGCCTCTATTTTCTCCTTGATCAGGCTCTCATGCCTTCTAATGGTTTCACTTGTTTGCAGTACCCGATTCTCCAGCTTCTTCACATGGGTGTTGAGATTTTTGAACTTGGTGTTTAGGTTGAGGTACAGCCCATCTATCTTTCCATTGAATTCCACAGTCACCTTCTGCTGTCCCTCTAAAACTCTATCAACCATTGCTTCGATCTTGCTTTCTTGAGTTTCTGGAGGAGGATTCTGGTAGTAAGAAGATCCATAAGTTTTGTTGTTGTTGAAGGGTTTCCGCTGTGAACCCTGATTAAAGTTACTCATTTGACCATTCCCATAGGAATTCCTATTGAAACCTGGATTCCCTTGTCTCTGGAAACCATTCCCATCAATGTCGTTCACATCCTCTTCTTCAATCTCATCATCTCTAGTTTCTATTGCTTATACTTCTGCAAAAGTGACCTGCTTCCTGAGGAATTTCTGAACATTATCCAGTTTTGCCTTGACCTCTTCAATCTGCTCCTTGCTCAAGGATGGAGTTGATTTCTTCCTTTCAAAGTCTGTGTTCTTGGTGCTTATGCTGGATGCCAGATTCTCAATCACTCCTGTAGCTTCTTCAGGATTCCTAGTGCTGAAATTTCCTTCACTAGCTGTGCCCAAAGCCATCTGATACTGTAATCCAATATCTCTAAGGAAAGTGCTGAGAAGTTGCACTTCGTTGAACCTGTGATGTGGACAATCTCTTTGGTATGATTTGAATCTGATCTAGCAGGTTCTGAATGATTCTGAGGGGTCTTGTGAATAAGAAACAGTCTTGCTCCTCATATCTTTTGCTCTTGCGTCATCAAAGAAATTACGCAAGAAAGCGTTCTTGATGTCAGTCCAGGATGTCAGGGATCCTGGTGGTAATTGCTTAAGCCAATATGAAGCTTCTCTAGCGAGTGACTACTTGAAGAGCTTACAAAAGAGATAGTCCTCAGGGACTCGATTGGATTTGATAGCAGTAACTTGATCCTCAAATCGCTCCAGATGATCAATAGGGTGCTCATGTCGTAACCCATGGTAAGGTGTCTGCGCTACAAGTCCGAAGAAGGCGGGATTGATTTCAAAATCCTTTCTTTGAAAAGCTGGAGGACGAATGGCCGATCTGTTGGCGTAGAACTGGTCTGGGCGGTTGTAGTCAGCCAGTGTTCTCTGAGCAGCTTGGGCATTAGCTCCAGGTTGAGCTGTTGCAGCGTCTGCTTCTGTATCAGGGATTATTGTCCCCTGATCATCTCTCTTTTGACCTGCTGCATTACGCAGATGACCGTCGATGTCATGCAGGTTTCCGTTCTCATCCCTAGTCAATATTAAAGTCGCAACCATCTGAACCCGTCTGCTTTTGTCGATCGACGCGGGTAAGTTGCCGTCGATCGTTGCTATGTGATTAGTTTCGGTCGATGCTCGAGTTCTGATGTCGGTCGATGTTTTCCGTAAATAAGTGTCGGTCGACGCGGTATAGGTGCTGTGGATCGATGCTTGTCGTCTTTCTTTGCGGATCGTACGTTCGAGTTTGTCAGGGTCAGAGAATAGCAGTTCTTGTTCTTTATTGCTCCTGGTGTGTCTTTGCATGCACCTGAAAAACAAAGTAAAAGAGAAATTAGTAACTTGAAAAGTAGTAACAAACATAGACTAAATCCTAGAAATTAAATCTAATGGCGATCAATGCTCCCCGGCAACGATGCCAAATTTGACATGGTGTGTTTATTGTTCTAGCAGGGTATAAATATCCTAAGCAATTAACTATCAAATTAACTTAATCTTAACACACAAATAATACTCTTGCCAAGAGAGATCAGGTGTAGTACTTACGGATCGAATCCACAGAGAGCAATGGCACACAATAGATTTCTTATTTCTAAAGACTAAGCTAGGTGAATATATATATTAGTGGTGAACAATTAATTGAGGAAATATTCCTTATCAAGAAGTAGAGATGAAATATGGAAATATGCTAATAATGAAAATGCGGAAATATGCTAATAAACTAACTAGATGTAAATATGAATATGCCTGATCTAGGGTTTCAAGCCTAAAGGATTATAGGGAATAGGAAGCACATATATGTAAATATTCTAGAACTCAAATATTAAATATTTTGACCCTTTTAAATCCAACTCTCGTATGCGAGCAAAAGGAAAGACCATTAATCAACGACTAAGGTCTGATGTCGATCGTCGGTGAAATTAGAAGGAAGTGTGAGCGAGATTTGATAAGTCCACCAAACTTATTAGACCAGCTCTCGCATACGCCTAACAGCCTAGTTCAATGGAGTCTATTCTGGCACAAAACGTACTCTCCTAGTCGTCCATGTCCTACTTTCGAGATCCTAGTTAGCTACTCTAGAATGCAAGCATGAAGCACAACTCAATTGATGGAAATTAACTTAACCTAGCAATCCTACTTTTGGGCTAATCGATGATTGCTATCATTCAACCCTAAATCTAGTTGATAACTACTCAGACATAAGTAAAGAAAGAACAATAATCTGAATATAATGCATAGATAAAATATTGGGGGTCCAATACAAATCTCTCTAAAGAGTTATGAATCTTCTCCCCTAAAACCCCCAAAAATGTATAGAAAACTAAAAATCCTTGTGGAAAAAAACGATGCACTCCATGCACACAGGCACCCTGGTACTTCTCACAATACATAAGGCATAAGTATAAAAACCCTAACACTTAGGTCAAAACTCGTCTAGGGCATTTTTGTCATTTGTCTATAACTTGGGCTTTGAATCGTCTGTCTGCGATTTGGACATCGATCGATGGCATGTGTGCAACATCGATCCACCTTGGTCTTTTAACATCTGTCGACGCCAAGGTTGTGTTGTCGATCGATGACTGTCTTGTACTTCGACTCCTCAAATGATCAACTACAAATTCTTCTTCTCTAAATGCTCCAAAAGCTCCAAGTATCTCCATATATCTCCAAAACATTCCTGGACCTGTAAATACTCCAAAACATAGTCTAGACACACATAATAGACCCTAAATAGAACCTATAACATGGCCTAAAATTGGTAATAAATAGGCTATATCAGTTTTAATAAGCAAACAATCGTTGCAAGGAAAAATAGAAGAGTTTGAGCAAGGTAATGAAAACTTTGAGACAACTGATTTTAGAGTAGATATAGAAGGGTCCCAAGGCGTTTATGTCATTGGTGAAGGGTGGCTTTGGTGTCTGGATAGGTTAGATAGGACGCAAGTTTGATAGCTGAAGACACCAGCCACTCATAGAATTCACCCCTCGCTTGGCCTTGAAGCAACTTGACCCCCGGTTTGAGATCCATCACTTGAAAATGAGAAGGGAAGAAGGAAAATGACATGGCATTAGCATTACATAATCGGTAGAATGAGAGAAGGTTATTATTAACATGTGGAACACAAAGTATATCATTGATAATCAAGTTTTTGGTAGGCGTAGGGATAGAAGCAGAACCAATATGTGTGACTTGAAGACCCGAGCCATATGCAATGGAGACTTCGTCACCGCCATTGTAAGGTTGGTGTAATGCTAGGTTGTTAAGGTCAGATGTAAGGTGATCCGTTGCTCCACTATCAAGAAGCCACTGGTTTGGAGTTGTACTGTGAGACAGCTCCTAGGTTGGCCCGAGGTTGCCATGGCACTGAATCTGGCGTCTGTGGGAGCATGCTGGATTGTGAATAACCCCTGTTCTGTAGCTGACTACAGCAACGTGCACTGTGTCCAAAGACCCCACATATCTGACATTTCCCTTGATAACTTCTCGATGTATTTGGGTTTGCAGTAGGGATGAATTGTTGATGCTGCTGCCAGGTTTGATGCCCATGGTATCCCCACGCTTGGAGTGTTGATTTTTGGCACAATAATTGTTGTTTCCATAGTTGACGCTCCGATTTTAGAGGTTCAACATGACTGGAGATCACATGAGCAGCAGCTTTAAGCTTTTCTTCATGATTGATTAACTTCTCATGAATCTCCGTTAGAGATGGAGCAACATATCGTCCAGGTTTATGTAGTCTACAGGGAGTCCTACAAGGATCTGCTCAATCTGATCTTCATGATCATTTGGCTTTCCTAAGAGAGCAAGTTCATCCAACCTTGTTGTAAACTTTGGTAGTATTCATTGATGAACTTGGTTGCTTTTGTCTAGTTCTTGAGTTGATGTCGGATCTGTTGAATATGTCCCCTGCTTGGGATGATATGTGCATGGATGGCCCGACCTTTGACTCTACCGATCAGGACGACCCGCATGATGTTCTAGACGATCCGAGGAAGCTTACGATGGAACTTGGAGCTGAAACAAAGGATCAGGAGATAAAATTGGACATTGAAGATCACTTTACAAGGTCAAGTGATCATGAGGAATGCTTCAAACAAGCAAGACTCAGATTTATTCGTGATGTTTCAAAAGATAGCCGAATCAGCCACTTTCTCGGCTATATCGGTTTTGGACGAGCTGAACACTCAAGACGAGCTGAACACTTAGGACGAGCTGGTTGGACTGAAAACTTACCTGAATGAGCTGAGTGAGCCGGTTTACAACACTGACACTCACCTGGATGATCTGAATGAACTGGTTCGACTACCAGAGCTGGTTCGACTACCAGAGCTGGTTCGACTGTCCGAGCTGAATAGACCACCAGAGCTAGTTTGGTCACCCAATTTTCGACAAGCGAGCTTGATGGTTTTTATGGATCAACAAGCAAGAATCAAGGCCAAAGTTTATTTATAAGCCCAAAGACGTTCAGGAAAGCTCGGGGCATATTATTTTGAAGGCATTCACAAAACATGTTTATTATGGCCAAGAAAATGATCCAAACAAATTCACTTTGTTTTGGATAGAGCTGAAATTTGACCAAGACTTAAGCATGATGGTTTCGGACCCATTTTATGCAAGAGAAAACCAAGGGAGATACTGCAAGGGTCAAGGTCATGGCTAGACCACAAGTCATTCAAAGAAGAACTTATTTCAAGTCAAAAGTCTTATTCTACTTTAATATTTTCGAAATTGTCTAGTTTTCTACATTGTCTTCTAGGATTATATATGATGTAATCCTATATATAGGGCAAAACAGATTGAATAAGATATCAACCCTTCTTCTTTAAAATTTGAGATTTATCTCTTTTGTTCTTCTTGAACATTTTGATTGTTGGTGAGTCATATCCTTCAATCAAACTACTGATCATTAGGTGTGTCATATCCTAAAGATCCGGTAAATCAGAGTACCTCTGTGTGACCACTCCTTCCACCATTTCCCTTAGTCGTTGGTGTTAGTAACCCTTCGACCAAAGGCCTATCCAATCCGCCATCGGCAAAGTGTATTCCTTGGGTCAGTTCGTATCACATGGTATCAGAGCACACTTTGCTATATCGGTATCAACTTCTTTTCATTTCTTTATCTATCCATATTCTTCTTCTTCTACAACTATTTTCTGTCTATCTTTTGTAAGGGAACCGAGCTACTTGGTAACTTACAAAAAAATCAAAAAATAAAAAGAAAAAAGGATATCAAAAGAAAAAGTCGAGTAGAAATTCGATCAAAAGAAAAGAGACCGAGAAGATATCCGACCCACATGTTGGTCAATCGGTTCCCAAATAAAATCTTTCAACTACCTATCTTTTTTCTCTTCTGTTTTGTTTGATTTGGAGGGTCGACCACCAGCTTGATTGATTTGTTCCTTTTGAACACTTGAGAGTCTTTGGAAGTCTGTCCAAACACTTGAGAGAAATTTGTTAGTGAGAGAGGGTTTTTTTCTTTTTTTTTGTTTGCTATGTTTACATGTTCAAAGATGTCCAATCAAAGGAAAAAAATACTAGAAAATCCTCAGATGCAATCCTTGATGGGAGATATGCTGTACTTCATGAAGAGTAGATCAGGAGCAGCCAGTGAAAAAGAGGAGAGCAAGAGACGTTATGTACCTGACCTAGACAAACGGTTCGAGGAGCTCAAAGAAAACTTAATACAGATCGTTTCAGTTGAACCAACACTCAACAAAGTAGCAGGGACACGTCCTACATGTTCTGGTGAGCCAATAAACCAGTCCATTGAGGAGAAAGCAGATGCAAACTCAAGTGTTGATGTGATTCCAGTCACTCCTGGCCGAGAAACCAAAACAGAGGATCTATTGCCTTTGAAACAGAAACAAGAAGAAGCAGGTTTTGTTGAGGTTGTGGGGACAGACACTCCTTCTCTAGTGATGACTTGTGAGGAAAAGATTGAAGTGTTTTTCAATCAGTCATTGGCTGGACAGCTTTTTCAAAATACGATTTTGGGTTTTACTAACCCAAAATAAAATTTGTCTAGCTGCTGTGTTTATTTGTCTCAGGTTAATAGTGAAGGACCAATTGGTGTACCAACAACTCATGGAAGGATGGAACATGATGTCTTTGATTCGGGAGCAATCAACAAGAACAAGCCCACTGATTTTCGAAACAAGCAATGTAAGCCAGATTTTGTGATTGATTCATTTTCTCAATTTAATGCCTTTAGCATTGATGAAAATTCTATGGACTCTGAACATGTTAATGATTATTATCTCTCTGATCATGATTTTCAAACTGAGTTTAAATCATGTGACAAGCTTGTTCAATGGAAATTATTTAGGCATAATAATCTCTTGTTGATTGGGAATGAACTAAGTGAGCATGCTAGTATTTTGCAAACGTTTTTGATTAAGGTATCTCATGAGGATGAACTGCTTAGGACTAGTACAAATTCTGTGTTTCTGTGTGCTGAGATAATCACCAAGTCTCCACTCTTTAATCAATGTTGTATAACTCGAAAGGTTGTACACATGGTTAGGTCATTCATTGATTTTTTTGTTGTTGGGAGTGCTGATGACATTCTTGTATTTAATACACTCTCTGATGATCATGCTGAGCCTTACATACTTGCTGTATCTGTGCTAGGAAAAGAACATTTGATTCTTACTTTGAAAAAGAATTTCTCTCGCACATGTGATGCTGGTTTTCTAGTGTTTGATTTAAGTACATGATACACAAAAAATCGGATCTTGCTACTGTCAAGTTAACAGTTGTAGTTGTAATACTTGAGATTCAATTCCAGAGGACCATTTTACACTATATCTTGAGATTTTAATTTTTTAGCTAAAACTTTCAGATTTAACAGAGAACAAGGTAAAAACAGCAGAGATCAAGGTACGGTTTGAGCTGTTTAAAATTGGAGAAAAGCTAGCCTAGGGTGATTAAACGGGTGTTAGATATCATTAAGCCACACAATTATTCAAGTTTGAATCAAGAACGAGCCCAGAACATAGATCAATGGCTAGAACATCCCACTGTCGTGGCGCTTCTTCCTTTCAGAGAACAGCCCCGGAGACTAAGCTGTCACTTGTTCCGAGTTCTGTCTATGAACAGTAACGATCAGGCCTACTCAGTTCATATTACACCCTAATATCTACTTTCGCTGATTAGGGATATAATACTTATTCTAAACAGTTCAGGCAATCTATAACACGGTTAATGAATAGATGAAACCCTAGATCTAACATAAAGTGATCAGATTCATGCTAGCATTAAGTTAAGTTTAGAATAAAGGCTATCAATGAACATACAACTTATTTGTGTGTAGCTTAATAAATCCAACACCCTAACACCCTAAACTAACAAGATCGACTACTCAGCAATCATAGCAATAAACACAGTAAGAAATGCTGAATAATACTCCATAAATCGAAATCAAAAACTAAAAATAGGGTTCAAGAAATCTTCTCTAATCGCGAGAACAGGGTGAAGATTCCTTTCTCCTTTACAAAGTATTGAATCCAAACAAGTTTTTACTGAAAAATATGAAAGAAAATTGATATGAAAAGAGTCTCCTGTGATAATGGTTGCGCCCTTCTTTTATAAAGCTTTTGTGACGGCTGGAAAGAGGGGGAAATAAAATTAGGGTAAATCCTAAGAGAATCTGTAGTTTCCTAAAATATCTCCGCGGGTGATCAAGGCTCTGTTTGATCTCTAGGGTTGTTCTCCGGGA
The DNA here is from genome assembly GCA_905132765.1 of Moricandia arvensis. Classification (NCBI taxonomy): domain Eukaryota; kingdom Viridiplantae; phylum Streptophyta; class Magnoliopsida; order Brassicales; family Brassicaceae; genus Moricandia; species Moricandia arvensis. Next base: position 133,712 of record CAJHQP010000060.1, read on the forward strand.
CATAATTCAAATTTCCCCTTTTTCTTCATGTTTCCCTCCAAAGTTCCACAACCTCTTTTGTACCTGAAATGTCTCGAATAGAGCTGTAAGTACCCTACAATTGCATGAGAAAGATCAATAAATCACAATCAAAGTATGTTAAAAACACACTATATCAGTACACAGGTTGATGCAAAGGACAAAACGAGCCAGGCATGGTGTGATAAAATGGCTGATGAAGAAGTGCATCAATCCTATTGTCACTCTGGATTTAACAGAAAAATTGATAGAGACTTTAGCAATATGGTAGCCATTCTCAGTGGAAAGATCAAAACCAATATTGGTTTCAAAAAGAGAAAATCTCCAGCAGATCATCTAATGAATATGGAGTTCAATTTTGAATCATTCTTGTGTTCATTTAATTCCCTAAAGACTTTGGAAACTGAGTTTGATGGTCCTGGTGTAGGAACTGGAACTGAGCCATAGACTGAGTTTCATGCTTTAATCAAATATTTACAAACCTGGCCGCACCATCTTAGGTCAAGCCAACTCGTGAATCACATTGACCAGGAGCTTATGGAGTGTTTGAACGACCAAAAAGATCTGGAAAACGGTGATGGACAATGGGATAAGTTCATTCAGGGAATTTCTTATGTAATCCGTTTTAAGAAAGGTAAAGAGGAAACTTATTTCAATACCCTATCCCAGAGGTATGATCTCGTCCCTGCTGTTGATAATCAGTTGCTTTGATTGCTTAAAATCAGGAATGGAAGAGTTTCTGACTTTGTGATCTCTGAGAATGCACCATTCACTTTATATTATAAAGCTGATAATTCTTTTTTTGATGCTGATTTGTTCTTGAAAGATGTTAGTCGATTACACTGCCTTCCTAGACCCATTGATGAGTTTTCGAGTATTTTAGGACTATTATGTTGCATGATATCATCAGAAAGAACAATAAAACTCATGCTGATTGTTGTCCATTTGATAAATTTGCTTGTGATCACAATGCTCATTCCGTGTTTCAGTTTCGATCATGTTGTGCTACACGTTTGAATCTTGTTCTAGAATTTTTGTGGAAAGCAATTGATTATATCTCTTGTGCACTTGATGTGGTTTCTTTAGTTAGTGTTAAAGAACAGAAAAAGCAGACGTGGGTTTATCAAGAGTATGATGATCACATTGATCATCGACCAAAACTGATGCTAAGAAAAGATCAACCATTTTTTGAGTCGACTTTGGACCGAGTCTATCAAGGTGAGCCTAATTCATTTATAGGTTTCTTTGTTACTGAAGCACTTCTTGAATGCAGGAAAACAGATTCGAGGTCAAATATTCTTAAAGAAAGGGGGGGGGATGATACTTTTATGGATGGCTCAAGCTTGGACCCTACCGATCAGGACGACCCGCATGATGTTCCAGACGATCCGAGGAAGCTTACGATGGAAATTGGAGCTGAAACAAAGGACCATGAGCTCAAATTGGACATTGAATATCACTTTACAGTTCCAAGTGATCATGAGGAATGCTTCAAACAAGTAAGACTCAGCTTGGTTCGTGATGTTTTGAAAGATAGCCGAATCAGCCACTTTCTCGGCTACATCGGTTTTGGACGAGCTGAACACTCAGGACGAACTGAACAATTGGGACGAGCTGGTTGGACTGACACTTACCTGAATGATCTGAGTGAGCTGGTTTGCAACATTGACACTCACCTGGATGAGCTGAATGATTTGGTTCGACCACCCGAGCTGGTTCGACTGTCTGAGCTGAATAGACCACAGAGCTGGTTTGGTCACCCGATTTTCGACAATCGACCTTGATGGCTTTTTATGGATCAACAAGCAGAGAATCGAGGCCAAAGGTAATTTATAAGCCCCAAGACATTCACGAATGCTTGGGCCATATTATTTTGAAGGCATCCACAAAACATATTTATTTTGGCCAAGAAAAGGATCCAAACAAATTCACTTTGTTTTGGATGAAGCTGAAATTCGATCAGGCCTTAAGCATGATGGTTTATGACCCATTTCATGCAAGAGAATACCAATGAATATACTGCAAGGATCAAGGTCGTGGCTAGACCAAGAGTCATTCAAAGAAGAATTTATTTCAAGTCAAAAGTCTTAGTCTACTTTTATGTTTTCGAAATTGTCTAGTTTTCTACATTGTCTTCTAGTATTCCATATGATGTAATCCTATATATAGGGCACGACCATAATGAATAAGATATCAACCTTTCTTCTTTAAAATTTGAGATTTATCTCTTTTGTTCTACTTGAAGATTTTGATTGTTGGTGAGTCATATCCTTCAATCAAACTACTGATCACTAGGTGTGTCATATCCTAAAGATCCGGTATATAAGAGGCCTTCCACAACCTCTGTGTGACCACTCCTTCCACCATTTCCCTTAGTCGTTGGTGTTAGTAACCCTTCGACCAAAGGCCTATCCAATCCGCCATCGGCAAAGTGTATTCCTTGGGTCAGTTCGTATCACATGGTATCAGAGCACACTTTGCTATATCGGTATCAACTTCTTTTCATTTCTTTATCTATCCATATTCTTCTTCTTCTACAACTATTTTCTGTCTATCTTTTGTAAGGGAACCGAGCTACTTGGTAACTTACAAAAAAATCAAAAAATAAAAAGAAAAAAGGATATCAAAAGAAAAAGTCGAGTAGAAATTCGATCAAAAGAAAAGAGACCGAGAAGATATCCGACCCACATGTTGGTCAATCGGTTCCCAAATAAAATCTTTCAACTACCTATCTTTTCTCTTCTGTTTTGTTTGATTTGGAGGGTCGACCACCAGCTTGATTGATTTGTTCCTTTTGAACACTTGAGAGTCTTTGGAAGTCTGTCCAAACACTTGAGAGAAATTTGTTAGTGAGAGAGGGTTTTTTTCTTTTTTTTTGTTTGCTATGTTTACATGTTCAAAGATGTCCAATCAAAGGAAAAAAATACTAGAAAATCCTCAGATGCAATCCTTGATGGGAGATATGCTGTACTTCATGAAGAGTAGATCAGGAGCAGCCAGTGAAAAAGAGGAGAGCAAGAGACGTTATGTACCTGACCTAGACAAACGGTTCGAGGAGCTCAAAGAAAACTTAATACAGATCGTTTCAGTTGAACCAACACTCAACAAAGTAGCAGGGACACGTCCTACATGTTCTGGTGAGCCAATAAACCAGTCCATTGAGGAGAAAGCAGATGCAAACTCAAGTGTTGATGTGATTCCAGTCACTCCTGGCCGAGAAACCAAAACAGAGGATCTATTGCCTTTGAAACAGAAACAAGAAGAAGCAGGTTTTGTTGAGGTTGTGGGGACAGACACTCCTTCTCTAGTGATGACTTGTGAGGAAAAGATTGAAGTGTTTTTCAATCAGTCATTGGCTGGACAGCTTTTTCAAAATACGATTTTGGGTTTTACTAACCCAAAATAAAATTTGTCTAGCTGCTGTGTTTATTTGTCTCAGGTTAATAGTGAAGGACCAATTGGTGTACCAACAACTCATGGAAGGATGGAACATGATGTCTTTGATTCGGGAGCAATCAACAAGAACAAGCCCACTGATTTTCGAAACAAGCAATGTAAGCCAGATTTTGTGATTGATTCATTTTCTCAATTTAATGCCTTTAGCATTGATGAAAATTCTATGGACTCTGAACATGTTAATGATTATTATCTCTCTGATCATGATTTTCAAACTGAGTTTAAATCATGTGACAAGCTTGTTCAATGGAAATTATTTAGGCATAATAATCTCTTGTTGATTGGGAATGAACTAAGTGAGCATGCTAGTATTTTGCAAACGTTTTTGATTAAGGTATCTCATGAGGATGAACTGCTTAGGACTAGTACAAATTCTGTGTTTCTGTGTGCTGAGATAATCACCAAGTCTCCACTCTTTAATCAATGTTGTATAACTCGAAAGGTTGTACACATGGTTAGGTCATTCATTGATTTTTTTGTTGTTGGGAGTGCTGATGACATTCTTGTATTTAATACACTCTCTGATGATCATGCTGAGCCTTACATACTTGCTGTATCTGTGCTAGGAAAAGAACATTTGATTCTTACTTTGAAAAAGAATTTCTCTCGCACATGTGATGCTGGTTTTCTAGTGTTTGATTTAAGTACATGATACACAAAAAATCGGATCTTGCTACTGTCAAGTTAACAGTTGTAGTTGTAATACTTGAGATTCAATTCCAGAGGACCATTTTACACTATATCTTGAGATTTTAATTTTTTAGCTAAAACTTTCAGATTTAACAGAGAACAAGGTAAAAACAGCAGAGATCAAGGTACGGTTTGAGCTGTTTAAAATTGGAGAAAAGCTAGCCTAGGGTGATTAAACGGGTGTTAGATATCATTAAGCCACACAATTATTTAAGTTTGAATCAAGAATGAGCCCAGAACATAGATCAATGGCTAGAACAGCCCACTGTCGTGGCGCTTGTTCCTTTCAGAGAACAGCCCCGGAGACTAAGTTGTCGCTTGTTCTGAGTTCTATCTATGAACAGTAACGATCAGGCCTACTCAGTTCATATTACACCCTAATATCTACTTTCGTTGATTAGGGATAGAATACTTATTCTAAACAGTTCAGGCAATCTATAAGACGGTTAATGAATAGATGAAACCCTAGATCTAACATAAAGTTATCAGATTCATGCTAGCGTTAAGTTAAGTTTAGAATAAAGGCTATCAATGAACATACAACTTATTTGTGTGTAGCTTAATAAATCCAACACCCTAACACCCTAAACTAACAAGATCGACTACTCAGCAATCATAGCAATAAACACAGTAAGAAATGCTGAATAATACTCCATAAATCGAAATCAAAAACTAAAAATAGGGTTCAAGAAATCTTCTCTAATCGCGAGAACAAGGTGAAGATTCCTTTCTCCCTTACAAAGTATTGAATCCAAACAAGTTTTTACTGAAAAATATGAAAGAAAATTGATATGAAAAGAGTCTCCTGTGATAATGGTTGCGCCCTTCTTTTATAAAGCTTTTGTGACGGCTGGAAAGAGGGGGAAATAAAATTAGGGTAAATCCTAAGAGAATCTGTAGTTTCCTAAAATATCTCCGCGGGTGATCAAGGCTCTGTTTGATCTCTAGGGTTGTTCTCCGGGACATAATTCAAATTTCCCCTTTTTCTTCATGTTTCCCTCCAAAGTTCCACAACCTCTTTTGTACCTGAAATGTCTCGAATAGAGCTGTAAGTACCCTACAATTGCATGAGAAAGATCAATAAATCACAACCAAAGTATGTTAAAAACACACTATATCAAATTCCCCCAGACTTAGATCTTTGTTTGTCCTCAAACAATTTCAAACACTAGAACATGCTAGACATGACTCAAGGTGTGGGAACTCTCCTATTCTCAGTAACCATTCTTTAACGATAAATCTCTGAACCATACAAGCTGCATCTAGGACCGCACATCCTTACCAGAACACCCCTGACTGCTGTTCAAAATCGGCTCCATACTCTGTGTGTCAAACCTGCAATGTTACACCTTTCTAACAAAACTCCTTATATCAAATTAAGGGTGGCGTGATCATATCTTATCACAGCACTAGACATGGTAGACGATGCTAGGTATGAACAAGCTTTTTCTGTTTGTGGGGCTGCAAGTTTTAGTGGTTACCATTTTCTGTAGAGGAATGTAGGGGATCACACAAAATTGTAGGAGAGGATGGATCCATTGATCTCCACAGCCTGACTCGTTTTGCTTGTTCTCCCCACCTTGATCTCTCAAACTTGTTCCCCGCCGATATGTTTTCCCCCAATCAGAGACATTGTTTCTTCCTCTCTCAATCATCAATGGGAATAGATAACGTTTTTTTTGTTTCTTTTTTTTTTGTTTTTCTTACTGATGATGATGAGAGAGGGTATTTACAAGCATGTTTGGTGCCTCTGATGGTTCTGATGCCCTTCTTTTGATTTTCTAGGTCTCTTTGCTCCTTACTTCAGAGAACAGTCGGATATTTTTTCTGATTAGCTTGTTCTCATCGACTATCTTGTTCTCTTCACCCTTGATCTTTCTGCCTTGTTCTCTTCACCCTTGATCGGTGGTTCAATGCAGCAAAAAAGAGTTAAGGATCCTTTCCTCTCCGACCCTTTTGCACAATTCTACACATATGACAATTAGAATAACATAATGCATGAAGGTGGAATAAATGTTATGGGTTTTAGGGTGGGAACCAGCTAAAAATGAGCCAGCCACTCAGGAACAACAAGATGGATAAAAGGATAAGGAGTCCTGGGTGTGATCTCGTTTCCTTGCTCTAGTGCTGATCATTCTAAGCATTTCAGTCAAAATTAGGCTCAAGTTAGATGGAGTTAAGTTATACAGGTATACCATTACAAGCAGAGGGCTTCTGGAGAACAAAGTGATGATGTCAGGGTGTTCCAGGTCCAAGTGTAGGTCTTTCGTCACTGCTAAGGTTACTGGCTAAGATAACTAAAAGCACACAGTGGTTAAAAATAGAGTCCTAGTTCCCACAAAGTTGGACTGACTCAATAAATCACAACAGACTCGATAAGTGTCTCCCCCAGACTTACTTCACACCGTCTCTGGTGTGAAATAGAATAAAGGAAGGCCACCTTTTTTTTTCGAGTCACTTATCTGGCAGGGAACAACCTCAGAGAACAGGGTCACCTTGTTCTCCGAGTTGCCTTGTTCTCCAAATGTGGTAACTCGGGTTTTTCTTGTTTAATCCTGAAACTAATAAAAGCAAAAACAAAAATCAGAAACAATGAAAACCTAAATTATATACACACTTACCAGTGGGTTGCATCCCACCAAGCGCTTAGTTTAAGTCATTAGCTTGACTTGGTGATAGGGTTCAGTCAGGTTGAGCATGAGTGCTTGTTCCAAAACAAGCTCCACAATCAGACATATTCAGCTTCAAAACTCTACTCAACAACCCTTTTACAGCGGCTTCCCCTTTCTCTTTCAGCTCATGTGTGGGAATCACTCTGACTTTAGAGAATGGTTTAGATGAGCCTTTGCACTTTACCCCATGCTCAATGGAGTTCTCATCACACATGCGAGGTGTCAAGGTCATTGTAGGGTCACCCTTGACCCTTTTCTTCTGGACTTTTTCTTTCACCTTTGCATACCCACGGAGTTTGTTGGTATCAGTGTGAGGATCTCCATCCAAGACCAGCCTGCTCTCACCTTTATCGCTAAGCTCCCTTTTAGGATCCACCTTCATCTTATCTCCACTAACTAATGAGATGAAAGAGGCGTGCAACGTAGGGAATCTGGGAGGAACAACCTTATAGAAAACCTTCTTGTTGATGTTGGAGAATGATACCTTCTTATTAGGCATATCAATGATTGCTCCCACTGTAGCCATTAATGGTCTTCCAAGGATCAAAGTCATCTCATAGTCCTTGCTCATCTCAATAACCTGAAATTCAGTATGCATAATACAATCCCCAACCTTGACAGGAATGTTGCGAATTGTACCATAAGGGACTGCTCTGGAAGAGTTTGCAAAAGCAAGAGTCATCAGAGAAGGCTCAACATCAACATTATTCAGCTTGTCTACAATTGCCTTGAACACAAGATTCACACTAGACCCAGAGTCACAAAGAGCTTCCTTGAATTCAACTCCTGCGATGGAACATGGGAAAACAAACTTTCCAGGATCATCAAGCTTAGGCAATACCTTGGGTTCTGGTCTCCACGCTTCGATAAAGAGTGCTTCAATTTCCTCTTTAGTCTCTCTACAGTTTTTGAAGAACATATGCAATGGACGAATCTCCCAAGCATGTTCAAATGAGATATTTTTAGGAAGCCTTCTCACCATCTTCCTAAATCCAACCAGCTGCTCTGCACTAATGGGATCCATCAGATGTTTAGGTGGAATTGGATAAGGAACCTTAGGAACATAAACTCGAGCTGCTGGAGTCTCAACAGATTCACCTTGAGCAGTCGCTTCAGAGCTAGCAGGGTGCGTTGTTCTCTCTTCTGCGCTCAAAGCAGTTTCAGCAAACATCTGCTCTGTTGCATTATAATGCTCAACCCTAGGATTTTTATCGGTTTTTCTAGGGAGTGTCCCTTGCTGCCTCTTGACACTCTCAGCTGTTTGAGCGAGCTGTACATCGATCTGCCTCATATGGCTGCTCACAGTGTCATACTTAGTATTCAACTCAGTGAACATGTTGTCCATCCTGTTGTTGATCTCTGTGGTAGCCTGGTTCAACGCCTTGACCTGAATCTGTTGGCTCTGGAGCAGCTGATGCATCATGTTCCCTAAGACCTTGAGCTTGTCCTGCTGTCTGCTTGATGCCGCTTGAGCAGTTTGCTGATTGTTCTGCTGCTTCTGCTGGTTCTGGTATTGTTCCTGGTTCTGGAAACGATTATGGGACTGACTGAAGACGAAGGTCTTTCCCTGAAAATTCTGTGGAAACCCTCTTTGCTGAGAAACACCTTGAGCTTGATTGTTCTGGGCTTGATCCCCAGGGTTCTCTATGTTGTTTCTCCGGGAAGAGAACAGGTTGGGGTTGTTCCCGTTGTTTGAGCTCTAGTAGTAGTTCTTGTTCTGAACATACCCTTGACCGTTGATGTAGAGCACTTCCTGGTGATCATCTCCTTTCTGTCCATCTTTTGCGGCCTGGTCCTTAGCTATCTGCTCAGGTGTAGCTTCCTCCATATACAAGACTTGACCTTTGTTGCTCTTGAGGAGCAGATCAACCTTGGCAGTGAGTTCATCTTTCCATTGAGCATCAATGCTGTTGACTTTCTTGGAGCGATCAGTCTCTGGGTTCTTGTTGGCTGAGCTAGCAGCCATGTTCTCTATCAGCTCAAACGCTCCTTCAGTAGTTTGAGTCATGAAATCTCCCTTACTCGCGGAGTTCAAGGCATTGCGGAACTCCCAATCCACACCATCATAGAAAATCCCTAGAATGTAGTCCTGATCAAACCCGTGATGAGGGCACTCTCTGAGCATGTCATTGAATCGCTCCCATGCTTCATTAAAGGGTTCATTGGAGTGTTGCTTGAAGGAGGAGATCTTGTTCCTGAGAGCAGCCGTTTTTGCCTTGGTGTAGAAGTGACTCAAGAAGGCGGCTCGAACCTGCTCCCATGTAGTGAGAGAGCCAGTAGGCAGTGATTTCAACCACCTTGATGCCTTGTCGGCAAGAGAGAACGGGAACAACATACACTTGACAAAGTCAGGTGAAACCCCGTTTGAGCGAGTCATAGCACATATCTCCTCAAAGGCTTCGATGTGTTCCATTGGTATTTCTGCCGGGAGACCATGGAACATCTTCCTCTGCACCAGAGAGATCATGGAGGCCTTGATCTCGAAATCCTGCCGAGCACAGGGTGGAGGAACAATGGCTGAGCGAGTGGTTGGAAAGTTGCGAGGAAGATTCCTCTCTCCAATCCGAGTTGGTTGCTCCTGTTGTTGCTGCTGTTGAGCAGCCGCTTGTTGAGCTTGCAAGGCCTGTTGCATCTGCTGCATCTGCTGTTGCATCAGAGCCATTGCAGCAGTGAGATCATGCTCATTGTTATGATCGCCCATGTTGGCGTGAGTAGGTCTTGATTGAGTTCGGTTGTTCCTTTCTAATCTTGCGAGTTCTTGATTGCTGAGGGTGATTAATGGACTTGAGGTGTTGCTTCGAGTATTTCTACTTGACATACACCTGGAACATCACCTGAAACAAGAAAATAGAGCAAGTTAGATGTTTTAGACAAAGTATAAAACCAAGAAAATATAGGTAAAAGCTGGTCCCCGCGCAACGGCGCCAAAACTTGATACACTAAAAATCGGATCTTGCTACTGTCAAGTTAACAGTTGTAGTTGTAGTACTTGAGATTCAATTCCAGAGGACCGTTTTACACTATATCTTAGATTTTAATTTCTTAGCTAAAACTTTCAGATTTAACAGAGAACAAGGTAAAAATAGCAGAGATCAAGGTACGGTTTGAGCTGTTTTAAATTGGAGAAAAGCTAGCCTAGGGTGATTAAACGGGTGTTAGATATCATTAAGCCACACAATTATTCAAGTTTGAATTAAGAACGAGCCCAGAACATAGATCAATGGCTAGAACATCCCACTGTCGTGGCGCTTGTTCCTTTCAGAGAACAGCCCCGGAGACTAAGCTGTCGCTTGTTCCGAGTTCTGTCTATGAACAGTAACGATCAGGCCTACTCAGTTCATATTACACCCTAATATCTACTTTCGCTGATTAGGGATATAATACTTATTCTAAACAGTTCAGGCAATCTATAACACGGTTAATGAATAGATGAAACCCTAGATCTAACATAAAGTGATCAGATTCATGCTAGCATTAAGTTAAGTTTAGAATAAAGGCTATCAATGAACATACAACTTATTTGTGTGTAGCTTAATAAATCCAACACCCTAACACCCTAAACTAACAAGATCGACTACTCAGCAATCATAGCAATAAACACAGTAAGAAATACTGAATAATACTCCATAAATCGAAATCAAAAACTAAAAATAGGGTTCAAGAAATCTTCTCTAATCGCGAGAACAAGGTGAAGATTCCTTTCTCCCTTACAAAGTATTGAATCCAAACAAGTTTTTACTGAAAAATATGAAAGAAAATTGATCTGAAAAGAGTCTCCTGTGATAATGGTCGTGCCCTTCTTTTATAAAGCTTTTATGGCGGCTGGAAAGAGGGGGAAATAAAATTAGGGTAAATCCCAAGAGAATTTGCAGTTTCTTAAAATATCTCCGCGGGTGATCAAGGCTCTGCTTGATCTCTGGGGTTGTTCTCCGGGACAAAATTCAAATTTCCCCTTTTTCTTCATGTTTCCCTCCAAAGTTCCACAACCTCTTTTGTACCTGAAATGTCTCGAATAGAGCTGTAAGTACCCTACAATTGCATGAGAAAGATCAATAAATCACAATCAAAGTATGTTAAAAACACACTATATCAGTACACAGGTTGATGCAAAGGACAAAACGAGCCAGGCATGGTGTGATAAAATGGCTGATGAAGAAGTGCATCAATCCTATTGTCACTCTGGATTTAACAGAAAAATTGATAGAGACTTTAGCAATATGGTAGCCATTCTCAGTGGAAAGATCAAAACCAATATTGGTTTCAAAAAGAGAAAATCTCCAGCAGATCATCTAATGAATATGGAGTTCAATTTTGAATCATTCTTGTGTTCATTTAATTCCCTAAAGACTTTGGAAACTGAGTTTGATGGTCCTGGTGTAGGAACTGGAACTGAGCCATAGACTGAGTTTCATGCTTTAATCAAATATTTACAAACCTGGCCGCACCATCTTAGGTCAAGCCAACTCGTGAATCACATTGACCAGGAGCTTATGGAGTGTTTGAACGACCAAAAAGATCTGGAAAACGGTGATGGACAATGGGATAAGTTCATTCAGGGAATTTCTTATGTAATCCGTTTTAAGAAAGGTAAAGAGGAAACTTATTTCAATACCCTATCCCAGAGGTATGATCTCGTCCCTGCTGTTGATAATCAGTTGCTTTGATTGCTTAAAATCAGGAATGGAAGAGTTTCTGACTTTGTGATCTCTGAGAATGCACCATTCACTTTATATTATAAAGCTGATAATTCTTTTTTTGATGCTGATTTGTTCTTGAAAGATGTTAGTCGATTACACTGCCTTCCTAGACCCATTGATGAGTTTTCGAGTATTTTAGGACTATTATGTTGCATGATATCATCAGAAAGAACAATAAAACTCATGCTGATTGTTGTCCATTTGATAAATTTGCTTGTGATCACAATGCTCATTCCGTGTTTCAGTTTCGATCATGTTGTGCTACACGTTTGAATCTTGTTCTAGAATTTTTGTGGAAAGCAATTGATTATATCTCTTGTGCACTTGATGTGGTTTCTTTAGTTAGTGTTAAAGAACAGAAAAAGCAGACGTGGGTTTATCAAGAGTATGATGATCACATTGATCATCGACCAAAACTGATGCTAAGAAAAGATCAACCATTTTTTGAGTCGACTTTGGACCGAGTCTATCAAGGTGAGCCTAATTCATTTATAGGTTTCTTTGTTACTGAAGCACTTCTTGAATGCAGGAAAACAGATTCGAGGTCAAATATTCTTAAAGAAAGGGGGGGGGATGATACTTTTATGGATGGCTCAAGCTTGGACCCTACCGATCAGGACGACCCGCATGATGTTCCAGACGATCCGAGGAAGCTTACGATGGAAATTGGAGCTGAAACAAAGGACCATGAGCTCAAATTGGACATTGAATATCACTTTACAGTTCCAAGTGATCATGAGGAATGCTTCAAACAAGTAAGACTCAGCTTGGTTCGTGATGTTTTGAAAGATAGCCGAATCAGCCACTTTCTCGGCTACATCGGTTTTGGACGAGCTGAACACTCAGGACGAACTGAACAATTGGGACGAGCTGGTTGGACTGACACTTACCTGAATGATCTGAGTGAGCTGGTTTGCAACATTGACACTCACCTGGATGAGCTGAATGATTTGGTTCGACCACCCGAGCTGGTTCGACTGTCTGAGCTGAATAGACCACAGAGCTGGTTTGGTCACCCGATTTTCGACAATCGACCTTGATGGCTTTTTATGGATCAACAAGCAGAGAATCGAGGCCAAAGGTAATTTATAAGCCCCAAGACATTCACGAATGCTTGGGCCATATTATTTTGAAGGCATCCACAAAACATATTTATTTTGGCCAAGAAAAGGATCCAAACAAATTCACTTTGTTTTGGATGAAGCTGAAATTCGATCAGGCCTTAAGCATGATGGTTTATGACCCATTTCATGCAAGAGAATACCAATGAATATACTGCAAGGATCAAGGTCGTGGCTAGACCAAGAGTCATTCAAAGAAGAATTTATTTCAAGTCAAAAGTCTTAGTCTACTTTTATGTTTTCGAAATTGTCTAGTTTTCTACATTGTCTTCTAGTATTCCATATGATGTAATCCTATATATAGGGCACGACCATAATGAATAAGATATCAACCTTTCTTCTTTAAAATTTGAGATTTATCTCTTTTGTTCTACTTGAAGATTTTGATTGTTGGTGAGTCATATCCTTCAATCAAACTACTGATCACTAGGTGTGTCATATCCTAAAGATCCGGTATATAAGAGGCCTTCCACAACCTCTGTGTGACCACTCCTTCCACCATTTCCCTTAGTCGTTGGTGTTAGTAACCCTTCGACCAAAGGCCTATCCATTTCGCCATCAGCAAAGTGCTTTCCTTGGGTGAGTTTGTATCACATAGCATAGGTGAGATTGAGAGCGCTCCATATTTTTTTTTTTTGCAGTCGAGGTTGTTGGGGTCAAAATAAGTTACAACGGAATCAACGTCAGAAACTTCCCGAGAAATGTACTCTTTGTTAAAAGAGAGATAATATCCCGAAAAGGGTTATGGGAAATTCGAAGTTAAGTTTTGGCTAACCTCGGAAGAAGGGTCTGCGTGGTAAGTCTTCGAGAAAAGTCTAGCCCAGACCTCGGGTGAACATATCCCTGAGCGTCAAGAAAACTAAACGACTAAAGGACTTGATTGTCCAATTAAACGAACGGGGAAGTCGGCCGAGCAAGAGGTCCAACTCGCCGAACGGACAAGTTGGACAGCACAAACTGACCAACTCGCCCGTTCGGCTAGTTGGATCGAGCAAGACGCCCAACTCGCCCGATCGGCGAGTTGGACTAATCCAACTCGCCAAACGGGCGAGTTAGGTCGCACAAGCGATCCAAATCGCCCGTTCGGCGAGTTGGATCAATCAATCCATTTTTCCCATCCTCGTAATCCCCTCCTTCGAAAACGGATCGAACTCATCTTTGTTTCATCTCAATCGAGATTGATGTTGGAACTTTCCGTAAGAACTCGTTCCCTCGTATAAAATTCGGATCGATCGTGCAAAACGAAAATGGTTGACTAAACACCTAAAGTTGTCTGCACTGTATGAAAGATCCTAAATCTCGTTGGGGACGACGCCGTTTCAGGAATGCTCTTTCGATAAAACGTAAAAACGCTTAAGTCGAACCCGAGAAGGTTTAAAACTCGGCTAAAAGCCCACTCGCGATTTTACCCGAAATCGAGCCCAATATTTATGACGGTCTATCTTTTATTTTGCAGGAAGAGATTAATGTTAGGTTCGGAAGATAAATATCAAGTTCGGAAGATAAATGTTAGATTTCCAAAGATAATCACGAAGATCGAAGGAAAAAGGAATATTTCTGCGAAGCGATAAATTCGACCGAAGGTAGAAGGGGAAAGAGCAAACCGCCTCTGGGATGAGTATATAAGAACTTCGAGGTTGAGGATGAAGAGGACACAAGAAAATTCTTACTCAGAGCAAACATAACACTTAGGGCAATTAGGCATAATTTCGTTTTACTGTTATCGAGCTGCGACTCAACTTGGTTATTTACGTATTACAAGGTTAGAACTAGGAACTCGCTGACGGCTCTTTCCGCTAAGGCTTTACCTGTTGTAACGATCAAATCACATATTCAGAATAAGATCCTCTTTTTCTCTTTTTGTCTTTACTATTTCATCATTATATCTTTGTTCTCACTGTTTGGTCGCTTGACGTTTTTGGCTTAGCAGCAATCCGGGACCTCTGGGAAAGCTAGGTTTACCTTGCCTTCCTAAATAAACCGAAATCGATTGTGCGAATTTCAGTTCCCACAGTTTGGCGCTAGAAGGAGGGGGGGGGGGTATGGATCAATCTAACTCTCAGCCACCAACGCTCAACCACAACATGTCAGCTCACGATCTCAACAACCACAGCCTTGTGACACCAACGTTGAAAACTCTCCAGCGACGAACGTCACTGCGGTCAATGCCGACACAAACACCGCATCGTTCAAGGAGGTGAAAAGGATGTTCTCGACTTTCGAAAAGAAGTCGGCAAAAAAGACAAAGTCATGAATTCTCTCGCTAAACAGGCCAAAACCCCAACAGCGAGGAACATGGCCATTTTCCGCGTGGAACAACCCGAATCCGCGGAAGAAGACTCGATTTTGCAACACCTTAAGAGTAGTCCAACAACGCGCAGGGTAAACCGTCTGGACAAAATCCCGACGAAGGGACTCCCGCGCCAATATGAAAGAACTCGGGAGATCTTCCTCCTATCGAGGAAGATAAAGAAGGAGGAGAAGTCGAACGCATCGACGTGGAGTCTAGCAGCCAGTCCAAACCTACGGACGAAGACGCAGACATACATCCATGCCGCACAAGGAGCCGAGCAGCTCGAGAAGAATCCCAGTTCGAGAACCCTATGACCGAAGAAGAAGAAGCTATCTTCTGGAACGAACATGAGGAACTGGCTGAGGAGCAAACCCGGAACACTCGCGGCAAACGCGGACAAAGCCGGAAATATGATAGCAAGAGCTCTGAAATTCGCGATCTCCGCGATGATCTCAAGAAAACGGTGGCCGAAGTTAGAGCGGTGAAGTCCCAAATCCATCACACTACTAGCACCACAGCGGAGATCGATCTGCTGCTCGAGGAGGCTCGTAAAACACCTTTCACTACTCGCATCACTGAAACTAGGGTTTCGGATCCTGGAAAGATCAAAGTGATGCAATACGATGGTACTACTGATCCCAAGGCACACTTGCAGGATTTTCAGGTCTTCATGGATAGAGCCAGGTTCAGAGAAAACGAAAGAGACACCGGCAAATGCTGCCTCTTCGTAGAAAACCTCCGAGGAGGAACACTAGAATGGTTCTAATGCCTTAGACGAAACTCCATTGGTAGTTTTCGCCATCTTGACTCGGTGCTCCTCAAGCAGTACTCGATGTTCATAGATCGTGAAACCTCCGAAGGCTACCTCTGAAGCTTATCCCAGGAAGAGGACGAGAATCTCTGTGACTTCATCAAACGGTTCAAAACCTTAATGGCTAGAGTCAACGGGATAAGCAACAAAGTCGTAATAGACGCACTTCAAAAAACGCTCTGGTACAAATTAAAGATCAGGAAGTGGTTAACTTTGGAGATGCCGCGTACGATCCAAGATGCACTTCACAAAGCAACATATTACATCATCATCGAGGAAGAGACAAAGTTCTTGTTTCAAAGTGGAAGCCGACGAAGAATTCGTCAAAGGATCCAGGGTCAGATCAGAGAACTCTCCGGAGTCTCCAGCGTGAAAGATCTCATCCGTGACTCGGACCGTCCCCCAAAAAATGACAGGGCTCCTAAAACGGAGAACTCTTTCGAATGGAACCAATCGGGAGAAAAGAGCGGAAGAAGGCAGGACGACAAGGGAAACGACAACAATCGTCGCAGGGTAAGCATAATCATCGGCGGGTCTCAATATTGCAGCGATACCATCTCGGCCATCAAAGCTTATCATCGCAAGGCAGAGACAAGGGCCGATTCGCCGATCTGGTCCATGCCCAATGACACCCCAAAAGGAGCAATCACTTTTGAAGAAGAAGAGGCCGGCGGGATCGATCAGCCACATTGCGATCCACTCGTGATCGATCCCGTAATAAGAGATCTCGAGGTCGTTAGGGTTCTCATCGACACGGGAAGCACAGTCAACGTCATCTTTTGCGATAATCTCAAAAGGATGAACGTTGATTTAGGCGAAGTCGTACCATCGCTGGTTCACCTCACACGTCTCATCGGCAGCCCCCGTTTTGGCCTCCACCGTATCAGGAGAAACATAAATCGGGTTCCACTACTCCCAAATCCTCTCCTCGATCTGAGGAATCGCGAAGTCCCTATCCCTCTCGGTCATGCGCCTAGTCTGCCTCGTATACTCGGCGCCAAACGAATAGTCAGGGGCCTGCGTGAGGTATAATCCGCCCACAGTTCCGGGACACTTACGATAATCCCCGAAATCCTTATAACCCCTCGTAAACTCCTCGAATTCATACGAGAGCTTGTCACGATGGGTCTTCATGACTTCAGCCATCTCTCTCTTCCGTCGTCTATAAGCGCGACGAACCTTCATCGCAACCGACTCCCTCTCACAACGACGAGAACTCTCCAACTCATCTCTCAAACATGCAATCTCTTCGTCAGCTGTCTCGGCCCTGAATTGAGCCATGCTTGCCTCTTGGAAGCTCGCATCAAGGGCTCGGTTCATCATAAGGAGACCCTACAAAGTATCTCAAAGTTAAGAAAATCTTATCCTTAAAGAGAATAATAATGCTCAAGAACCAAAACTTACCCCGTTAACCATCCTTGACACCTAGGTAAACTCCGGCATCTCGCTGGGCCCATCTACGGCCGGAGGAAATTCAAAACCGAACAACTCGTCAAGATCATTCCGTTTGCCACTACTCCTGCCTACTTGACTATTGAGATCGTCTCTAAGTATGTTATCGTGAGAGCATTGCTCGTCGACCGCATCGTCCTCGACGACGTGTTTGTCCTTGTGAGGTTTCAATCTTTCCTTTCTCGCGCGAACCTCACACGTAAGGAACCCATCCACGGTCAATTCTGACCCTTCCTCTACCGGCATGTCCGGCTGATACCAAGAACGGTGGAGAGCAACAGCACGGCGAACGCGTTTCGGGGTAAACGTTGCCCAAAAACACGGACGACCACGAAGCAAGTCTCGAACGGTGTTCAGACCCTCCAGACTCGGAGGAATAGGATTAGTCTCTAATATATATATCAATAACAAAAACAAGAATGTCATATCAAACTTCACCAAAACCGAAATTAAAAGGACGCTCGATCGAGGATACCTTTCCGACCCCAACTGGTCCAAAATACGGGGACGCCATTTGCTTCTACGGATGCATCGTTAACGCGGACAAAAAACAAAGTGCTCCCGCCAATCATGATAGTTCGACACGAACTCAGTTATGATCATCAATCCCGGCCGAGTCCTCAACTGAACTATGGACGATTTCCTCCAGGGTTTAAGACTAGCTTCGAGATGATTGACATCGAGGGTCATACCTAATTTGTAACTCAGCGCTAAAATACTGAAAATATGCTGTAAACCTCACGGGTTTATCTGACCAACCGATATTCTGAATGGTTGAAAAGTCGCGCCATGATTTCAGGAATGGGAAACCGCAAATGGCACTGCATCAAATACGCCTTATAGCACGTGAAGTAACCCTCGGGTGGAGACTCGACAACCTCCCCAACTTCCGGAAGACGAAACTCAACTAACTCCGGAACTTGGCAGCAGCTCCGGATGGCAGCAAGACCACTCGGGCAGCTCCTGCTTGGACAACCCTCCACAGGGTTAACATGAAATGGAGGAGGGTCCCACGTACCAGGTCTGGGAGGTTTTACTTCTCCCCTGGCCGCCCAATATGACTTGGCTTCCTCAGGATCAACCGAGTGTGCAGAGAACTCCACCTTTGGCCCAACATTGTTGTGTTGCGAGCTGGAGCCGTTAGGGACAGAATGAGCGTGGCGAGAATTGGTAGAAGATTTTCTCCTCGACGACATAACATTTTTAAAAAAAAAATTTTGTTATACCAAGGGGAGAAAATAGAGGAGAAAATCTTTTAATCCAAGAAAAGAGTTTGTGGAAATGTGCAAGTGAAGAATTTGAAAACTCATTCCACACACTTATAGAAGAGATGATTCACTATTTCACCTTCAAATTCGAACGTTGGATTCCGCCTAACTTATTCGATATGCCTAAACCGCTCACAAGAACATCACAATTCAAACGAGCCAGGGGGCTAACTGTTGGGGTCAAAATCGGTTACGACGAAATCAACTTCAGAAACTTCCCGAGAAATGTACTCTTTGTAAAAAGAGAGATAATATCCCGAAAAAGAGGATGGGAAAATTGAAGTCAAGTTTCGGCTAACCTTGGAAGAAGGGTCTGCACGGTAAGTCTTCGAGAAAAGTCTATCCTAGACCTCGGGTGAACATGTCCCTGAGCGTCAAGACAACGAAACGACTAAAGGACTCAGTTGTCCAACTCACCAAATGGGGAAGTCGGCCGATCAAGGCGTCCAACTCGCCGAACGGACGAGTTGGTCAGCCCACACTGCCCAACTCGCCCGTTCGGCGAGTTGGACCGGTCTATCTCACTGAATAGGCGAGTTGGGCAGCATGGGCCGACCTACTTGCCCGTTCGGCGAGTTGGACCAATCCAACTCGCCAAACATGCGAGTTGGGTCGCACAAGCAATCCAACTCGCCCGTTCAGCGAGTTGGATCAATCAATCCATTTTCATCCCATCCTCGTAACTCCCTCGTTCGAAAACGGATCGAACTCATCTTTGTTTCGTCTTAAACAAGATTGACGTTGGAACTTTACTGTAAGAACTCGTTCCCTCGTATAAAATTCGGATCGATCGTGTAAAACAGCAATGACTGACTAAACACCTAAAGTTGCATGCACTGTATGAAAGCTTATAACTCTCGTCAGAGACTACATCGTTTCAGGAATGCTCTTTCGATAAAATCGTTAAAACGCTTAAGTCGAACCCGAGAAGGTTTAAAACTCGGCTAAAAGCCCACTCGCAATTTTATCCGAAATCGAGCCCAATCTTTATGACAGTCTATCTTTTATTTTGTAGGAAGAGATAAATGTTAAGTTCGGAAGATAAATGTCAAGGTCGGAAGAAAGATGTTAAGTTTCCAAAGATAATCACGAAGATCAAAGGAAAAAGGAATATTTCCGCGAAGCGATAAATTTGACCGAGGGTAAAAGGGGAAAGAGCAAACCGCCTCTGGGAGGAGTATATGAGAACTTCGAGGTTGAGGATGCAAAGGACACACGGAAATTCTTACTCAGAGCAAACATAGCACTTAGGGAAATTAGGCATATTTCCTTTTTACTGTTATCAAGCTGCGACTCAACTAGGTTATTCAGGTCGTACAAGGTTAGTACTAGGAACTCGCCGATGGCTCTTTCCGCTAAGGCTTTACCTGTTGTAACGCTCAAATAACAGATTCGGAATAAGATCCTCTTTGTTCTCTTTTTGTCTTTACTAATTCATCGTTATATCGTTGTTCTCATTGTTTGGTCGCTTGGCATTTTTGGCTTACCAGAAATCCGGGACCTCTGGGAAAGCTAGGTTTACCTTGCCTTTCTAAATCAACTGAAATCGACAGTGCGAATTTTGGTTACCACAGAGGTTGTCGAGTTGGTTTAATTGCACCGAGAAGTGCACTGTATATGAGCCTATCTTGGCGCTTTCAAAGGTTGAAGTTAGGGTTGGGTTCAGAACTGGTATCTGTGTTGATCAAGGCGGGTGGAGCTGGGACAGATCCATCGATAAACCAAACAAGATCATATCTATCAAGAAGAGCATGGACTTGGAGACTCCACATTAACAAGTTGGAAGCAATCAATTTAGTCACATTAGACTTGTTAATGTTAAGGAGAGTGCTTGAGTTTGAAACTGCAATGGTTTCAGTCATTGAGGCAGGGTTGTTGGCCATGGCGGAAAGGGGAAATTTTTAAAAAAGAAAGGAGGCGGCTCAGATATTTAGGTATAAAGGCTGTGATATCATATAAAGTATTAGGACTGAATGAATACTCTTATTAGAATACCGTAGAGTATATATACATGTGTACAAGTAGGGTAAATGTATTATCTAGTATTTACATTTAAATCCCTATAATATGTACTATTCCTAAATAATCTAGAGGATCTTCCAAGGCAAGGCTTTGATACTTTTTGCTCTGTATCATATTGATCAAACTTGATTTGATCTTGAAGTTGTTGTTTTCCACAGCTGGTGCTCTGATGCCGGTTATGCTGCCATGGATCTTGGGCTCATCAAAAGTTCCAATGATCCTAGCATTGCATTGTGGATATTTTGGTCTAAGGTTTACAGCTCATTGACCATTGCCTCTTTGAGCAGCTCCTAGACGAAATCCTTGAGCATTGTATCCATGGATATCAGCTCCATACAGACCTTCTTGTTGAGGCTGATACGGATTATGTTCCATCTCAAGCCCCAATCTATCCAAGTGGGCTTGTCTTTCTTCTTCTCTTCTCTTTCTAGCGATCTCCCTTTCCAAAGTTTTGATGTCTTTGAATCTAGATATAAGGTTAGATGGTCCTCTGCTAATCAAGTTCATACAACTGTCATAAAAAGAGAGGAAGAAAAAAGGTTTAGTAACCAATATAAAAAATTAAGATTTAGTCTTAAGCTTATGACTATTACCACTGTCAAAATCAATTCAGAATTGGCAACGACGTCTAATTTGTTAAGGATTAATCACTCAATATTATTTGTTGGAAATTATGGTGATGTCGGTAAGCTCGTATGTGTTTTCCTTATAACCAAAATTAAAGATAAAGACTATAGCTTTATTCTGAAAGAAAACTTTACTGATCTGAATGATTATTTTTTTGTCGTGAGAGATTACAATATTTATAGGGTTTATCCTTAACATATTTCTTAAAGCTAAAATAAGGAAAACCTAACAGTTCAATTTAACTGAAAATAAATAGTTATATTTCTATTTCTCTAATTATTAATCACGTGCGCTGCAAGTGAACCATTAACTTATTATCTTCTTCCCCTTGTGCAGCTTATCACCCCTAACTACATTTCCAGAACCTAAGTTGATATCTTCTTCTTCAATTGAATCTTCTTGTTTTCAATCAGATAGTGCAAGCTTAATCCAACATTCCCTCTAAGATTTTACTCTGTAACTCAAGCATTTTTTTAAGAACTCAAATTGTGCAGTTACAAGGGCTTTGGTAAATATATCAGCAATTCTCTCCTGGCTTGAACAATGGAGCAGATTAAGTAATTCGTCGATTGTGCATCTTTAACCACGTGGGATTTGATGAGCATGTGTTTCATTCGTTTTTGATGAACTGGGTTTCGACCGATTCCTATGGCATAGGTGTTGTCGCAAAATAAAGGCACCGATCCGTTCTCTTTGAATCCAAGCTCTGTCAATAATCGTTTTAGCCAAACTATATGATTTGTTTCCTCACTTAGAGCTATATAATCTGCCTCTTCTATATATTCTGCTATTGTTCCTTGTTTTTGAGTTTTCCATGAAAACACTACACTTCCATAGCTGAAACGATAGCCCGATGTACTTTTCATGTCATCTTTGCACCCTGTCCTGTCTGAATCCGAGAATCCTACTAATTTTGTCTCTGCAACTTTCTGGAGACTCAGACCATAGTCACTTCTCCCTCTGATAAAACTAAGTACTCTTTCAGCTTCTTTCTAGTGACTTCGTTTAGGCGTTTGCATATGTATTGATAGATAAGAAGCTGCGAATGATGAATCTGGTCGTGTTGATGTTAAACAATCATCCTACTAAACTTCTATATTTAGCTGCAATATGGAGATATTCTTCTTCTTGATTATCTTTATTGTAAGGTGTAAGAGGAGTAGAAATAGGCTTGCTGCTTTGCATACTGAATTTCTTCAAAAGAGAGTTTGCATACTTACTTTGACATATGAAAATATCTCCTATAGCTTGTTTGATTTCAAGTCCCCTCAGAAATACTTCAACTTTCCAAATTACTCATCTCAAACTCTGAGTTTAACTTGTCTTTGAACGTTTGTATCATCTTCTGTGAACTTCCAGTAAGAATTAAATCATCCACATATAAACATATGACCACTAATTTATTTTCTTTCTTGGATATACATGGCTGCATCACTATCACTTCTCTTGCATCCTTCTTCGATAAAAAATGAATCAATCCTGCTAAACCAAGCTCTTGGAGCTTGTTTTAGGCCATATAAAGCTTTCTGCAACCTTAAAACCTTGTCTTTAGCTCCCTCTTGAACATATCCTAGAGGTTGTTCTACATAAACCTCTTCAGAAATTATTCCATTTTGAAACACTGATTTTACATCTAGTTAATGTAATAGTCATTGCTTCTGAGCTGCCATTGCTTCTGAGCTGCCACTGCAAGAACCATCCAAGTAGTATCATGTCTAGAGACTTGTGCGAAAATTTCAGTGTAGTCTTCTCCATAAGATTGTGTAAAACCCCTGGCAACTAATCTTTCTTTTAACTTATGCACCTGGCCATTTTCATCAGTCTTGATCTTATAAATCCATTTGACTTCCTGCTGTTTTCTTCCATAGTGGGTTTGTTGCTAGATACCAAGTCTCATTCTGATAATAATTCTGTTTTCTGCATCCATTGCAAGTCTCCATTCTGTATCTTTTACGGCTTCTTCAAAACAGGTAGGTTCTTCCATAACTGTGCAACAAAACTCTTCAACCAGGTTATTTTGCTCTTCTATCACTTTTTTCTACTATAGATATTATTTAGACTCTTTGTCTTTCTCAACATTCCTTGTGAATCATCCTTTCTGTCCAAATTGTGCTTTCTATTCTTGGTGTAGATGCTTTACTTTCACTCTCGTTTTTTATTGGCGTACGACTTTGCATTTGTTAAATTGTTTCCTTATAAGTTATCACTTGTTCTCTGCGTGGTTCTTCTTTTTTCCAATTTCAGATTTTGTTTTCTTAGAAAACGATATCTCTTGAAACTTCTAGTTTGGATGTATCGAACATGTAGATTCCATCCTTTGCCTAACGTGTTGTAGCCAATAAACACTCCTGTACATGATTTGTCATCTAATTTTCTTCTCTTTTCTTCTAGAATTTGCACATGACAGATGTAGCCAAAAATTCTCTAGTGACTTACTGATGGCCTATGATCTCTCCATGCTTCTAATGGTATCTTCTTGATTAATTCTTTGGTAGATAATCTGTTTTGTAAGTAAGCAGCAGTAAAGACTGTTTCAGACCAAAATGTTTCTGGCATTCTTTGAGTTTTTAGCATAGATCGTACCATCTCTAGCAGTGTTAGTTTCGTTTTTTTGCTACACCATTTTGTTGTGGTGAATAAGCAACTGTGAGTTGTCTTTGAATTCCTGCTTCTTCCAACACAATATGAACTCACATGGTACATATTCGCTCCCTATATCTGATCTCATCATTTTTATTTTCTTCTCAGATTGTGTTTCTACTAGTGCTTTGAATTTCTTAAAGGTAGCAATGACTTCAGACTTCAGTCTTGGATAATATACCCATAACATTCTTGAATGATCTTCAATGAAGGTAAGAATATACTTGCTGCCTTTTTTATGACCCTGTCTACATTGGCCCACATAAATCTGTATGTATCAACTGAAGCTTCTCTTTGGCTCTTTGTCTCTTCTTTTTCAGGAAAACTGTCTTGTTGGTGTTTTCCACAAACACATCCTTGACACACCTCTTTTTGTTAACTGTAAAACTAGGTTACCCTTTAACTAGATCATCTGATTGAAGTAATTTTAGGATGAGCATAACCAGCATGTCCATATCATTTGTGCCATAAGTTTGCAAGATCTTCTTGAGTTACATGTGCTTTCTCAATGATTTGACATTTAAGTGGAAACCTGGTTCCAACCATAGGAACTTCAGCTAACTTGTTGTACTCTTTGTCCATGATGATCTTGATAGTTTCAAAAGAGCTTACTATCGTAAGAGGAAAGAGAAGGAAGTATTGAGTGAAGGAAGTGTAGTGGACGAAGTGGTTTAAGAGAAGTGTGGAAACTCCAGTTGGAGTTAGAGTCTTTGCAGTTATGGTTTATGGGTATAAATAGAGCTGTAGTCATTAATGTCTGGTATGCTTTGTTGTAGTTGTTTATAGACGGTATGAGTCTATAATTCTCGATCGAGATGAGATCGGTGGTTTAGAGAGAAGCTCGTCATGAGAGTGTATCTCGAGGTCATACTCCAAAGCTAATACATTTGTACTTCGTTTATCAATAAGAGAGTGTTTGTTACAAGCATAGATAACGAAAGTCTATCACTGGTGCGGCGAAACTTGATCGGAACCAACGCGACAATGACCGGAGGCGTACGCGAGGTGAAAACGGGTTCGGATTCGCAAAAATTGGTGAATCTACAAGGACTTCAGGATTATTTGGACTGGTTAAAACACAGTTACGACTCCACAGCTCGTAGAGAACGAGCTACATTGGAACGAATCGACTCAGTGGAGAAGAAGATTGAGACGATTGGATCTTGTGCGAACACCAAATTCAAATCACTGGAGAAGAGGATGCTTGTGATAACAGAGATTCTTACTCGAATCGATGATAGTGGCGTCTTCAATCAGTGACCGGGGAAAGAAATCACAACGTCGTCACAATCGAATCGTGAACATGTATCTCTAAATCTCTCTGAACCGGAAAAATCCCTAACACAGCTGGGTTATGGGGGAATTCAAAATGCTATTACGAATCGAGATAAAATGTTGCGTAAAATTGAAATGCCTGTGTTCTCTGGTCCATTGCCTTTCGATTGGATTTCACGTGTTGAGAGGTTTTTCAGGATCAAAAACTACAATGACGAAGATAAAATGTACCGTGTATCTTTAAGTTTGGAAGGTCCGATATTACAGTGGTTCAACGGAGAAGTTATCAGTGATCCATTGGTTAGTTGGGACCAGTTTACTAAGAGAATGTTGGACGAATTTGGAGGTCCTATTGATAATGATCCAGCAGATCGGTTGTTTTGTTTGAGCCAAGAAGTTGATTTTGTAGACTACTTCAATGAGTTTGAGGCATTTAGAAATCAAGTTACGGGAATTGATGAGAGGAATTTGATCAAGGTCTTCTTTAATGGCCTCAAATCAGAAATGAAAGAAGTCATACGCATGAAAGAACCTATTAGTCTGACGGATCACAAGTTGGCAGTTTTGAAGATGCATAGCACAGCCTTCTGTAAGGTGTTCAGTTCTGCTACGGGTAGTGACGACCAAAGAGGATACCAACGTTACACAAACCATCCTCGTCATGGTATTCAACATAACAAGCAGAGTGGAGAAAACCAAAGTTGTTACACGGGAGCTAATAAAGAAAACAATAATCAACAAAAACATAACTTGAGACCTCGCTTACAGTTTTCTGATGCGAAGCTTGACCAAATGAGAAAGGGCAAGATCTTTGTAGACAATTACGAGTGTTAACAATGATTAATGGTTTGGAGCTCGAAGTGGTGGATTCATACAAAGACGAGGGAATGTCAGGGTAATCAGGAACAACAAGTCCTACATACACTATCCCTAAGCTTGTATTTGGGTGTTGAATCTCCAAAGACAACTAAGATGAGAGGATACATAAGCTGTAAAAAGATGATAGTCATGATCGATAATGGAGCATCCCACAACTTCATCACCCATGAGGTTGTGGACAAGCTACGATTGCGAGTTTATGCAGATAGTAGCTGGGACGTGTTGTTGGGTAATGGTGTGACTGTGAAAGCTTCAGATATTTTCCAAGCAGTCACATTCAAATTAAACACAAACCAACTTCACAAGTGATTTCATATCTCTTGAAATGGGAAATATCGATGTGATACTTGGCATTCAGGGGCTTGAAACCTTAGGCAAGTGCCAAGTGGATTGAAAGGAGCAGATCCTTTCGTTTGTCTATAATGGGAACAAGGTGACATTTTTAGGAGAGAAGGAGTTACACTGTACCAAGTTCTCATTCAAGTCACAACTGCCAGTCTATAAGAATAGTAAAGAAGGAAGAGAATCGCTTCTTGCTACTTCTATAGCAACATCTACGCTTCCGGAAGTTCGTTCTAAATTCTCTAAGTTACTCCAAGAGTTTGCTGATATATTTGCAGTACCAACAACTCTACCACCATTTCGGGGGGGGGGGAATGAGCATGCAATCAATCTCAAACCAGTTTCAGCAGTCTCGGTTTGGCCTTATAGGTACCCACATGCAAGGAAAGTGGAAATGGAACATATAGTTACTGACATGCTATCAACGGGTATTATAAGGCCTAGCACGAGTCCCTTTTCAAGGCCAGTGTTACTAGTTAGCAAGAAAGATGGTTCACTTCGTTTTTGTGTAGACTACAGATCTTTGAACATGGCAACAGTGTTGGATAAATACCCTATCCCAGTAATTGATCAGTTGTTGGATGAATTACATGGAGCATCTAGTTTTAGAAAACTTGATCTCAGGTTGTGGTATCATCAAATACGAATACTGGAGGTAGATATTCATAAGACAACTTTTAGGACTGTGGAGGGTCATTACAAGTTTATGGTGATGCCATTTGGGCTCACCAACGCTCTTGCAACATTTCAAGCTCTGATGAACAAGGTTTTCAAACCTTTTCTCCGGCTTTTGTCTTTTTTTGACGACATATTGATATACAGCCCTGATCAAGAAACTCATCAAGAGCATATGCGGTTGGTTTTACAACTTCTCTGGGAACAAAGTTTGTTTACTAATCAAAAGAAATGTACATTTGGAGTGGAGAAGGTCGAGTATTTGGGTCACTTGATCTCTGCAAGAGGGGTAGCTACAGACTCAGCCAAGACGGATGCTATGAATAACTGGCCAGTTCCAAAAACGGTCAAACAATTGCGAGGCTTCTTGGGTTTAACCGGTTACTACAGGAGATTTATTAAGAACTATGGCAGTACAAAATGCCCTTTGACAACACTATTGAAAAGAGACCAATTTGCTTGGGGAGAAGAAGCACAAATAGCGTTTGATCAGTTAAAATAGGCCATGGTTCATGCTCCTGTGTTAGCATTACCGAACTTTCAACAGGTGTTTGTGCTGGAATCAGACGCTTCGGGATCTGGATTAGGAGCAGTGTTGAAGCAAAACAAACAACCGATAGCATTTTTCAGTCATGCTTTAACAGCCAGTGAACAACTAAAGCCGGCTTACGAGAGGGAGTTAATGGCTATTGTGATGACCATTAGGAAGTGGAAGGACTATTTGTTAGGCAGAAAGTTTCATGTCCATACTGATCATAGAAGCTTAAAATTCTTGTTGGAACAGAAGGAGTTTAATTTGGAGTACCAGAAGTGGTTAAAAAAGATTTTGGGATTCGATTTTGATATCTTTTACAAACCGGGACCTGAGAATAATGCTGCATATGGGTTATCTCGATCACTGTCCCTATCATATCTTTGTTTGGCTCTAACGTTACCTACCGTGTTGCAACGGGAGGACTTATATAAGCAAATTAAGGAAGATACAATACAAGCAACCATTGCGAAGGTTCTTAGTGGTGAATTACAGTCCAGGAAATATCAAGTGATTGATGCGCGATTGTGGTAGAAATGTTTGGTTATCCCTAAATAATCTCGTTTTATTCCAGTCATATTGAAAGAGGCTCATGATAGCAAAATGGGGGGTCATTCGGGAGTTCTCAAAACAGTTAAATGGGTGCAATGCTCGTTCTATTGGAAGGGAATTATAAGCAGATTCAAGAGTACGTGGCGGCTTGTGCAGTTTGTCAAACACATAAACATTTCACCTTATCACCAGCGGGATTACTTCAGCCATTGCCAATTCCAGAGCAGGTTTGGGAGGATATTAACATGGATTTTATTGAGGGTTTACCAGCTTCCCATGGGTTTTAATGTGATCTTGGTGGTGATTGATCGGTTAAGTAAATTTGCCCATATTGTTGGTTTGAAACATCCTTTTACAGCTCTAGATGTGGCAAAGAAGTTTGTGAATGAAGTAGTGAAGTTACATGGCTTTCCAAATAGTATTATGTTCGATAGAGACAAGATATTCTTGAGTTCTTTCTGGACGGACATGTTTCGGTTGGCAGGCAGTATGTTGATGGATAGCACGGCGTTGCATCTACGAACGGATGGGCAGCCAGAGGTTCTCAACCACTGGTTAGAGACCTTCTTAAGATGTTTCTCATCTACACATCTGAGGTCTTGGTATACATATTTGGCTTGGGCTGAGCTCTGGTACAATACCACCTATCACAAGTCTTTACAAACAACTCCGTTGAAGGTGTTATACGGCAGAGATCCATCACCACTCTTGCGTTTTGAACAGGGTTCAACAAAGAATTTCGAGTTGGAGACGGTTATAATAGAGCATGATGAAACATTGGAGGCTCTTAAAAATAATTTATTGAGAGCTCCGGAGATTATGAAGAGACAAGCAGATAAATCACGAAGAGAAGTCGAATTTGTTGTTGGGGCATTGTTTAGCTTAAGCTTCAACCGTATAGGCAGAAAACAATGGCAAAACGATTATGTCAAAGACATGCAGCCAAGTTTTATGGTCCCTATAAGATCATTCAGAGTGTGGGCAAAGCAACTTACAAACTTCAGCTTCCTCCTGAAGCTCGCGTTCACTCTGTTTTTCATGTGTTCCAATTGAAGTTGGATTTGGGCAAACAGGATCAAAGTCATGTTTTACCTCCTGGTTGTAACACGGCGGTGGAGGATGAATTAACACCAGAGGATGTGATGGACAAACGTTATGGCTCGAAAGGAGAGTTGGAATTATTGGTAAAGTGGGCGGGTAAATCAATGTTGGAGAATTCTTTGATGCCTTATGAAGAGTTTGTTGCAGCTTTTTCTTCTTACCAGCTTGAGGGCAAGCTGGATTTCATTGGGGGGAGTATTGATAGGTTCAAAATAGCTTACTATCGTAAGAGGAAAGGGAAGGAAGTGTTGATTGAAGGAAGTGTAGTGGACGAAGTGGTTTAAGAGAAGTGTGGAAACTTCGGTTGGAGTTAGAGTTTTTGCAGTTATGGTTTATGGATATAAATAGAGCTGTAGTCATTAATGTCCGGTATGCTTTGTTGTAGTTGGTTATAGACGGTATGAGTCTGTAATTCTTGATTGAGATGAGATCGGTGGTTTAGAGAGAAGCTCGTCATGAGAGTGTACCTCGAGATCATACTCCAAAGTTAATACATTTGTACTTCGTTTATCAATAAGAGAGTGTTTGTTACAAGCATAGATAACTAAAGTCTATCAGATCCCTTTGTTTTCATTAAAAAAAACCTTCTATCCTCTTCTGAGTAGTTTTCCAACACTCAATAGATTTCTGTCAATCTTTGGAACAAATAAGACGTCCTTGATTGTCCTTTCGCCTGAACCTGTTTCAACAGTAGTGCTTCCTCTTCCTGAACTCATAAAAATATCACCACTAGCCACTATTGATGCATCTAACTCAGTAAAAAAATGTTTTCCTTCACCATGTGGCTTGTTGCACCACTGTCTACAATCCGTGTGGTTGACTCTGTTGGTGTATGACTTGCAGCAAATGATAGTTCTTCTATGGCAGATTCTTCTTGATTCAGGTATGCTTGATGCTTCTTTTCTGTACATTGTCTGGCTATATGTCCAACTCCTCCACAGTTAAAGCATTGAATTTGTGACCTTTGCTGTCTATTTTGATCATTGGTTGTATTTTTGTTTTTGA
The DNA here is from genome assembly GCA_905132765.1 of Moricandia arvensis. Taxonomy (NCBI): domain Eukaryota; kingdom Viridiplantae; phylum Streptophyta; class Magnoliopsida; order Brassicales; family Brassicaceae; genus Moricandia; species Moricandia arvensis. The sequence goes on from CAJHQP010000060.1 coordinate 163,840, forward strand.
AGAAACAATCTGCTCCGCAGTGATTGTTCCTTCGACAATGACTGCACCATCTTTGCCTTTTAACATTCTGATCAGAATTCTAGAAATTCTGGTAGCTTCATTGACTTACTTGGACTGTTTTCTTAAACTTCGTATAAAGTGCCCCTTATGAACTTTGATCTTCTCTTTCTTCAAGTCGATTTTCTTGCATCTGAAGTGCATTCATGAGTTCTTGTAATGTCAGTGTTTGAAGGTCTTTCGTTTTTCAATTACTCCGACATACGGATCATACTTAGTGGTTAAGGAAGATAACACTTTTGACACTAGATACTCCCATGGCGTATTGTCACCATGTGATATCATCTCATTTCTTAACTCAATGTTTCTTTTTACAAGTCCTTAATTGTATTTTTTGTTTGATTTACACTCCAGAAGTTTGCTCTCAGCTTTTGAAGTCTTATTTGTGAAGTCTTTGGATCTGCTCTGTATTCAGTGTGAAGAAGATCCCATACTGCTTTAGCTGTCTCTTCATCAGATACTCTTCCTCCTAGAATACTTTCACCTAAAGAACTATGAACAATCTGCAAAACAACTTGATCTTTGATCTCCAATTCTTCCCATTCTTTTATGGTAATAATGTCATCTGATACATCTGTTTCTTTTTGTAGATTTTGTGCTTCTCTTCTAAAGAATTCCTTCTAGAGCAATGGTCCTTAGAGATCTGGATTTTAAAATAGTTTTCATTTTTTAACCCAAAGGCTAAAGTTCTTTCTGTCAAATACTTGAATCATTCTGGTGGCTTTATGACTTGAGGTCTTACTTGTGATCTTTGTGACTTGAGCTCTTACTTGTGATCTTTGTGACTTGAGCTCTTACTTGTGATCTTTGTGATTTCTGGTGACTTTGTGACTTGAGGTCTTACTTGTGATCTTTGTGATTTGTGATGATTTTAGGCTTCTAGGATCTCAACCTGGATCTCATACTATGTTGGAAGTTGTGGTGATGTTGGTAAGCTTGTATGTGTTTCCCTCATAACCAAAATTGAAGATAAAGACTAGCTTAAATCTCAAAGAAAACTTTATTGATTTGAATGTTATTTTTGTCGTGAGAGATTACAATATTTATAGGATTTATCATTAACATATTTCTTAAAACTAAAATAAGGAAAACCTAACAATTTCCATTTAATAGAAAATAAATAGTTATATTTCTATTTCTCTAATTATTAATCACCGGCATTGCACATGAACCATTAGCTTATTATCTTCCCCCTTGTGTAGCATATCACCTGTGACCACATTTCCAGAACCTAAGTTATATTTTCTTCTTCAATCGAATCTTCTTTGTTTTCAATAAGATAGTGCAAGCTTAATCCAACACTATTGTCAAAAACGTTTAAGAGAGGTCAATCCAATCCCAAGTCCTTTGAGAATGCAAATCAAGAGCTCAATCTAAGTGCAATCAAAAGTGGTAAAAAGTGACAAACAATAACTCAAACTCAGGAGAACAAGTAGCTAAACAAGTTTTCAATCAATAATGGCAATATGGATCCATGGGCAATGACATTGATTTTGGATGATCAAGATCCTAATTAGAGTGTTCATGCAATCAATCATGAATATTCAATAATTCTAGATACAAGCAATAGACAAATCCCCTTCCATAGCAAACGTCCCTACACAAATCAAGTATAAAACATCAATTTTCATTGGTTCAATACAAGCAAGAATGCATGATTAACAAGTTTATTAACTTTTCTAAGCTTCTTTAACATCAATTCAAGTTGGGGAAACAAGCAAAAAGCAATATTAATTTGGTTCAAACATTTCATCAAATACTTTCAATGCATGAAATGCTTAGAATCTCGATTTAGGGAGATCAAACCTAAACTAGCATTAGGATCACAAGACATGCATAGAATAAGAAGAATCTAACATTACACACTCTAAATCATCACACAATCATCCTAATCTACCAAACTCATGGATCCAAAAAGAGTTTACTCACTAATCTTCATGAGAATCCTTAAACAAATGTGAAGTCAAAGGTTAATCATATTAATAAACAAGATAAACACGATTAAAAGAAAAATACTTGCTCAAAACACTAATAAGATTCAATCACTAATAACTTTGGGTCCACACACACACACACACACACATATATATATATAGGCCAAGTCTAATTACTAAGCACTCTAAATCTGCAACTACGTTACAACTGCGATTAACCTTCTTCTCCATTTTGCGGCTTCATCTCTCCGCGAAGTAAGTTCGTGGTATCTCCTATGGTGATTGGCCCTTCTCTGCCGCGGCCTCCGAATTCCATGACCATTAGCCACGAGATCTTCCGTCTGAATCCAAGCTCTAACACCATTGACATGGGATCTTCTATGCCATGTCCTCGACACTGGTTCGCCCGTTGAAGTTTCAAGTTGGTAGACGTCAGGTTTGATTACTTTGACGATCTTGTACGGTCCTTCCTAGTTAGTCCCGAGTTTACCAGCCCTCCATTCTTTGGTGTTTTCAAACATTTTTCTGAGGACGAGGTTTTCGAGTTCCTGGGGCCATGATTATCTCAAACCTGCAAAGGTCACACCTTCCAGACAAAACCCCTTACATTCAATTAAGAGTGGTGTGAGCTTCTAGGTGTTAAGACAGGCTATTTAATGTTTTAGTGGAGCTAATAAGAGTGTTTAGGGGCTACCATTTCTTTGTAGAGCATGGAGGATATCACACAAAACTGCAAGAGAAGATGGATCCATTGATGTCCACAGCCTCTACTCGTATTGCTCTTTCTGGGATGATTGTTCTCGTTTAGGATCAGGATTTTTTGGTCATCATCCCGCTCTTCATCACTTCAACTCGGTGCTCCACCATTTTCAACCTTCCCAGTGGTATATTTCCTTGGATTCTTCCCTTCTCTATCACCTCATACTCGTTAAGAAATTAAAATAGCGTTTTTTTTGAATATTCATACAACTCGAGTAAGGGATGGTGATGTGGCGAAGAAGGAAGTAACATGTGAACACCGCTGGTGGTTCTGAGCTCACGACCTTTCTATTCCTCCACCATACTCTTGTGCGGTTTACTGGTAGGGAACAACTAGGGGGAAATTGCTCCCTGGATCCGCCTGTTCTCTCGACTTTTGAATTTTTGTAGCAGTAACGAGTAAGTGGCTGCGTCGATCCTTTCCTCTCATACCTTTTGCACATATCTGCACATATAATCATTGAAAACAAATGCATGAAGGTTGAATAATGGTTAAGGTGAAGGGTGGGAACTAGCTAAAGATGAGCTAGCCACTCAGGATCAGCAAGATGGATAAGAAAGGATAAGAAGTCATGAGTGTACACTCGTTTCCCTGATCTAAGGCCCTTAATAAGAAGAATTATAGTCAAGATTAGGTTCAAGTTCAAATTAGGGCTAAGTCGTTTCAGAGTAACGTTGACAACCCGAATCTTCTGGGGAATAAGGTGAGATAAAGTCAGGGTGTTCCAGGTCCAAATGTGTGTATGTCGTCACTGCTAAAGTTGCTGAATAAAGAACAAAAGCACAAGGTGGTTAATAATCGTCACAAAATAAGGTCCTACTTCCCACAAAGTAGAGTTTTGACTGACTTGATCTTAAAACTGACTCAATAAAAGACATAAAAATGACTCAAGATTGACTCAAACATAGAGAAAAAACGAGATTAGTTCCACAAAAATGTCTCCCTCAGACTTACTTCACACCATCCCTGGTGTGAAAATAAATCGAAGAAGGCCAAATAAGGAAAAATGAAAACAACAAATAAAGAGAAGCAGATGGATATACAATGGAGAAGATGGTGGGTTACTCAATCCAAATCCTTACTCCCAGAACGACCAGGGTAACGCCTGTTCCTGCCATGTCGCTCAGCAGCTGATGACGGCTCTATGCCTATCACTTCTTTTCCTGGACGTCGTGCTGGCCTGGGTGTCTGCTCCTCTGGTGCTTCTCTCAGTGGTGGGAGTTGGAAACAACATCTAATCACTGCACTGAGGATCCTCTTCATGAGGCTGTTTTTCTTGCGCTAAGCATCAACCATCCACCGCTGATAGGTCTCAAGATTCAGGTTTTCTCCAATGGGTCCCAGATCATACTCTTCTTCCCCATGGTCATCGGCATCTTCCATGTGCAAATCAGGGGTGGTGCACGAGGGTCAACACAAAGGAGCTCAGGACCTGGCATGAATGTGATGTTCTCAAACACCTCCAACTTGGTGATATCTGTCTGCGGCAGAGAGCAAAACAAGATGTGCCCTTCCTTATCCTGGAAATTGTAAGCGGTCTCATCGCGTAGGATCTGGCAGTTGATCAGGTGAGGGATATCAATGTACTCAGGGGTGGCGTTGAACGTCTAGGGGCTGAGATCAATCTCCAAATGTCTGAACAGAGGAGTGAGAAGGCTGCCACAACGATCAGACTTCTTGGTTGCCTTTATCAGCATGGACTTCTTATTGCAGATCATGTTAACCAGCACGCTCCCAGGGCTAGTCATCATGTGAACAATTCTATCCCTGCCTTGGCGGCTCGGATCTCATCCTCAAACCCTGCGTACAACATCTGCAGCTTGCCATTGGTGACCTTGTGATACAAGCCCGAAAGCAAAGATGGTGGAATGGGCGATGAAATGGTGATGGTCGAGAAACTGGTAGAGATCGAAATGGTTGATGGATGAACTATTGTCCCTTCACGTCCAAGCAAACCTGAAACAAAGGAAGAACAGTAAGTTTATGAATTATCAAAATAACAACAGAAACTAAAAGATAAAGGATGGAATGACGAATGGATAGAAGATGATCGATGATGGAGATGGTGAGGGATAGATGCGATTGACTCTCTCTATCTGTGGGTTCTGACTGAATCTCTCAATCTGGGATATCCAAGGATGAAGACTCTCTCAACCACCTAAGACACACGACTCTATAGAACACACTGACTCTCTCAATGATCCTAAAGACATATTTCTATGCAAATATACTTCTTTGATAAAACACAACTAAACGAATTATATTTCTTAAATAATTGAAAGGTGCCCTTTACAATGGAAGAAAATGTGCTTATATAATTCTCAGATACAAGACTCTATATGTTCATAAAAGAAAAGAAAGGAAACAAATAAAAAACATAGCAAGAAATCGAAAACTAGCCGTTGGAGCTTTATGTGGGATTTTGGCTCCAAGTGAGGAATTTGATACTCCTTGAACCTGGACACGGTTTTAGGGGATATGCGGTATTCCTGGGAACCTTATTGATTGATTGGAAGGTTATTAACTCGTGCAGGTAATGAAAGGAATATTGCTGGTCGAGTTTGAATGCTTGAGACTCCAAATAAAGTAAGAGTGGCCACAAAAAGATCGTCATGATCCTATGCTTGCTGGTCCATGGTACTAACTCTTCTACTCCTACTGGATAATTGGAAATACTTCACATATGGTTATAAACCTCTCCTTGTCGCCATTTTTTGGTTTGACTAAGATTGAACCGGTGAGACTCCAAATTAAGCAATTGTAGAGCTGGTTTGCCCTGTTTAAGGGAAAGGGATCATAACTTCATAATTCCGTGGCCATTTCTCTTCATTTGGGTCGAAATGCTTCTTCACTGGGCTTGAAACAACTTATAAACTCGGATACTCGCAGATGGATGGGCTAGGAAACCTCCGTTTTGTAAAATCCATAACGTTCTGTTCCGGATGGATATTTGGCTGATTCCCCTTGGAGGTGAAATCTTGTGGAATTTATAATCCATGAAAATTTGTTTCATGGTGAAAAACCTCCTTTTTGTAAGATATGACATTTTTGGTGCACATATATCCTGGTTGGCGCCTTGATCAGTTGAGTTGAGGGTTGGGTCGACCTCCGGTTCAGCTCTGGTTTGATGACCACATCATACCCCCCCCCCCCTTCAAAACGTTTTGACCTCAAAACTGGATAACCTGCAACAAGATAGAGCAAGAAAGGTTTCATCCCCCTTTGAGATTCTAGGGCCTTACCTTGGTATTTTATCGGTTTTATCTTTGCTGGCACATCTGGTGGTTCTCCTTTGAGTAAAACGACATGAATACTCCTCTGTTTTGGTCTGGAACTCTGGAGGGTTGTATTTTATCTTCTGGGTTGTCTGGAATCAAGATGTTGCTGATGACAACTTCTTGTATTCTTTTAGCATCTAAACACCTTGTTACCTCCTTTTGTGGATCACCTATGGGATCCTTAGCCTCTGTTCCTGAAATGATATCAAAACTTTTGGCAGGAAGCAAGTGAATTATATCTGTGTTTGATAATTTATAATTTGGAAAAGTAAAATTCATATTTACCCAAATGTTTTCAGCTAGTTAATACATGATTTGCTCTTTGGCAGCTTGTGTGCTCTTATTGTTTCTTGCATCTTCTTTAACGTTTTGTGGACAAGTCTGGTGCTGTCCCTGGTTCTCTTTAAACCTCTCAGCATTGTTTGGTCGTCCATCTCCTTGCCTTATATCTGGATCAAAACTCTTTGGCAAAGACAAGTGCATAATCCAGAATTTGAAAGTTTTAAAGTAACAAGACTATTATTTGTTTTACTTGTTTCTGGTTTCGACTCCAGTGATGTACTTCCTCATAAATTTCTAGATGGACAAGACACAGAAAAATGTCCTCTCTTAAGACATCTATAACATGTCTGAATTTTAAATTTTTTAGAACAAGAGGATTTACCTTGTGTTGGTGATGCTCATGGAATTTGCAAGCTTAGTGCCAAAGCTTTAACTTTGGTTTCTTGTCCTCCTTTCTTAATACTTCGGCCTTCTTTATCCTCGGACATGTACCTTGTACCTTTGTAGCATGAAGTGAACTCTTGTGTGAAATCTTCTCTTGCTGGTTAATCTTCTTTTTTTCATAGCCTTTGGTTCCTGAGGTTTAACCTTTGGCTTAAGTTTCACAGCTTCCTTATCTTTTCTCCTGCTGGTATATGTGTTTCACATGGTATCCCTCAGCTTAGGATCACGAGTCTTCTTGGGTTTAGGCTTTGGGGTTGACCTGAAAGCCATGATCAATCTATCTGGTACAGCATTATTTTCCTCTTCAGATTCTTGGTTGATCTCAGAATCTTCAACAAACTCCTTATGTAGAAATATCTTCATCTCTCCCCAAGAATATTTTGGTTCCCCAAACTCAATTCTTAAAAACCAATCTTGTACCCCATGCTTGTAAGCATATTTTGCCAGAGTTTCTTCAGCATGTGTTGTTTTATCTTCTTCTGGAAATTCGTTTGCTTGGAACCATTCCTCCATGTCTCTTTCCCATTTGAAGTAATCTTCTGGTCCATGGTTATAGCCTGAAAACGTGATGTATCTTGGTTGATACTCATCATCATATCTTCCAGCCTCACTTAAGACTTCATTCTCTTCATCAGAATCTTGCTGACCTTCTGGCTCATCTTCATAACTTTCTTCAGAATAGTCTAAACTGCTTGAGAATCAGTTTCATCTTGGTGATGTTTATTCTGGTCAGGGTATGGTATTTCACACCATGGTTTCTCCTCCATCTTCAACTCTTCACGTCCAGAGTCATAACCAAATGTATCTCCTTGTTGAATCTCTTGATTCCAAATCTCTTCTTCATACTGATCGGTTTTTCCTATTCTGACCTGAGAGTTGGTGTCATCACACCTTGGAATGTCATCTTGGTCAGTGGCAGGATGGGTTTGATTCTCCCATGCATCTTATTTGGCCTCAAATTGGGACTGATTTGCTTCATCAGCTTCATTGATCCCAATATTCTGGTTTTGATTAGAAGGAAAGAAGAACAAAGAGAAAATGGAAACTTGGTATTTTTTTTTTGAAAATTTGTGGAAACAAATGGAACATTAACTTTTTTTTTTAACTTTATCAATGAGAACATGAAATATATAAATTAAAACAATAAACTTAACTTTTTATTTTTGCTTTAAAAAAAATCAAAGCAAAACTAAAAACAGATTTAGATTTTATGTTTATATGCATATAAACCGGAAAAGGAAATGATGCCATGAACTAATCAAATATGGCAAGGGGAGCTTGGGGGGGGGGTATGAATGAAAACAATTTATACTAACATTTTCAAAGAATTTCGTGGATCAAAGTACTAAAATTCTTCTTCTTTAGTTTTTTTTTTTAATTATGAATACAAAAATGACAGAAATGAAAAACTTGAAACAAATGCAATTTTTATGGTTTTTGTGTTTATAAAAAGAAAACTAAGCAAGAATGAAAACTTAAAATGGTAGAAAGTATTGATAAAAACTGGGTCAGGAGTTTTTTAAGCTCTGATACCAAATGATACAAGTCCGGAAGCAAATAGGGTGGAATGGGCGATGAAATGGTGATGGTCGAGGAACCAGTAGAGATGGAAATGGTTGATGGATGAACTGCAGTCCCTTCACGTCCAAGATAACCTGAAAAAAAGGAAGAACAGTAAGTTTATGAATGATCAAAATAAAAACTAAAACTAAAAGATAAAGGATGGAATGATGGATCGATAGAAGATGATCGATGATGGAGATTGTGAGGGATATATGGTGATTGACTCTCTCAATCCGTGGGTGCTGACTGAATCTCTCAATCCGTAATATCCATGGATAAAGTATCTCTCAACAACCTAAGACACACGAATCTATAGAACACACTGACTCTCTCGATGATCCTAAAGACAGATTTCTATGCAAAGACACTTCTTTGATAAAACACCAGTAAAATGATTATATTTCTTAAATGATAGAAAGGTGCCCTTTGCCCTTTACAATGGACGACAATGAGCTTATATAATTTTCAGATACAAGATTCTAAAAGTTCATAAAAGAAAAGAAAGGAAACAAATAAAAAACGTAGCAAGAAATCGAAAACTAGCTGTCGGAGCTTTATGTGGGATTTTGGCTCCAAGTGAGGAATTTGATACTCCTTAAACCTGGACACGGTTTTAGGGGATATGAGAGATTCCTGGGAACCTTATTGATGGATTTGAAGGTGCTTAACTGGTGCAGGTACCAAAAGGAATATAGCTTCTGGAGTTTAAATGCTTGAGACTCCAAATAAGGTAAGTGTGGCCACAAAAAAGATCCTCCTGATCCTATGCTTGCTGTTCCATGGTACTAACTCTTCTACTCCTACTGGATTGTTGTATATACTTCTTATATGGTTATAAACCTCTCCTGGTCGTCATTTTTTGGTTTGACTAAGATTGAACCGGTGAAACTCCAAATTAAGCAATCACAGAGCTGGTTTGCCCGGTTTAGGTAATGGATCATAACTTCATAATTCTTTGGCCATTTCTCTTCATTCTGGGCTTGTTGAAAATATAAGAGGTTCATATTTAATACCATGAGTTGTTTTGGGTCGGAAAACCTTTTCATTGGGCTTGAAACAACTTCTAAGCTTGGATACTCGCAGATGGATGGGCTGTGAAACCTCCGTTTGTAAAATCCATAACGTTTTGTTATGGATAGATATTTGGCTGATTCCACTTGTAGGTGAAAGATTATGGAATTTATAATCCATGAAAATTGGTTTCATGTTGAAAACCATCCTATGTGTAAGATATGGCATTTTTGGAGCACATATATCCTGGTTGGCGCCTTGATCAGTTGAGTTGATGGTTGGGTCGACCTCCGATTAAGCTTCTGATTTGATGACCACATCATACCCTCCCCCTTGAAAAAGTTTCGACCTCGAAACTGGATAACCTGCACCAAGATATATCAAGTCAGGTTTCATCCTCCTTTGAGATTCTAGGGCTTTACCTTGGTATTTTATCGGTTTGATCTTTGCTGGCACATCTGGTGGTTCTGCTTTGAGTAGGAAAGGCAGAAATACTCCTCTGTTTTGGTCGGGAACTCTGGTGGGTTGTGTTTTATCTTCTAGGCCGTCTGGAATCAAGATGTTGCTGATGACAACTTCTTGTTTTCTTTTAGCATCTAAACACCTTGTGATCTCCTTTTGTGGATCACCTATGGAATCCTTAGCCTCTGTTCCTGAAATGATCTCAAAACTTTTGGCAGAAAAAAAGTGAATTATATCTGTGTTTGAGAATTTATAATTTGGACAAGTAAAATTTAAACTTACCCAAATGGTTTCAGCAAGTTAAAGCATGATTTGCTCTTTGGCAGCTTGTGTGCTCTTATTGTTTCTTGCATCTTCTTTAACGTTTTGTAGACAAGTCTGGTGCTGTCCTTGGTTCTCTTTCAACCTCTTAGCATTGTTTGGTCGTCCATGTCCTTGCCTTATATCTGGATTAAAACTCTTTGGCAAAGACAAATGCATAAATGCAGAATTTGAAAGTTTTAAAGTAACAAGAATATCACTTGTTTTACTTGTTTCTGGTTTCAACTCCAGTGATGTACTTCCTAATAACTTTCTAGATGGACAAGAACCAGCAAAATGTCCACTCTTATGACATCTATAAAATGTCTGAATTTTAAAAATTTTAGAACTAAAGGATTTACCTTGGGTTGGTGATGCTGGTGGAAGTTGCAAGCTTGGTGCCAAAGCTTTAACTTTGGTTTCTTGTCCTCCTTTCTTAAGAACTACTTCGGCCTTCTTTCTCCTGGGACATGTACCTTATACATTTGTAGCTTGCAGTGAACTCTTGTGTGAAATCTTCTCTTGCTGGTTAATCTTCGTTTTTTACATCCTTTGGTTCGTAAGGTTTAACCTTTGGCTTAAGTTTCACAGGTTCCTTAACTTTTCTCCTGCTGGTAGATGTGTTGCACATGGTATCCCTCAGCTTAGGATCGCGAGTCTTCTTAGGTTTATGCTTTGGGGTTGACCTGACTGCCATGATCAATCTATCGGGCTCAGCATAATTTTCCTTTTCAGATTCTTGGTTGATCCTCAGCATCTTTAACAAACTCCTTATGTAGAAATTTCTTCATCTCTTCCCAAGAATATTTTAGTTCCCCAAACTCAATTCTTAAGAACCAATCTTGTACCCAATGCTTGTAAGCATTCTTTGTCAGAGTTTCTTCAGCATGTGTTGTTTTATCTTCTTCTGGAATATCGTTTGCTTGGAACCATTCCTCCATGTCTCTTTCCCATCTGAAGTAATCTTCTGGTCAATGGTTATAGCCTGAAAACGTGATGTATCTTGGTTGATACTCATCGTCATTTCTTCCAGACTCACTTAATACTTCATTCTCTTCATCAGAATCTTGCTGACCTTCTGGCTCATCTTCATAACTTTCTTCAGAATAGTCTGAATTGACTTGAGAATCAGTTTCATCTTGGTGTTGATTATTCTGGTCAGGGTATGGTACTTCACACCATGGTTTCTCCTCCATATTCAACTCTTCACGTCCAGAGTCATAACCAAATGTATCTCCTTGTTCAATCTCTTGATTCCAAGTCTCTTCTTCATACTGATCGGTTTTTCCTATACTGACCTAAGAGTTGGTGTCATCACACCTTGGAATATCATCTTGGTCAGTTCCAGGATGGGTTTGATTCTCCCATGCATCTTCTTTGGCCTCAAGTTGGGACCGAGTTTCTTCATCAGCTTCATGATCCCAATATTCTGGTTTTTAAAGACAGCTTTGAATTTCAGCCTCTTCCATACGGATTTCTGAATCAGTGTCACTGCTCCATGATTTGTTTCCTCGGCCAAGTTCTTCCTTGTACAACCTTGTGTTGTTTTGATAGTGGTCTGGTGGTTTAGGTTCAGGACAGGCTTCACGTGGGTCATCTCCATACTCTGAACTACAGTAATCATAATCAGAACATGAACCATGACAGCCATCTTCCTCACTGGACCATGCTGGGTCGGCTTCACTCATGTAAGAGTCTTGCCTTAAACCATAAGAGTTTTCTTCTTCTGAGTAATCTCCCATGATGTCTCCTGTCTCTTTTCTTAATGTTTAGCTTGCGCAAACAGAGAAAATAAGAATCAATTTCGTGCTTAACAAAATGGAAGGAAAGAAGAACAAAGAGAAAAATGGAAACTTGGTATATATATTTTTTTTTGAAATTTTCTGGAAACACATGGAAAATTAACTTTTTTTTAACTTTATCAATGAGAAAAAGAAATATATAAACTAAAACAATAAAATAAAATTTTTATTTTGGTTTTCAAAAAAAATTAAAGCAAAAATAAAAACAGATTTTATGTTTATATGCAAATAAACCGAAAAATGAAATTATGCAATGAACTAATCAAATATGGCAAGGGGAGATGGGGGGGGAGATGAATGCAAACAATTTACTCTAATATTTTCAAATAATTTCGTGGATCAAACTACTAAACTTCATCTTCTTTAGTTTTTTTTTATTATGAACACAAAAATGGGTTTTTTTTTGGGTTTATAAAATACAAACTAAGAAAGAATGAAAAATTAAAATGTTAGAAAGGATTGATAAAACCTGGGTCAGGAGCTTTTAAAGGTCTGATACCAAATGATACAAGCCCGGAAGCAAAGATGGTGGAATGGGCAATGAAATGGTGATGGTCGAGAAAGTGGTAGAGATGAAAATGGTTGATGGATGAACTACTGTCCCTTCACGTCCAAGCTAACCTTAAAGAAAGGAAGAACAGTAAGTTTATAAATGATCAAAATAACAACAGAAACTAAAAGATAAAGATTGGAATGATGGATGGATAAAAGATGATCGTTGATAAAGATGGTGAAGGATATATGGCGATTGACTCTCTCAATCCGTGCGTGCTGACTGAATCTCTCAATCTGTGATATCCAAGGATGAAGACTCTCTCAACAACCTAATACACACGAATCTATAGAACACACTGACTCTCTCAATGATCCTAAAGATAAATTTCTATGCAAAGACACTTCTTTGATAAAACACAAGTAAACTGATTATATTTCTTAAATGATTGATATGTGCCCTTTAGAATGGACGACAATGAGATTATATAATGCTCATATACAAGAATCTAAACATTCATAAAATAAAAGAAAGGAAACAAATCAAAAACATAGCAAGAAATCGAAAACTAGCCGTTGGAGCTTTAAGTGGGATTTTGGCTCCAAGTGGGGAATTTGATACTACTTGAACCTTTACAGTATTAAGGGATATGAGAGCTTCTTGGGAACCTCTTGATGGATTGCAAGGTGCTTACCTCGAGCAGGGACTGAAAGGAATATAGCTGTTGGAGTTTGAATGCTTGAGACTCCAAATAAGGTAAGTGTGACCACAAAAAAGATCTTCCTGATCCTATGCTTGCTGGTCCATGGTACTAACTCTTATACTCCTACTGGATCGTTGGATATACTTCCCATATGTTTATAAACCTCTCCTGGTATCCATTGTTTGGTTTGACTAAGATTGAACCGGTGAGACTTCAAATTAAGCAATTGCAGAGCTGGTTTACCCGGTTTAGGGAAATGGATCTAACTTCATAATTTCGCGGCCATTTCTCCTAACTATGGGCTAGTTTAAAATATAAGAGGTTCATCATGAAGTCTAAGAGTTTTTTTTTTGGGTCGGAACGCTTCTTCATCGGACTTGAAACAACTTCTAAACTCAAATACTCGCTGATGGATGGGCTGGGAAACCTCCATTTTGTAAAATCCATAACGTTCTATTCCGGATGGATATTTGGCTGATTAAACTTGGAGGTGAAATATTGTGGAATTTATAACCCATGAAAATTGATTTCATGGTGAAAACCCTCCTGGTTTGTAAGATATGGCATTTTGGTTGAACATATATCCTGGTTGGCGCCTTGATCAGTTGAGTTGAGGGTTGGGTCGACCTCCGGTTCAGCTGCTGGTTTGATGGCCACATCAAATTGTAAAGATGTTCCTTGTAAAAGAGGAGGTTTCCCAGGACCTTTGCAACTATCCTCAGAGTGGAGTTGCGGATTTGTGACTTGCTGGTTGTTTGGGATTTGAATTCTGCTCCTTCTTCTGCTCCCAAAATGGCTGTGTCAGTGCAATTTTTTTTGGGAAAGAACAGTGGCTCCTCTTCCATGTTGTAGACCTCTGTGAGCTTTTCTAGAGAGATATAGTACATCTTTCTATTTTCTATAAAGGAGAACAAGCATTTTTCGAAGGTGGGCAAGTCGGGGTTCTCTTAGCCAATCTCTGCTGTAGCATGACTTGTCGAACCAGGTCAGGGTACATGGAGTGTGTCTCATTGCATAGATCAGCATCCCTAGAGCATGGAGAAATGCGTGTAAGTATTCGTGGATGCCGAGGTGTCTGAGAGAGCTGGCATGGAAAAAGCACGTTGGGAACATGTTGATGCCCAATAGGGTGTTGTAATGGCAAGCCTTTGGCTTGTCCTAGCCGATTTCTGAAAATTCTGGTAAGTTTGGATGATCGACATTGATCACCACTCTCTCATCGCGAGGCCAAGGGTAATTCGCCGGGACACCACCAGGTGTGGGTGTTCGGGCAGATTGGCGAGGTTGACTGTTGGCCATCTTCACAACCTGTTGCTTGGTGCATGGAGGCATCTGCAAAACAGAGATTCACACAGAACATTCAGTTCTATTCAAGGGTTGTTTGAGAAGGAAGAATTTTTTCTTTTCTTTTCTAAGATCATGATTTCTATATCAATTCCATTCCTTCTCCAACAACCCGATATCAACATTATACCATTTAACCCTCCAAGAAAAACTCGATTAAAACCTAGGTTTAGCAAATGATTCGATTCTCATTCAATCCTACTTTTTCGATCCTAACAGGAAAAGGAGAGGTCAATTCTATAACTGAAACAATATAGAATCGATCTATTCAAGCTAAAAGAAGAGGAACAGTCAAACCCATTCACGATTTTTGGTGAAAGGATGAGCAGTCAGGTCACTTACCTAGCAAATCAGAGAAGATAACTGTAAAAGAGAAAGAGAATTCGAAATTCCGAGCAAGTTAGAGCCAGAAACAAGAAAATCCGCGAAGAAAAGAGAGAACTAGGGTTTGAGGCAAAAAACCTTGGTGAGATCGAAAGTGGGAGGGGAAGAGTTCGTGGGTAGAAAGAGAGAGAGAGTGGGCGGTTTAAATAGAAAAACATTTTTTTTGAGACACTTACCGAGAATAGAGCGACTGAGTGTGTCAGAACAGGCTGTTCCTGGTGGTTGCTCTGGTTAGAGAGCAACATGTCTCATTTTTTAAACTGAAAATCTAGAAAATGCAGCAGAAATATATACAGTTTCCAGTGGGTATCCTCCCACCAAGTGCTTAGTGTAAGTCACTAGCTTGACTTGTCAGGCCGAAGATGGATTGCCTAAGGGAATTTCTTCACCTTCTGGGATGGCTTTGTCAGCAAGGTATGTCTTCAAGCGCTGACCATTCACAACAAACTCTTCTCCTTTTGTGTCCAGAAACAAAACAGCTCCATGAGGCTGAACCTCCTTGATGGTGAAAGGTGCGGACCATCTTGTTATCTGCTTTCCAGAAAACAGCTTCAACCTGGAGTTTAAGAGCAAGACCTGATCATTTGATTCAAAGCTCTTGCTTCTGATTTTTTTTGTCATGATAGGCCTTGGTCCGCTCCTTGTAAATGTTTTAGTTTTCATAGGCCAGATGCCTTATCTCCTCTAATTCATGGAGTTGAATGGAGCGCCTTTCTGCTGCTGGTTTGATGTCAAAATTGAGAAGCTTCACAGCCCATGCGCCTTGTACTCGAGCTCCACAGGAAGGTGGCATGCTTTGACATAGACCAGGTTGTAAGGAATGGTCCAAAAGTGGTGTCTTGTAGGCTGTTCGGTAGGCCCATTGACAATCGTCCAGTTTGAGCGACCGGTCCTTGTGTGTTGTGCTGACTGTATTTTGCAGAGTGTTCATGATTTTCCTATTGGATACCTCTACTTGACCACTCGTCTGAGGGTGGTAGGTGGTTGCGACCTTGTGCTTGACACCATTATTTTTCAACAGTACTTGAAAGACCTTGTTGATGAAATGACTTTCCCCATCACTACAACTCTAGGTATTCCATATCTTGGGAAGATGATTGATTTGAACATCTTGACCACAAATCCAACATCATTTGTGGACTTTCTATTGCTTCAACCCACTTGGACAAGTAATCTATTGCAATCAGGATGTATTCGTTTTTGAAATAAGGTGGGAACGGCCCCATGAAATCAATCCCCCAATAGTCGAACACTACAATCTCAAGGATGAAGTTCTAAGGCATCTCATTCTTTTTGCCGATGTTCTCTTGTCGCTGGCACGAGTCACATTTTGAGATGAATGTGTGAGCATCCTGAAACATTTTCGGCCACCAAAAACCTGTTTGGAGGATCTTGGAGATGGTCTTGAAAACTGCAAAGTGTCCTGCATAAGAAGAACCATGATAGTGATGTAGAATCCGTGGAATCTCTGTTTCAGGCAAACACCTTCGGAATACTTCATCCTTGCAGTGCTTATATAAGTATGGCTCGTCCCAATAGTAGTGTCACACATCCCTTAATAATTTTATTTTTTCATTACCAGTGAATTCCAAGGGTCCCTTTTCAGCTGCCAGGAAGTTGGCGATTTCAGCAAACCACAGCAAATCAAGGTATCATTTCTTGATCACGATACAAGTTGTTCCAGTTCATTGGAGCAGCATGTTCCACGAGGTTTCTCTATCAAATTTCACACTGATCGCATATACTTGGTCCACTAGAAGCGTGTCATCTAAAGCTGTTTCCTCATCAATCTTGATTTTGGATAGGTGATATGCGACTCCATTTTCAATTCCCTTTTTGTCTTCGATCTCTAGATCAAATTGTTAGAGAAAAAGAATCCATCTCAACAACCACCGCTTTGCATCTTTCTTTGGCAACAAGTATCTCAGAGCTGCGTGGTAAGTGTGTACTATCACCTTGGATCCTACAAGGTAGGACCTGAATTTTTCAAAGGCAAAAACAATCGCCAAAAGCTCTTTTTCTGTAGTGGCATGACGACATTGAGCTTCATCGATTGTCCTGCTCGCATAGTAGATCATGTGCAGCTTCTTGTCTTTTCGCTGACCCAACACTGCTCACACTGCAAAATTACTCGCATCATTCATGAAACAAACGGAAGGTCCCAGTCTGGTGGTTGCACAATCTGTGCACTGATTAGAGCACCCTTGATCGTGTGAAAAGAAGCAAAAAAAATCACTATAAAATTTGAACTTGGTCTTCTTGCAGAGCAGTCTGGTCAGTGGCCTTGCGATCTTTGAAAAGTCTTTGATGAATGTCCGGTAGAAACCAGCATGACCAAGGAAACTTCTGATCCCCTTGACTGAATTAGGCGGTTGTAGAATCATCATCCTTCAATCTTTGCCTTGTCCACTTTAATTCCTTTTTCAGAGATCTTGTGCCCTAGAACAGTCCCATCTTTTACCATGAAGTGACGCTTCTCCCAGTTCAGAACAAGGTGGTTCTTTTGATATCGCTGGAGGACCCTGCACAAATTTGACAAACAGACAAAAAGGAACTCCCATAGACACTGAAATCGTCCATGAAAAATTCCATTATGTCTTCAATTAACTCAGTAAAAATAGACATCATGCAATGCTGAAAAGTTGCAGGAGCGTTGCACAAGCCAAAGGGCATTCTCCTATTTGCTAACGTTCCGTACGGACACGTGAACGTCGTTTTCTCCTGATCATCTGGGTGGATTGGAATCTGAAAGAAACCTGAATAACCATCTAAAAAGCAGTAGTATGGGTGGTTAGCCAATCTTTCAAGCATTTGATCAATGAAAGGAAGTGGAAAATGATCATTGCGAGTTGCATCATTCAGCTCGCAGAAATTGGTGCACATGCGATGACCACTCACACTCCTAGTTGGGATCAGTTCGTTCTTCGCATTTGTTATGACAATGATTCCCCTTTCTTAGAAACTACATGAACATGGCTAACCCATTTTTTGTCTGTTATGGTATAGATTACACCAGATTCTAGAAGTTTCATTATCTCTTTCTTTACAACATCTTTTAGATTCGGGCTTAACCTTCTTTAATGCTCTACAGAAGTCATTGATTCATCTTCTAAATGTACTCTATGCATGCACAAATCAGGTGAAATGCCAGGATTGTCAGCTAGAGAATACCCTAATGCCTTATGATATTTCCTTAACTCACACAAGAGCAATGCAATTTCCCCATTATTGAGTTAAGAGTTCACAATAACAGGTATGTGGAATTTGGACCAAGGAATGCATACTGAACCCTGTATGTAGGGATTTGAGCTCAGTATTTGGAGCTTTCAACTCGCTCCATGGTTTGACGAGCTGATTGATCGGAACATGTGCCCTTTTGAAAAGGTTGCTCCCGCCTGGTTGCTCGGCTCGCTATCCTCTTTTTTCACCTAGACTTAAATAGGCAACCATCTTTTCCCTAGTTCTGGCCGAATCTAGCATCTTTGCATAGCTGTCAGAGTCCACACTCTAAATGTTCTGCTCAACCTCAGCTCTGATTAAGGCTAATTTAAGTGGATCTTTGGTTAAGATCTCCTCAATCATTACCTCTTGAGGCACCAATGCATCATCCTCTCCATCCAATGTGAAGGTCTTCCCATCCAGTATCAGTTTCTTAAGCAGCTTATTCATCTCAAACTTCATCACAATGTCTCCCAATTGGAGACAAATCCTCCCATTCCTTACATCGATAATTGCACCAGCTGTGCATAAGAAAGGACGCTCAAGAATGAGTGGATACTTTGTTTCCTTACCAAGCTCTAGAACCACAAAATCTGCCGGGACCATGGTGTTTCCTATCTTGACATGTAGATCTTCGAGAACACCCACTGGTAATTTTACTGATCTGTCTGCGAACACCAAGGAGATCCTGGTTGGCTTGAATTTTGTGAAACCCAAATGCTTGGCAACAAAATAAGGCATGAGGTTCACGCTTGAGCCAAGGTCACACGTAGAGCTTGCAAATACTATCTTCCCCATCTGAACTTAGAGCACAAATTTTCCAGGATCATCTAATTTCTTGATCACCTTATTTTGGAGCACTATGCTACACTCCTTAGAGACCATCATTACCTCACTGTCCTATGAGATTTTTCCCGAGATCAACCACTTCATAAGGCTGCGCATGGATGGGATTATTTGGATCGCATTAATCAGAGGTAACTTAACAGTCAAGTCTGTGGGAACCGAAATTTGCAATGTCGATTCCGGTTGAATTAGGAACGTAGGGTAAACCCTAGTTTCTCAGAGGTCCCGGATATCTGCTAAACCACACGCCAATCAATCTGAATACAAAGTAAAGAGAGAAAAATAAATTAAGAATAAAAAAGAGAGCAAATATATGTCTCATTTCGAATTTGCGTATGAGCGTTTACAACAGGATATGAGCCTTGGCTATGAGAGCTGTCGGCGAGATCCATAGTTCTAACATCCTAAGACTGCAAAACCCTAGTTGAGTCGCAGCTCGAATAACAAAAACGGAAAGTTGCGTAAATGCTTTAAGTGCTATATTTGCTCTTAGTAGAGATTTTCGTGTGTTGCATCATCACCCTCGAAGTCCTTATATACTCCTCTAGAGGCGATTGCTCTTTCCCCTTCTGCCCTTGGTCAAATTTATCGCTTCGCAGAAATATTCTTTTTTCCCTTGATCTTCACGATTATCTTTGGAAACTTAACATTTATCTTCCGAACTTGACATTTATCCCTTCCTGCAAGATAAACCGTCATAACGATTAGGCTCGATTTCGGATAAAATCGCGAGTGGGCCTTTAGCCGAGTTTTAGACTTTCTGGTGATGTTTGTTGACTTATGTGTTTTTACGATTTTATCAAAAGAGAATTCCTAAGACGGCACCACCCGAGAATTAGGATCTTTCATATGGGGCATGCGACTCCATGTGTTTAGTTAATCCTTATCGTCTTACACGATCGACCTGATCCTTTCACGAGAAAATGAGTTATTTCGGTTAAGTTCCAACGTCAATCTCGATCGAGACGAAACAAAGATATTTTTGATATGGTTTTGAAAGAGGGATTTACAAGGACGAGGTGAAAATGGATTGATTGTTCCAACTCGCCAAACGGGCGAGTTGGATTGCTCGTGATACCTAACTCGCCTGTTTGGCGAGTTGGTCAGCCCGTGCTGTCCAACTCACCTGGTTTGCAAGTTAGACTGGTCCAATTCGCCGAACGGGCGAGTTGGTCAGCCTGCACTGCCCAACTCGCCCGTTCGGCGAGTTGGACTGGTTGGTTGGGTTATTGTTCCTTTCTCTCGAGTTTTTGGCTCAGAAACTTTCGTTGAGACGGTATCGAGACTGCATTCGTATGGAAACACAATTTTTAGATATTGATTTCGAGAGTACCATTTTTAACCCCAACAGTTAGCCCCCAGCTCGCAAGTTTCGAGCACGATTCTTGTGGGCGATTGAGGGTGTTTAATCAGAATCTACGGTAAAAATTGATTTTTCTCGAAAATTTTCTTCCAATTAATTTAAGGCGGAAAATCCTTCAACTTTTGTTTCTTCTATTAATATAGCTTCTCATTTCTCATTCTCTCTACACTCTCTCATTTCTCAAGTTCGCGTTGCATTTTCTCTCAGAAAATTTTCCTTCCGCCGAAATGTCTTCTTCCAGCAACTTTCAGAGGAGCGGTAATGTCGAGATGAGCATCGCTGCTGGTGCGAATTCGCCAGATTTTCCTACCACCGGAGCTGTCACAGCTCATATAACGGAATTTCTTTCTTTCAAGAAGGATTTGGCTTGCCGCGAGGCCGAGGAGACGGCGAACCATGCATGCAACATGCCTCCGAGATCTGCGGCTCCAGCCGATACCTTGACTCCCGAGGTTCCCCCGGTGTGCGATGCTGTTCCTACTAGAGGGGAGATCACCGCGCATGCGTTAGTATCCGAGGTTCAGCCGTCGGGTTCCTCTACAAACCGGTCCAGGTTGTCGATGTGGAACCAGTTCAGGAATCGATGCCTCCTCCCCCAGTCAAGAGGGCAATCGTCTTGGGGTTGCCTACGCCTAGCGCGTTTCGGCTCCTACTCCTAGCGCGATTTCGGCTCCTACGCCGAAGGATCGTAAGAGACCTTGCGCTAATCCTGATGCGGCCAAGAAGAGAAGGTGTACCAAGGAGCCTGAGACTGACTCTATGCCTACGACGGTGTCCAGACATCGTGCTAAGGTGTGTTTTGGAAAAATCTTCTCCCGTTTTTGTCCCTTTTTTCTTTCCGTGCATCTACCGATTCTTGACTGCCTCTTTTCCCTTGTTTCCCAGTTTGTCTCGTTGATCGATGGGATGATCAATGAGTGTGGGTCGGAAGCCGGCCGTCTTGCTAAGGAATTGGCCAGTCGCGAGAGAGGTCGTCGCAGTTTGAAAAGAGGTTGAAAGTTATCGAGGATGCCCATTCCCTTGAGATAGCTCAGTTCGAGTCTCTGGTTGGTGAGCTGGAGCGGGATCTTGTGAAGACCCCTACCTTTTTGCTTAAAGCGAAAGAGGAGAAAATGGCTAAGTCTTCAGAATTGCACCGACAAAAGCGTAAGATCAAGAGTGGGGAGGAATCGTCAGTTGGTGCGATCGACGAGGCCAAGGAGGTCGTTCGTGCCGAGTTTCGGGCTCGTCTAGAGAGGATCGCTGACTCCCACTGTGCTCAGGTGACACTGAGGGTCAGGGTCCTACATCTGAGGAAGGTGTAGGCGAGGCGGTTCCGAGTACGGGGGGGATCAATGAATGTGAGGCTTCATGTGCAGAGGATGATTGAGTCTGCAGTCTCGTATGAGACTTTTTTATTTTAATGTTACTTATTTGCGTTAGGATCTGGCCGAGTGTGGCCATGTTTTTATCTCGGGACTGGCCGCTTGTGGCTTTGAGTCCAAGTCGTTTCTGTGGCTTTGAGTCCAAGTCGCTTCTGCGACTTTTTCTTTTTAAAATCAACTATGTCCTTTTTTCCAAGGTTTTATCGAGCATTGTTATGGGCGAAGGAGTTTAAATAGATTTGGATTCTAAGTATAGAGGGAAGGATACGAGTTGTCATCTTGCTCTCAACTCTTTTGCTGATCGTCCTATTCGTTGCTCGTTCGGGATGTTTATAAAGTTTTCCAAAGTTTCGAGAGCGATTAATATGGGCGAAGAGACATGCTTTTAGGATCTCGTATCTTTTTGATATCATGCCTTGAAACGTTAGAGACCAGTGTGTTGGGTTTAGGGTAAGACCTAGGTCTAATCATTTTTTACCTGATTCCATCCCGCTTTAGAATTTGTGATATGTTCTCGGCTTAAGTGACTCATATGGTAGGAATCGAGCATCTCTTCGGGGATAATTTTTAAGCCTCCAGAAAGTGATGACCAAAATTTCGGATTTCTTTTATAACAGTATTACCCTTGTGTCGGGTGTTCGAGAGCTATCTCTACGAGATGACTTAGTATGTTTAGGACGTTAAGTGTTTGTTGTGATCAGCAACACACTTATTGGTTGATATTACCGTTTTTGACTCTTCCCGAACGATACGTGTTAAGAAGGTGTGCGTGTTTTATAGTCGTATATGGACTGTTATTAATGTGAGTATTCAATTTCGGAAAATTTGACGAAAAAGAAAGGAGTCCTAAGAGCTTTAGCGACGCCTCGCTACATCGAAGGTTTAATTTTTGCGTCAATTTTGTGGAGCGAGTTGCGGAATTGTGAGAGTTTTTCCGCTGTATTATTTCAAAAAGTTTCGAAAATACCGAATCCGAAAGCGAATAGTTTTGAATTTTTGGGAGTATACGAGTATACATATACGTACCCACTCCTTCCCTTTTTGATGAGGGGAGAGCTGAGATCGTCTTGCGACGAACTGCCTACGTACCCTTTTCAGGGATCAAGCCGTCTCCTAGTTCAGTTCTAAGCATTGTTTAGTGGTAGTATTTGTTGAGGTGCATCGTATTCCAAGTTCTCGGAATTTTGATATCTTGCATATTCGCGATTTCGTACGAGTCTGGTCGGACGACTTTTATTACTTTGTAAGTTCCTTCCTAGTTTGCTCCGAGTTTTCCAGCGTTCCGTTCGAAGGTGTTCTGGAAAACATTTCGAAGGACTAGGTCACCTTCTTTGATTCTGCAGCTGCGTATATTAGCTTTATAATAATTTGCGGCCACCTGCTGATAGTTTTGGATTCGTATAAGGGCCTGATCCCGGCGTTCGTTGACCAGGTCGAGCTCGTCGAGCAGCTTCAGATTGTTTGACTCTTCTCGTTCTATGAGTAACCTTCTGCGTACTCCGGGAAACTCGAACACCGCTGCGATCATGCATTCTGCTCCGTACACAAGGGCGAACGGGGTTTCTCTCGTTTCACGTCTCGGAGTTGTGCGATGAGACCATAGGAATCCTTCAAGTTCTTCGGCCCATCTACCCTTCTTGGTGTCCAAACGTTTTTTGAGTCCATCGAGGATGGTCTTGTTAGTATTTTCGGCTTGGTCGTTGCATTGTGGGTATATAGGGATTGATTTTGCTAGTCATATCTTCCATTTTTCGCAGAAGGCCTCAAATCTGGTTGAAATAAACCGAGACCCATTGTCTGCCTGCAAACAATGTTTTCCATACGAAGCTTACGACTTCGGCGTCATTAATGCTTGCGTAGGAGTCTGCCTCCACCCATTTTGAGAAGAAGTCTATCAAGACCAGCAAGAATCTTTTTTGTTTCGACCTATGCATGGGTCCGACTATATCCATCGACCATCGCATGAACGGGTATGGTGCCGAGATTAAGGAGAGGACCGCTGCTGGTTGATGGATAGTTGGGGCGTGCCTTTGGCATTTTTCGCATTTCCACGCAAAGTTCTGGCAATCTTTGATCATTTTTGGCCAATAGTGTCCGTGGCGTTTGATTTTGACTGCGAGAGATCTTCCACATGACCCACAATGGACCTCTTCTATTATCTTTTGTGCATTTTCTCCTTCTACGCAGGTCATGAATGGCCCTGAAAATCTTCACTTGTATAGTTCTCCGAAAACCAAGACGTATCCCGCGGCTTGGGTTTTAATCTGTCGTGCAACCAATTTTTATACCGGGAATTTTTGTCGGCAATATACACAAGGATTGTCTTCGTCCAAGGTTCGTCGAATTAGTATTCTATCCACCCGGACTCTTGTGTGGCTTGGTCGTCGACTTCGTCGGTATTGCCATCGGGAGAGTCGATTAGGTTTATGAGAAAGGGTGGTCCGATGATAGGATGTTCTATAAACTCTACGGGAATCACCCTACTTAATCCTGGATCCAAACTGGATGCTAGGGCGTCGGCCTGAGCGTTTTTGGCTCTCCGGACCCAGGTGAGCGCAAACTGGTCGAAACTTTGAGCTAAATCTCGAACGATTTTTAAGTAAGCATCCATTCTTTCGTCTATTGCTTTGTATTCCCCGCTGTATTGGCTTGCCACAAGTTGGGAGTCACAGTAGGCGTGAATGTTGCGTATTTTTAAGCCGTGTGCCAATCGTAATCCTGTGATCAGGGCTTCGTATTCAGATTCGTTGTTCGAGGCGTGGAAGATTAGTCAGAATGATTGTTACAGTAATTCCCCTGTTGGTGACATGAGTCGGATTCCAATCCCAGAACCCTGCTTGGATGAGGATGCGTCGACATGGAGGTTCCAGGTCGAGTCGGGTTCTCGACTGACTGTGCATCCCGTAGGGAGTTCCACTAAGAAATCAGCGACTGCTTGTGATTTTGAGCAGGATTTCGCTCGATACTCGATGTCGTACTCGCTTAGTTTGATTGCTCATTTTGCTAATCTCCCAGATTGACTGGGACTATGCAAGTTAGCCCGCAGTGGAAATGATGTGAGCACTGCGATCGTATGGGACTGGAAGTATGGCCTTAGCTTTCGTGCTGACATTACCACTGCAAGTGCTAGTTTTTCCATCATCGGATAGTGCGTGTCTGCGTCGAGCAAAGTTTTGCTTACATAGAAGATAGGCTTTTGCTCGTTGCGTTCTTCTCGAATAAGGACGCCACCTACTGCAGTGGTTGATACTGCGATGTAGAGGAACAACGGATTTCCTTCTACAGGTTTTGCGAGTACCGGGGGAGTGGCCAAGTGCTTCAGCTGTTGGAAAGCCTTTTCGCATTCTTCGGTCCATTCGAATTTCTTGTTCCCCTTCAGAGTGTCGTAGAAGGGCAAACATTTGTCTGTCGATCGTGAGATAAATCTGTTTAGCGCTGCCACCCTACCGGTCAATCTCTGTACCTCTCGTTTCGTTTTTGGAGACACCATTTCGATCAGCGCGGTAATTTGTTTCGGGTTTGCTTCGATCCCACGGTAGGTGATGCGCCCCAGGACATGGAACCAGCCCAGCACGGTGATCAGGACGTTCAGAACAGTCCAACCGAGGTTCACCCGTCCAACCGTACCAGATCAACGGGCAGTGTCGTTTACAGAATCAACCCACGGACATCCGGAAATGACCTAAGGCTGGAACCACGACCTAATGAACGAACTGACTGTCCCACAGCAAGTCTTTCCCGACCCATTCGACATTCTAAGACCAATAGTCAAGCCAGAACTCAGGATCAACTGGAACCAGAGTTAGGACGCAACACATCACTTCTGACCCGTTTGGTACGTACCGCATGGCCCGAAGGACATGATCATGACTTTTCCGACCAGATTGAAGATTTCATGATGATCGATCCTTCTAATCTCTCTAAAGCAAGGATACTTAAGCTCTCTAAAGATTTGGTTCATCTAAATTGTTCATCCGTTCACGAAAGTTCATCCAACACCCACACGGACACACCACAGTACGTTCTGCTCCTTACCGCAGTACACCCGTTGGGTACGGACGAACCTGGACAGTAGCCGAAGGGACATTTGTTGACCAGAGTAGATTCAGATGAACCTGGACAGTACACCAAGAGTCATTTCGACCAGATCAAGAACCAAAGAGTCATTTGACTATTTTACATGTTTTTCCACAACTTTTTAGTCCTTTCACATGCCTTTCACTACTATAAATATGTAATCTCATTTCAGCAATAAACCATTCGATTATCATCTTAGTTTTGAGTTAAACTCTTTGTTCTTTGAAGAACTCTTCTTGTTTTCTTGGTGAGTCATATCCGAGATAAACAAATCTCGAATCGTTGGTCTTGATAGAGCATCTTCCTTTGGTGGACTTGTGAGTCATATCAAGCACCAACTGAAGTCGGGAATATCGGAGGCCTTCCACAACCTTCGTGCGACCCTTCAATCCATCAGTTCTCCTTCCGGAGTTCATATCAATCCAATCCGGTCGAGTGATCCTATCTTAGGGCGTATCAAGTGGTATCAGAGCCACTCTTCCGGTATTGTCTATTCATCCATCTTTCTCATCTTCCATTTTCTTCAAACACTTCTTCTTCTATCTATCTTAAATCCGGGCCCCTCATTACCATCCACTAGTATAAAAAAAAAGAGAAAAGAAAAGAAAAAGAAAAATATCGATCAAAAAAAAAAAGATTCAAGAGTTTGATTTGTGGATTGGTGGTGGAAGAGAAAACCTGCTGGCTGAGGAGAAATCCAGCCTTTGAGGAGGTTAAAGCGGATTTCAAAACCCCCAAAAAAATCTCTTATCTTTCTATATTGAGAAATTCCCTCTTGTTTACTTGGAATTGTCCATTGGGAATTCTTGATCAGTTCTCTTAGAACCTAGAGTGGAAACTCGTGTGTGTGACCACCAAAAATCTGAGAGAAACACGTGTGTGGGTGAGGATCAAACACTTGAGAGTGTGAGGTTTTTGTCTAACGTTTTGTGTTTAAGAAATTTCAGGAACCATGAGTAGTGAAGGAGAAAGAAACCAACCCGGAAACTCATTTGCTGGATTGTCTAACCTACAAATGCGTGCTTTGAATGATTCTATTACTAACTTGATGAATGCAGGTTTAGACCAAATCCATCAAAGGCTTGATGAGCTTCAGGCCAGTCAACAAACTCATCCTAGAACTGGAGCAAGAAGAGATCGCCCAAGGAGGACAAACCGGTCCGATGATGAGACCCTAGGGGAAGATCTTCGAGAGGATGAAGTCAGGTCAATCAACCGACCCAGGAGAGGTCATAGGAACCGAGAGCAAGGTGATATCAATCCATTTGCTAGAAATGATCGTACTGATGATAGCTTAGGAGGATTGAAACTGAAAATCCCAACTTTTGACGGTAAAAACGATCCTGATGCTTTCCTTGAATGGGAAAGAAAGATTGAACTTGTCTTTGATTGTCAAAACTTGTCTGATCTTAAGAAAGTTAGATTGGCTGCTACTGAATTCTCTGGCTATGCTATTAACTGGTATGACCAAGTTGTGACTCATAGGAGAAGAACAGGTGAAAGGCCAATTGAAACATGGGATGAACTTACCATGTTGATGAGGAGACGATTTGTCCCTGCTCACTATCACCGAGACCTCCACCAGAGGTTGAGACGCCTACTTCAGGGCACCAAGTCTGTGGAAGACTACTACCAAGAGATGGAGATCTTGATGATCAAGGCTGATGTGGACGAGCCCGTGGATGCCACAATGGCACGATTTCTTTCAGGTCTCAACCGTGACATCCAAGATCGAATGTAGCTTCAAGAGTATGGTAGTGTGGAGCAAATGTTACACAAGGCCATTTTGATTGAACAGCAAGTCAAAAGAAAGAACTACTCAAGACCGGCTCTTGCTCCCAAACCGGCATACGCTCCAAAACCAAGCTATCCAGACAAAGGTAAGTCTCCTCCCACAACACATAATGCTTTTAAGACTAATGTTCCTGCTCGTGTGGACAAAGGAAAGGAAGTTGAGACTTCTGGTCGAGCAAGAGACATTAGGTGCTTTAAGTGTCAAGGTCTAGGACACTATGCCAAAAACTGCCCCAACCAACGAGTGATGATTGTCTTGGAGAATGGTGAGGTTGAGTCCGAGGATGAAGAGAAGGACCAGGAGGATTTAGGTCCTATCTTTGATGAAGAAGAGGAAGACTTTGACTACCCACATCACGGACCTTTGCTTGTTACTAGAAAGGTCATGAACGAACCCATCTTCGATGAGGAGGACGACCGGCTGGTCGATGTTTTCGGCCCGACCTTTGACGCTGAGTCTGATCCGATTTATGATGAGGAAGATGGCTTCGACCATCCAGCTCACGGTCCACTGCTCGTTACAAGGCGATCCTTGAGTGTTCAGCCCAAAACCAATGAAAAGGAACAAAGGGAGAATCTCTTTCATTCTCGTTGTCTTGTTTCTGAAAAAGTTTGTTCTTTGATCATTGATGGTGAAAGTTGTACTAATGTTGCTAGTGACACTCTTGTCAGGAAACTTGGACTTGTAACTAAGCCTCTCTCTCGACCGTTCCGGCTTGAGTGGCTAAATGAAGCTGGCGAGCAAATGGTGAAAGAACAAGTCACCGTCCCTCTTACCATTGGACGATACGAGGACGAGGTTGTGTGTAACGTCCTTCCCATGGACGCATGCCATATTCTCTTGGGCCGGCCATGGCAGTTTGATAAGAAGGCCGTGCATGATGGCTACACAAACCGACACTCATTTGATCATAAGGGCAAGAAGATCACGTTGGTCCCATTGACTCCTTCGGAAGTTCACCAAGATCAGATCCAGCTCAAGAGGAGTCGAGACAAGGAACCCAAGAAGGACGAACCGGAAACATCCACTCGAAACTCCAACTTTTTTATTAAAGAAAGTCAGGTCAGGAAATCTCTTTACTCTCAAAAGCCACTTCTTTTACTTGTGTACAAAGAATCTCTTATGGCTGCCCCTTCTTCTGACCTTCCACCGGAGATTCCGAGTGAACTTCTAGATCTTTTGCAGGAGTTTTCTGATGTTTTTCCAGATGAGAATCCAAAGGGACTGCCACCGGTTCGAGGCATTGAACACCAGATTGACTTCGTCCCGGGCGCATCTCTACCGAACCGACCAGCATACCGCACCAACCCGGTGGAAACCAAAGAACTTCAGAAGCAGATTGGTGACCTTCTCGACAAAGGTTACATCCGGGAGAGCCTTAGTCCTTGTGCCGTACCAGTTCTGTTGGTACCCAAAAAGGATGGTTCATGGCGTATGTGTGTGGACTGCCGTGCCATCAACAACATTACGGTAAAGTATAGGCATCCCATTCCTAGGCTTGATGACATGCTTGATGAGTTGCATGGTTCATGTGTCTTCTCTAAGATTGATTTGAAAAGTGGATACCATCAGATTAGGATGAAGGAAGGTGATGAATGGAAAACTGCATTTAAGACCAAACTAGGATTGTATGAATGGCTTGTGATGCCATTTGGGCTTACTAATGCACCTAGTACTTTCATGCGTTTGATGAATCACGTCTTGAGATCCTTCATTGGTCATTTTGTGGTAGTCTACTTTGATGACATTCTTATCTACAGCAAGAACCTTGAGGATCATAGGATGCACTTGAAATCTGTTCTTGAAATTCTTAGGAAAGAGAGGCTTTTGCAAATCTTGGTAAATGCTCTTTTGGAACAGATAACGTGGTGTTCTTAGGCTTTGTTGTAGGTGCAGATGGACTAAGAGTGGACGAGGAAAAGATCAAGGCTATCCGGGACTGGCCTAGTCCATCGACCGTGGGCGAAGTGAGAAGCTTCCATGGCCTTGCCGGCTTCTATAGGCGGTTTGTTCCGAACTTCAGTACCATTGCAGCCCCATTGACTGAAGTAATCAAGAAGAATGTCGGGTTCAAGTGGGAACAAGCTCAAGAAGAGGCATTTCAGATTCTAAAAAGGAAGTTGACTCAAGCTCCTTTACTTGTACTTCCTGATTTTTCTAAGACCTTTGAGATTGAATGTGATGCTTCAGGAGTTGGTATTGGTGCTGTTTTGATGCAGGATAGGAAACCCATCGCCTACTTCAGTGAAAAACTTGGAGGTGCCACACTCAACTACCCTACTTACGACCAGGAGCTATATGCTTTGGTGAGAGCCCTACAAACATGGCAGCACTACCTTTGGCCTAAGGAGTTCGTGATCCACACCGACCATCAGTCCTTGAAACATCTTAAGGGTCAACAAAAGCTGAACAAGAGGCATGCACGTTGGGTGGAGTTCATTGAGACATTTCCTTATGTCATTAAGTACAAACAAGGTAAGGACAATGTAGTGGCTGATGCCTTGTCTAGAAGGTATGTACTTCTCTCAGCTCTTGAAACAAAGTTGCTTGGTTTTGAATTTATCAAGGATTTATATGCAACTGATTCAGATTTCAAAGAGATTTTCAGAAAGTGTTCAAAAACGGCTTATGGCAAGTACTATCAAATCTCTGGATTTTTGTTCTTTGATAACCGCTTGTGTGTGCCCCAATGTTCTTTGAGGGAGTTGTTTCTCAGGGAAGCACATGGAGGAGGTCTTATGGGACACTTTGGAGTTAAGAAAACACACAAGGTTGTGTATGAACACTTCTTTTGGCCGAGCTTGATGAAGGATGTGGAACGAATTTGTAGCCGATGTGTGGTTTGCAAGAAAGCCAAGTCTAAAGCCAAGAACCAAGGTTTGTATTCTGCCCTTCCTATTCCTTCTCATCCGTGGGTAGACATTTCTATGGACTTTGTGCTTGGTTTGCCTAAATCAAAATTTGGCAAAGATTCTATCTTTGTGGTGGTCGATAGATTTTCTAAGATGGCTCATTTCATACCATGTCATAAGACTGATGATGCTGTGCACGTTGCTGATTTGTTCTTTAGAGACATTGTTAGGTTGCACGGAATGCCTAGGACAATTGTTTCAGATCGAGATGCTAAGTTTCTTAGTCATTTTTGGAGAACTTTGTGGTCTAAGTTAGGTACTCGTTTGATGTTTTCCACCACTTGTCACCCTCAAACTGATGGACAAACTGAGGTTGTCAACCGGACCTTGTCAGCATTACTTAGATCATTGGTTAAAAAGAACCTTAGACATTGGGAAGAATGTTTGCCTCATGTTGAATTTGCTTATAATCATTCCATGCATTCTTCTACCAAGTTTTCTCCTTTTGAGGTTGTGTATGGTTTCAATCCCTTATCTCCACTTGATCTTTTGCCTTTGCCTTTGAGTGAAAGAGTTAGTACAGATGGCAAAAAGAAGGCGGACACGATTCAGAAGTTGCATGAGAAAGTTCGTGACAACATCAAAGCCAAAACCGAGATTTACACAAAGAAGGCGAACAAGAAGAAAAAGAAAGTTGTCTTTGAAGAAGGCGATCTTGTTTGGGTTCATCTAAGGAAGGAACGTTTTCCTGAAGAAAGAAAGTCAAAACTCATGCCTAGAGTCGATGGTCCTTTTCAGATCCTTAAAAAGATCCATGACAATGCCTATCAACTGGACTTGCAAGGTAAGTATGATATTTCTTCAAGTTTCAATGTTTCTGATTTATCTCCTTTTTGTGCAGATGATCCAGATTTGTGGACAAATCCTTTTGAAGAGGAAGGGAATGATGCGCCCCAGGACATGGAACCAGCCCAGCACGGTGATCAGGACGTTCAGAACAGTCCAACCGAGGTTCACCCGTCCAACCGTACCAGATCAACGGACAGTGTCGTTTACAGAATCAACCCGCGGACATCCGGAAATGACCTAAGGCTGGAACCACGACCTAATGAACGAACTGACTGTCCCACAGCAAGTCTTTCCCGACCCATTCGACATTCTAAGACCAATAGTCAAGCCAGAACTCAAGATCAACGAGTGGAACCAGAGTTAGGACGCAACACATCACTTCTGACCCGTTTGGTACGTACCGCATGGCCCGAAGGACATGATCATGACTTTTCCGACCAGATTGAAGATTTCATGATGATCGATCCTTCTAATCTCTCTAAAGCAAGGATACTTAAGCTCTCTGAAGATTTGGTTCATCTAAATTGTTCATCCGTTCACGAAAGTTCATCCAACACCCACACGGACACACCACAGTACGTCCTGCTCCTTACCGCAGTACACCCGTTGGGTACGGACGAACCTGGACAGTAGCCGAAGGGACATTTGTTGACCAGAGTAGATTCAGATGAACCTGGACAGTACACCAAGAGTCATTTCGACCAGATCAAGAACCAAAGAGTCATTTGACTATTTTTACATGTTTTTCCACAACTTTTTAGTCCTTTCACATGCCTTTTCACTACTATAAATATGTAATCTCATTTCAGCAATAAACCATTCGATTATCATCTTAGTTTTGAGTTAAACTCTTTGTTCTTTGAAGAACTCTTCTTGTTTTCTTGGTGAGTCATATCCGAGATAAACAAATCTCGAATCGTTGGTCTTGTGAGTCATATCAAGCAACGGTTAGAGCATCTTCCTTTGGTGGACTTGTGAGTCATATCAAGCACCAACTGAAGTCGGGAATATCGGAGGCCTTCCGCAACCTTCGTGCGACCCTTCAATCCATCAGTTCTCCTTCCGGAGTTCATATCAATCCAATCCGGTCGAGTGATCCTATCTTAGGGCGTATCAGTAGGTCACGAGGAAACCAAGGAAATCTCCTGATGCCACTGCGAACCTGCACTTCGCGGGGTTCAGTTTCATGTTGTGGAGGTTTAGCCTTTCAAAGCATTCTCGGTGGTGGGCGATATGATCTTGTTCTTCGAGGGATTTTACGAGCATATCGTCGATGTACACCTTCATTGTTTTTCTCTGTTCTGAGAACATACGGTTGACGAGCGTTGATAAGTTGCACCAGCATTCTTGAGACCGAATGGCATTACCTTGTAACAGTAAGTGCCATGGTCAGTTATGAATGCGGTCTTCTTTTGATCGTCGACGTTCATTATAATCTGATTGTACCCAGAGAAGGCATCCATAAAGGACAAGAGTTTTTTCCCTGCTGTTGCTTCGACTAAGCGGTCGATATGTGGCAGCGGGAAGCTATCCTTTGGACATGCTTTATTGAGATTGGTGAAATCAACGAAAACTCTCCATTTCCCGTTCTTCTTTTTGACAACTACTGGGTTAGCGAGCCAAACGAGATACTTGACCTCTGCTATGGACCCGACTATGAGGAGTTTTTCGACCTCGTCGTTGATCGGCTCGGCGCGTTCTGGTCCCAGTTTTCGTCTCTTTTGTTTGACGGGCTTGAAAGTCGGGTCAACGTTGAGCTCGTGACATGTGACGTTGATGTTAATCCCTGGAATATCTTCCGCAGCCCATGCGAATGTGTTCAAGTTCTCCTTCAGACAAGCTACAAGCTTGACTTTCAGAGATTCGCTCAGGTTCACACCGATCTCTAAGCAACAATTTGGGAACGCTTGGTCTAAGCATACCGAGACAATGGGCTCGCAGGTTGGTTCTCGTTTCCCTTCCAAAGCTTCGGCTTCTCGCGACTGCCAAAGGATTTCAGTATCGTCCTGTTCTAGGGTGTTGTCGACGGTAGACGATTTCTTTTTCTTTTTATGCAGAAATTCAACTAAAGGGTTTTTCCGTTTTAACTCTGCAGCGAAGCAAACTCACGAGATCCTCTGATCTCCCCGGATGGTCTCGATTCCGCAAGGGGTTGGGAACTTGAGGCACATGTTGTATGTCGACGAGATTTTTTGCATTGAGTTCAACCATGGGGTTCATACGATTGCGTTGTAGGATGTGGGTCGATCGATGACCAGGAACTCCACAATTTTTGACACGCTACCGACTTTTACAGAGAGGTCGATTG
Source organism: Moricandia arvensis (assembly GCA_905132765.1). NCBI lineage: Eukaryota > Viridiplantae > Streptophyta > Magnoliopsida > Brassicales > Brassicaceae > Moricandia > Moricandia arvensis. The sequence goes on from CAJHQP010000060.1 coordinate 197,330, forward strand.
TGCCGAGAGTCATGGTAGCTTCCCTTGAAAGCCTTACTATTGGGTTTGGATCTTCCGCGATTTTGGATAGGCCAACTTCCATTCTCTCGAGTGCGTCTTTGAAGACGATGTTGACCGAGCTTCCAGTGTCGACCAATATCCTCGCGACATCTATGTTTTGGACTGTCAGCTCAATGACAAGGATAAAGTTGAGAGGTTTGAACGGGTTGGTCGTTGCTCTTTCCTTGAAGGAGATGACAATGCTCTCCGTTTTGTCAGGCATATTGTGTCTCAAACGTTTGGTGGTTTTTCGAGTTAGATAATCTGAGGGCCCCTCCTTCTAGCGCCAAACTGTGAGAACCGAAATTCGCACTGTCGATTTCTGTTGAATTAGGAACGTAGGGCAAAACCCTAGTTTCCCAGAGGTCCCTGATATCTGCTAAACCACACGCCAATCAATCTGAAAACGAAGTAAAGAGAGAAATATAAATTAAGAATCGAAAAGAGTGCAAATCAATGTCTTATTTCGAATTTGCGTATGAGCGTTTACAACAGGATATGAGCCTTGGCTATGAGAGCGGTCGGCGAGATCCCTAGTTCTAACAACCTATGACGGCAAAACCCTAGTTAAGTCACATCTCGAATAACAAAAATGGAAATTTGCCTAAATGCCCTAAGTGATATGTTTGCTTTGAGTAGAGATTTTCGTGTGTTGCATATTCACCCTAGAGGCGGTTTTCTCTTTCCCCTTCTACCCTTGGTTGAATTTTTTGCTTCGCGGAAATATTCATTTTTTCCCTTGATCTTCACAATTATCTTTGGAAACTTAACATTTATCTTCCGAAGTAGACATTTATCCCTTCCTGCCAGATAGACCGTCATAACGATTGGGCTCGATTTTGGATAAAATCGCGAGTGGGCCTTTAACCGAGTTTTAGACCTTCTGGGGCCGTTTGTTGACTTAAGCGTTTTTTACGATATTATCGAAAACGCATTCCTAAGACGACGTCGTCCGAGAGTTAGGATCTTTCGTATGGGGGATGCGACTCCATGTGTTTAGTTAACCGTTATCGTGTTACACGATCAACCTGATCCTTTCACGAGAAAACGAGTTCTTTCGGTTAAGTTCCAACGTCGATCTCGATCGAGACGAAACAAAGATAAGTTCAATCAGGTTTCAAAAGAGGGATTTGCGAGGATGAGGTGAAAATGGATTGATTGATCCAACTCGCCGAACGGGCGAGCTGGATTGCTCGTGATACCTAACTCGCCCGTTTGGCGAGTTGGTCGTCTTGGTCGACCCAACTTGCCAAACGGGTGAGTTGGTTGCTTTGTCAGACCCAATTCGCCGAACGGACGAGTTGGTCAGCCCATGCTGTCCAACTCGCCTGTTCGACGCTGCCCAAATCGCCTGTTCGGCGAGTTGGACTGGCATGCACCGCCCAACTCGCCCGTTCGGCGAGTTGGACTGCTTGGTTAGTTTAGTGTTCCTTTCTCTCGAGTTTTTGGCTCTGAAAATTTCGTTGAGACGGTATCGAGAGTGCATTCGTATGGAAACACACTTTTTAGATGTTGATTTCGAGAGTACCATTTTTGACCCCAACAAAGTCCTCAAGCATCTTTCTTCATTTCGTCTCTTCGCGATCCTTCCAAAACCTTTTTAGCCAGAACACGATATGCTACCTTAGGGGTGTAAACTCGAGTAGGAACGGTCCCGGCTGGTGGTGCATAGACACTGGGCTCAGCCTCAATTGGCTGTTCCTTGTCATCGTCAGCATCTAGAGCATCCTCTTTTTGTGGTTGCTCGGATTCCTTTTGCTTCCCTTTCTCAGGTGCAGTAAACTTCTTAGGTACCGGGTCTGTCAGTGTCCTTCCACTCATCAGTTCAAATGTGTTGCACTCTTTAGAATTTTTATATGTTTTCCAAGGAAGTGTTCCTTGCTGCCTCTTCACGCTCTCAGCCGTTTGAGTAATCTGGACATCCATCTTCCTTAGGAAGCTCGCAACAGTATCGTACTTGTTGTTTAGCTCAGTGAACATGCTGTCTATCCTGGTGTTGATTTCTGAGGTAACCTGGTTTAATTCCTTTCCCTGAATCTGCTGTCCTTGCAACAGTTTCTGCATCATCATAGCTAGTCCCTTCAGCTCATCTTGTTGACCGCTCGCGGCGATAGGAGCAGCCTGCGTATTGTTCTGGTGTTTCTTATTCTGGAACTGGTTTTGCGCTTGGCTAAGAACATAACTCCTTCCCTTATCATTCAGGGAGTAGCCCTTCTGATAACTCGTGTTCTGCACCTGGTTGTTTTGTACTTTATCCCTATAATTGTCCGCATTGTTGTTCTTGTAAGAGAAGAGTTGCGGGTTGTTCCTGACGTTGGAGATTGGATGATAGTTCTTGAACTGCTATCTTTGTCCATTATAGCTCACTTCATGTTTATCCTCTACTGTTTTTTCAGATTCTAGCACAGCGTCCTTAGTGCTCTGATCAGATGTAGCTTCTTCCATGATGAAGACTTGCTCTTGGTTATTCTTAAGCAAATGATCAACTTTGGCAGTCAGATTGTTTATCTTTTGAGTGTTACTGTTGACTTTCTTGGAAGGGTCAGTTTCCTGATTCTTGTTAGACGAGCTGGCTGCCATGTTTTCGATCAGTTTAAATGCCCCTTCAATTGTTTGGGTCATGAAATCTCCTTTTGCTCGCGGAATTTAGGGCATTTCGAAACTCCCAATAAACCCCTTCATAGAAAACGCCCAATAGGTAGTCGTTATCGAACCCATGGTGAGGGCATTTTCTGCGGTAGTTATTGAAACGCTCCCATGCATCACAGACCAGCTCATCAATGAGCTGTTTTAAGGAAGAGATCTTGTTCCTCTAGGCTGGAGTTTTCCCTTTTGTGTAGAAATTGCTTGGGAAAGCTGATCGGACCTGTTGCCATGAAGTAAGAGAGCCGGTGGGTAGAGAATTCAACCAACGTGCAGCCTTTCCATCAAGAGAGAATGGGAACAGCGTGCACTTGATGTAGTTTAGTGGTAATTCATTCGCACGAGTAAAGTTACAAACTTTTTTGAAATTCTCAATGTTCTCCATTGGAATTTCTGCCGGGAGTCCATTGAACATCTTTGTCTGCACCAGAGAGATCAAAACAGGCTTGATCTCAAAGTCTTGTCGTGTGCAGGGTGGTGGATTGATAGCAGAGCGTGTGGTATGGAAGTTGCGCGGGAGGTTCCTCTCCCCTATCGGAACAACTTGTTCCTGCTTCTGTCGTTGCTGAGCAGCTGCATGCTGTGCCTGTATGGTCTGCTACATCTGTTGCTTCATCTGTTTCATTGTAGCATCTAGTTTCTCTGGATTGCCATAGACTCCCATTGTAGCGTGAGTCAGCCTTTGTTGTTGGCGGTTTGTTCTTTGTAACCTTGCTAGTTCTAGGTTGCTGAGTGTAACTAGTTCTCCTTATGCGTTTCTCCGAGTATATCTACTGGTCATGCACCTGGAACATTAGCTACAACAAAGAATATAAAGAAAGTTAGAGGTTTTAGACTAAATATGAAATAGAAAAATAAAGGTAAAAAGCTGGTCCCCGCCGCAACATCGCCAAAACTTGATGCAGTAAAATTGGATCTTCGCTACTGTAAAGTTAACAGTGTTGTTGCAATATTTTTAGATTCAATTCCAGAGTACCATCCTGTATCTATTACGAACGTACGGGATTCCATGTAGGCATGTGATATATTTCCAGATTATTTTTTTTTACTTGTGTATCAGTGATCTGGATGAATTCCTTACCCTTCACCCACTTTATGAGGTAGTTTGTCATAATGCACAGAAATCGTCATTGCCTTGAGCTCCGCAGGGGTCCGATGAGATCCATTTCCCATCGCATGAACAGTTATCGGGCGGTGGTAGTATTTAACCACATGATCGGGCAGTGTATGTTCGGAGCGTGTCGGTGACATTTTTCACATCTGTAGGCATACTCCTCGCAACTCATGACGATGGTCGGCCACAAGTATCTGTAACTTTTTACTTTCAGGGTGAGAGCTCGGCCGTCAGAATGCTTTCCTTCCTCTCCTTCATGTTTATTGGCCAAAACTAATATTGTTTCTTCTCGATTGATGCAGTTAGCAATGCCTTATTTGCTGTCCGTCAGTAGATTTCCATCCATAACGACATAGTGGGCGCTTGGTGCCTTTAGTCGGCGAGATTCACACTTGTCATGAGTAGCAATCTGTTAGTGAGGTACTGTATGAATGTAAGCCCCCAATTAGAAGTGTTGACACCAGCAGGGCTGGTTGATTCTTCACTGATTTCCATACATATAGTTTCTAAGATGGAAGTGATGACTTCTGCTTCGTAGGAAACTAGCATTTTTCATGGTGCTTCAATCTTCTGGATTAGAAGGTTTCTTTTATTTGGTCCTTAGGGTTTCTCCATAGTGAGCGGGTGCCTCTCTGGGCAAAGTTTCCCCTTGAGGGACTTTCATGAGTTCGAAGAAATCAAATACCTTCGCGAACTTTGGAGATTCCGGAGCTATTTAAGGTGCAGAACTTTGCAGATAAGTAAACAGTTTAGCTAAGGTTGGAGACCTTCCCATGGTGCGGTTGAGCTTATATTTTAACACAAGATAGAGCTTTCAATTAGATTTCCAATGCCACCGGTTTGAGGTCAATCAGGCTTGGAACAATTGTTATGCTAGTTTTACTGAAGAGTGGTCTGCCTGACTCGAGAGAGGAAGCAGTCGAGAATCAACTACCGTCGACTGACACCACCACCTTGGTGTCGATCGACACTCCTCCAAATCAGAAAACTGATGTATTTTAATGAAGTTTCAAGAATAGCAATTTCGCCTCAAAATTTCCCTTATTTATAGAAGACCCCTGGCCAACTCAAAACCCTATTAATATGTTTTCTAAGCCATAGTTTAGGCTATGCTGTTATTTTTAGGTTTTGTCTTAGGTTAGGAGAGAAAGGAGGAACTCCTTCAAAGTCCTCCTGGAACTCCTTTGGTTTTTATTGGTTTATTTATATATATTCATCTCTAATTTTTGTTTCATCTATCATGTTTGAGTAGATTCCCTGCAAGGTTTAGAGTTTTCTAGGATTTTGATGAGCTTCTGTAACATAGAACTCCTAAGGTGATTTAATTGGATTCATCATAGAATTGATCTAACTGCTTGTATTCTAGAGTAGCTAACTAGAACCATGAACTTAGGATAATTGACCACCACGAAAGTGGGTTCAACTCCTGATAATAAATTTGCTGAACTACATTGTTAGGCGCACGCGACGGCTGGTTTAGTTAGCCTAGTGAACATATCGATTAGGCTGTTAATGCTTGTCTAAGAAAGTATCAATCGACACTCTGTAATATTGATCGATACTTGTTCCTTGTTCGCATCGACAACTGGAACATAGGACTTAGTCATCTGCTTAGACTTGCACTGAGAGTTGGATATCTTACTATTGCATTCAAGTTCTAGGATCAAACCCCTAGAATCTATAGATTAGAGTTCTAATAACATGAATGAAACCCTAAGTATAGCACCCTTCCTCGATCGTTTACAACTCATATTATTTACTGCTGTACTTTAGTACCTTACTTACTGCTTTATATATTTTGACCTAGCCTTATATGGTAGCCACATGTCTATTGTGTGAAATATCGAGTCTTTGTGGATACGATCCCAATGTATTGCAATTGATATCTTATATGAGAGAGTTTCTCTAGGGTAATTTAAGCACTTCAAATTTGGCGCCATTTCCGGGGACTCTGATAACAATTAGACTAGGTGTAGGATTTCGTCTAGTCTTTTATTTATTTAATTTACTTACTTATCCTTTCTTGTGTTTCAGGTACATACATCTGAGTACCAGAAGCAACGATGAAAAGAGGCTTTTTGGGTTCTTCAAATGAGGGGCCTTCTGATTCACGCACGATCCGTAAGTCTAAGAGTGAAGTATCGATCGACACCCTCCAAGCAGCAGCGATCTACAGCGTAGAAAGCCAAGTATCGATCGGCACTAACCCCTCATTGCCGATTGACACTACTTGTGAGAAGACATAGAAGGTTGAAGTACTCATACTGAGTTTTGATGAGAATGGGATCCTACGAGACGAAGAAGGCTACACTCGCAATAGTGCAGGAAACTTGATTCATGCACATGGTGTTGTTATGCCTGATGTGATTGTTGTTGGTGAGATGAATGACCTTGAGATGAGCCGTCAATGGTATGATTGGGTAGGTTAGGACCCTTTTCAGGGTATTACTCATAAAGATCCTAAAAACCAGATCAAATAAATTGAAGATCTAGTCTCAAGAAGCGAGCAGCATGAAGTATCTGAATACCAAATACTCTGCAAGATTTTCCCCTACTCTCTCTTTGGGGTTGCATTTAGCTGGTTCAGTCAACTCCAGCCAGGATATTTAACCTACTGGGAGGATATTGCAAAAGCCTTTCTCAAAGAATTTCTCGATGACGCTGCAGTAACTCAAGAGAGGGAGCTTGATTATATGATGGACATGAAGATTAAAGACCGGGAGAAGGAGTTGATGTTTAAGTTCAGCCAGATGTTGGGTGTTGTCTACAATGAGACAAATGGAGAATTTGAAACTTTGAACACACATATCAAGAAGCCAGACAGATTTTTGATCCCATTATGCAGAGGGTGATGAAAAACGTGGATCTTGAGAGTTGAGGAGAGTGGACAAAGCTGATATTGGTGATCTGAAATCAGTATCAGTCGACACCAACCCATGATGTTGGGCGACACCTCTTGAAATCTTTGAAAGATCGAGTTGTCCTTAGGACATTGCAAACTTGAAATGAAGAGCACTGATATATCAAGTTGTTATCTTGTCTTTGATCTGAGCTAAGGATGAAGAACTGGCTCAAATTTTGGATTTGGTTTTGAATAGATAAATCATTATGGATGACTTCTTGGAGCTAGAAGAATCGCTTGAAGATTTGGGTCAGGACTCAAAGCTGAAGCTTGAGATCGATCGGCACCATACATGAAAAGATCTGGAGACTTCTTCAAAGACTAGCATTGATCGAGACCAACCTGATATAGATCGACACTCATTGTTGGAAGAACCGCCAGGATACATGATTGAACCAGAACCGATTGAGGAAAGATTGTACAAGTACAAGGCCTCACACCTTGCTGTAACCAACCATCTGAAACCACATATCTGAGTAGAAGAGGCTGCTGGGTTTCATAAAAGAGTGAAGATGATACAGTAACCTGTGAAGTTTGTGGTTCCCTGCTCTGTATCTGAAGTTGAATTTCTTATCCAACTAGATAGAAGTGTGCTTATGGGTTCTTACATTGAGGTACTGAATGACCCTCCAAATGCAATATCTCATAGGAGAGGGTTGAGATATACTTGATGTCGACCAAGGTCGATAGGTAGCAGTGTCGAGCGACACTACCTTAGTGTTGATCGACAATCGTCGTGTATCAGAGAAAGACTTTGAAGTTTGTCAAAATCTTTTTGATGGAGGCACCACAACGAGATTAGACAAGTCTGGGTGGGGAGGGAGGGGAGAAGAGGAAGAATTGGAAGAAGAGAAAAAGGACCAAGGCCGATCCTCAATTGTCATTAAGTCCTTACTTCTCAAATGGTGTCCAAAAGTGCAGAGTGTCCAGCAGATGCTTCTCACAGACTTTTGAAAAGGTTCGAGCAATATTTATTCTTCAGGTGATAGAAAAAGGAGAAGGAGACTGCAAAAACTTTCGCAAAGAGTGTGATGAATCTGAAGAGAGTAGACATTGAGAATTGTTTTGGAGCAAGTTCTCGTTCTCGTCTATACCACATCTGATCTCCAGAAGTCAATCTAATGACTGAAAACAAGTGTCGAGGGGGACACAACCCACTGTTATGTAATTTTTAATTTTAGTTTATTTTTAGTTTTTACTAATTTTCGTATTTATTTTATTTCCAAGTCAAAAAAGAAGATCCGAGGAAGATGAGTTGACATATCAACAACGATCGACAACAGACTGGTGTCACTCGACACTCACTAACATCAACCACCACTTACTTGTGTCGATCGACACTTAATCCAGATGGCAGGTATGACTGTTTCTCTTTGTTAATATTTTATTTATGATTTATTTTCTTCACCAATTTTGGAATGTATAGCACTGAGAAAAGTGTTGTTTAAGTATGGGGAATGTATTACTCGTATTTTGTTTTATTCTGAGCTTTAGTTTGATGTGTTTTATTGAGTTTTATAGAGTCAAGAAGGGGATGATGAACTTTTTCAATTTTACTTATTATCCAATCACTCTCTTGTATCATTATTAGATTTACTGATTGCAGTATGTACCAGATAGATATACCAAAGTGGATCACATGCGAGTAACAGGCACACTTACTGAGAATATTTGAAGCAACCAAAGCTGACCTCCAACCTAATGAACTTAGTTTTCTTGTCTTGGGGCTTGGGATACACTGGATTGAACTCCTCGTGCAAGTTTGGAAGGTAAAAGTCTGTGTATTTGTGGTTCCCTTCTCTCTCTCTCTCTCTCTCTCTCTCTCTCTTCGGCATCTAGAAAAGAAAAGTTTGAGAGGATTTCCTAAGATACAGGGAAGGGTAGAAAAGATTCCTGTGACCCCACTATTCTAATTCAAAGGGGTGATCAAAGAAATCTGGAAGCGAGGGGTAGAAAAATTTCTTATGACCTCATTATTCGCCTACACTTTGCAAAAAAAAAAACGAAAAAAAAAATCTAGAGAAAAGAGAAAGAAAGACAAAAGAGATCAGAGAAGACTATATGTGTGTTCAGTACCTGCTTGAGTAAGAATTCATGTGTCCTTTGATCGATATTCCCAAGGTAAGGCATGCACCTTTTATGTAAGAAATGATGTTAGCAGAGGGGTATGTAAGATAATATTAGCTAAGTTTCTGGCTGGATGGTAATGGTTTCTAAGCTAGGGTAGAGTACATAAGGCCCCTCTAAAATTGGCATTGATTCGATGTGGCTTGCAATATTGCAGACTTCTGGGGGAGTCCCTCAGTTTTCAAACTTCTTTCACATGAAAATTCTATGTTTTGCTTGAGGATAAGCAAAAGGATAATTCTGGGGGAGTTGATATACCATGGTTTTAGGAATGGTATAAGTCCTTTTAGAGTCTATTATATGTGTTTTGGAGTCGTTTTGGTGTTGTTTTGTGTGATTCATGGTTCATGTACGTTTTGGAGAACTTTGGAGATTTCAGAACTATTTGAGAAGCAGAACTTTGCATATGAGTCAGAAGTTTATATATGGATGAAGACCTTCCCATAGTGCGATTGAGCTCATATTTTGACACAAGATAGAGCTTTCAGTTGGATTTCCAGTGCCACCGGTTTGAGGTTAATCAGGCCTGGAGAAAATATTATGTCAGTGTTACTGAAGAGTGTCCTGTCTGACTCGAGCGAGGAAGCAGTCGAGAATCAATTACTGTCGACCGACACCACAACTTGGTGTTGATCGACACTGAAAACCGACGTATTTTAATGAAGTTTCAAGAACTGCAGATTTTCCCCAAAGTTTCCCTTATTTACAGAAGATCCCTGGCTGACTCATAACCCTATTTATACGTTTTCTAAGCCATTGTTTAAGTTGTGCTTAAATTTATAGGTTTTCTCTTAGGTTAGGAGAGAAAGGAGGAACCCCTTCAGAGTCCACCTGGAACACCTTTGGTTTTGTTATTGGTTTCCTTATAACTATTCATCTACGATTTCTGTTTCATCTGTCATGTCTGAGTACATCTCCTGTTAGGTTTAGGGATTTTCTAGGGTTTTGATGAACTTTTGAAACATAGAACTGCTAAGGTGATTCAGTAGGATTCTTCAGAAAAAATTATCTAGCTACTTTCTAGAGTAGCTAACTAGAACCCTAAACATAAGATAATTCACACCCGCAAGAGTGGGTTCAACTCCTGATGATAATTCTCATGTGTTAGGTTGTTAGGTGCACCCGATGACTTTTTTAGTTAACCTTGTGAACATATCGATTAGGGCATTAATGCTTGTGTAAGGATGTATTGATCGACACTCTGTAGTATCGTTCGATACTAGTTCCTTGTGCACATGCAACAGCTGAAACATAGGAATTTTTCATGTGATTAGACTCACAACAAGAGTTGGGTATCTTATTATTGCATTCGAGTTTTAGGCTTAGCATCTATAGATTAGAGTTTTAATAACCTTAATGAACCCCTAAGTCTAGCACCCTTCCTCCATCTTTACAAATCCTATTATTTAATTTTGGATAAAAACCATCCAAGAGCAAGAACCTGAGGATTAGAGCATGACGCCGATCTACTGGTTCCGGCTTCCAGGTTCCGCGTGTGATTTTCCTCCTGCCTCTAGGTAAAAAAAGGAAAACTTCCACATAAATATTAACATTCACATATCTTAGGATATGGTTGAATCTCCTTAAATCTGAATGAGAATATAAGTATTCTATTATCTATGGCCATCTAAGAGATAACTGGAAATATTCTATTATCGATGGCTATTGTGAATATTTCCAAATCTTAAGTGAAAAGCACAACCTTCAGATACAAATAGGGGGTTCCTAACCCTAAGAAAAGGAAGCCAACACGTCCATCTACAGAGGAAACTAATTTCACATCCGCCAAGGCAAGAATCCACCTAGAAGACCAACTTCATCAAGATGTCCATGAAAGGTAAATCCCAGCAATTACTATCAACTAGATCAAGTTCTATACTCACTGCATCACGTCTACAACTCTATATACTGGCTCTGGCCACGATTTCCTGCCCATCAGCAGGAATACTCCATGCTCATAAGCATATCGACACACCATGCTCATAAGCATATCGACACACCATGCTCACTGTAGCATACCGACTAGTATATCATCTGGTCCGGTCATGCGCCGTCTGGACCAAATGAATTCTATTAACTACATAGCAATGTGCTCACAAGGCCACGTGCAAGCAAGGTTAAGTGGTCATATAGGCTATGCGCCTACCTAGGCTACATGCCTCCAAATATATGAACTACAGATGGCTTGATCTCTCACTGAAGGGTATGTAGGCAATCTCCGCTGAAGGATGCAACTATAAATCCAAACACCTTCCATGGTGACATGGCTCAGAGCCCAGAAGACACCTTTGGAAGCTGGAATCATTAACCGAAGCAGAAAGACCATGCAGTCTTCATTACATGAGGTAGATCCTGCCTTACGATCCGTCTACTCTGCTAATATCAATATATTAACGACATATACTGACCCACACTCTTATGGAAGTAATCTAAAGGCAGTATCTCCCAGTTTACCAACAACTAAAGGAGGAGAAAGCACGATGACAACTTTTCTCTTTCTTCTTCTCATTCCGTAGAGCTGAGCACGTATCGCTTGTACATAAAAATACCCTAACAGTTTGGCGCTAGAAGGAGGAGTAGCTTTAAACTACTGACGATGTGATAGGCGGAAGAGACATTACATGTCTTCCGGAAAAATCTCTCAACCCCAGCCACTTGTAGCAAGAAAGGACTTATTCTCCCCTAGATAACTTTATCTTGCTGGTTTCGGGTCTCAACAACAAATCAGACCTCTAGGTGATTTTGGTTCCTGCTGGTTCCGGGTCTCAACTACAATTCATGCCTCTACAACCTGTGGATTCAATGTTCCAACCAGGAGAAGTCATTACCAGAATCAATATCAGCGGATAATCCACTAGCAACAATCTACCAGGCCCTAGACGCCACCAATGCATCCAAGATCACAACTCTGCCCCACATGAGAAGGATGCAAGGTCCTCAAGCAAGACACAGCACCTTTCTTACGGATTTATGACTTCGACGAATCCCAAAAAAAGGAGGAGACAGAAGGAAAGTTCCTAGGTATACTTTGCGCATAGCAGACCACCACTAAGAGGTAACTGGAAAATCACCTTACTATCTAGTTTCTAGCTTCTAGGTAGTAGCTTAATCTTAATACTGGCTGAATAGTTAGGTTAAGAGAGCACCATTGAAGTATCTATTTTGTGATCTCGGTCACCTCGAAAACTCTTAAGTCGAAAGGATATATTAAGCATTGTAGATTTCCCAAACTTGGAGTCTTAAGGAAATATGTCGATATTGACTTGGAAAGAATCTTTGTTCTCTGGCCAGAAACCAGGAATTTGGCAGGGTTGAAGATTTTGATTCCTGGAAATCTCTAGCTCTCTTCATTATTTTCGGGGATCCTGAAGTTGATTGATAAATTCCTTGGATATTTTTGCACATTCACGCTTCCTAGGAGCCCTAAGGCTCAAGGGATAGCTTAGACCTGTAGGGGGCCTGATCACCAATATAACCCGGAGTTCCTGGGAGTTTGGATCCTTGGGGGATTTTGAATCATTAGGAACCCGGAGCTTCAGGGGAGTTTGACATTTTTTTCTGCGAGGAAATTTTAAACTATATACCTCTAGGCACCCAAAGGTTTTAAGGCGTTTTAGAGAATGCCTCCCGGAGGAAGGACTTTGGCTGCTTCTAGGTAACCTGGAGGTTAGTCAATGAAGCTTGGATGCACTGGGCCTTTAGCTAGTCTGAAACCTGGGGGTTCCTACGCATTCGATTGCAAATCCATAGATTCTTGAACCCGGATATTATCCTTAAATCTCGTATTCTACCTCCTTTAGGTAGCTTCCTACCGATATAAACATTGTAAATCAGTAGATTCTTAAACCTGGAGGTTATCCTTAATATTGTATTCCGCCTCCATTAGGTAGGATCCTGCCGATATAAACATTGTAAATCAGTAAATTTTAGAATTTGGAGGTTATCCTTTACGCCTCCCATAGGTAGGCTCGTGCCGATATAAACATTGTATATCCGTAGATTTTAGTTTTGGACCCGGAGGTTCTGTATTTTGCTATCGCATTCCACCTCCCTTTGGCAGGATCTTGCAGATATCAGTGTAGACACTGCTATTTGCCGCTCGGAAGTAGGCTACAATCAATGTCTTATGCTATTGCACTCTGCTTCCTGCATGAAATTCACTGTCACTTTTATCTCGTGCTGGTGTGACTTCGACCCTGATAAGGGTTAGGCAATCGCCAGTCTTACCTATCAGTGCTGGTGTTAACCTACATGGGGGTGGTTGATAGGGATAAGTTTAATCCTAAGTGTAGTTATAATACTTAAGATTCACTCCAATCCTAAGTTGATTTCAATCACCAAGAATATAAGTCATTTAGCTCAATCTAAGCAATCAAGGTTTAGTGAAGTGAACAGTTTTCAAGTAACAAGAATAAACAACGATAACTAATAACTTGATTCAATCTAAAAGATAGGATCCATGGGGTTATGATATTGAATTCAAGTGGTTAAGATTCAAGTTAAGGTAGCAAGCTTATCACCAATAAAGATCAATTCTTTCTCAAGACAAAGATCATTTGCAGTCATGAGTCAAACATCAATTCTCATTGGTTTAATTCCTTCAATCAAACATTATGAACAAGTCCAATAACTATCTAGCAATTCTAGCATCAAATCTCTTTGGCTATTCAAGCTAGAGCGTATTTAAGTTGGTTCAGACATTTTATCAAACACTTGTGGTGCATAAAATGTCTACAGTTCTAGCTTAATGTGATCAAGACTAATCTAGCATTAAGAACTCTCAAACAGCAAGGAAACATGTAAATCTATTACTAAAAACCTTAACTCTTCACTTAACCACCCTAATCATCCTAACCCATAGATCCAATAGGAGTCTACTCGCTGATGTTCATGGAAACCCTTAAAACCATGGTTGATTCAAGGATAAACATGATCAGAAAGGAAAATCAATTAACAACGCACAAGAGAACAAGATGAAATAGATTAAAGTCTCAAACTTTCACCAAAGTAGTCTTTTCTTTTGATAGAAAACAAGATAAGATCCCAGTATGAGATCTCAGAAGTGTTTATATCAAGCTAAAACTCGAGGTAGTTCAATCACAAACTAAGATAAAACCAGAATTAAACGCAAACAAACTGTTAAAAATCGTCAGACACGACCCATGCTAACCGGCGGCATCATGCCCGCGGTGTGCTCCTCCAGGCCGCGACCTCCTTGTGCCGCGGTGTAGCCCGCGGTGAGTCCCTGGCCATTTCCGTCGATCATGGCCGCGACCCGTCCTCTCCCGCGGCTCCATGCCCGCGGTGGTTTCTCTCTTGCCGCGACCTCCTTGTGCCGCGGTGCAGCCCGAGGTGAGTCTCTGGCCGAATTCGTTGATCGTTTGAAACTCTTTTTTTCCTTTTGAAACTCTTTGAGCTAACATTTTCTTTTTATTTGATCCCTAGCAACTTCTCTTTGTTTTTAGACTTTTGAGTTCACTCTTTTTCACTCACTTTCTCTTAACCTTTCAAGATCAAACACTCAATACTCCCTCCCCATCCTATGAGCTAGACAATTATTAGATCTTAAAGCTAGCAAGTAATGAGGATCAACCATTTTTGTTCCCAATACTCTCAACATTATGCACATCTCAAGCTTTCAGAAAAGACCGCATTCATCAAATTAGTGGTGGTTTGAAAAGACGGAAGGGTGAAAGGGAATGGTAACCATCTTATAAGTGGCCACTTGAGTTGTCAAAAAGGTAGATAAGTGAAAATAGTGGGACAAACTCAAGTGTGTATATAAAGCCATGATTTAGCACACAAAGTACCATAAGCAAGAGGCATTAAGTTCATTAGTCAATTAAATTCAGAGTTGGCGTCAAAGATAAGTAAGTTTCATCAATCAAAGAATTTCAAGGAGAGTTTTCAAATCTCAAAGTTTACAACTCTTTCAAGGTGTGCTCAAGCTACTTGCTATGATTACAAAGGATGTACTATTGAGATCTTAGCATGAGGTCTTTACAAGGTAAGTTAACTCATTGTCCCCTATGCAAATGAATGCAATCTATATGCTTCTACACACAATCCTAAAGATGAAATGATGCAACCTAGATGATTCTTTTTGTTGTTTTTTATGCAAGTAACTATAAACAATGCAAAACTCAATACTCAAGACACAAAATGCTAAAACATTAGTAACTTGGTGCCCCCCACACTTGAATCACACAATCTCCTGTGTGACTTAGGGTAGGAGAGATAACGAAAATAAGTAGAACAAAATATGATAAAGAAGGAAATATGTACAAAAAATGGTTTGGAGAGTACCTCACGGCTCGGTTGGACCGAGCGTCTCATCTGTGTCGGAGGTGGGAATGTATGGAGTCTCATTGTCGGAGTCAGGCAAAGGTAGTGGTGGAACATGGTGTCTGAGTCGTCTCGGTCAACGCTCACGAGGCTCGCGGAGGGAAGCACGCGGTTCTTCATAGTAAGTCTCTGTGGCACTGGCATCCCCATAAGAGGAGTGTCGAAGAGCATGAACCGGTCCTTCTGAATCATCACCAGCAGCGGCTCCTTCTTCCATAGGAGTATCAGTAGTGACTGGAGTGGCTGCATGTGATCTCCTTGGTCTCAATGTCAAACTCTTTACCTTCTTTGCTAGGTAATTCACCGACTTAACTATCTTCGCAATTGTTCTGTCTTGAAACTTGTTCCCGCGCTGAAGTGAACTAATCTGCATGTGTGCTTCACGAAGAGCACCATCAGCAAGATGCTCACCATAGGGTGTGAAATAGTAGCGTGAACTTCCAAATGTGGTGTTCGTTTCTATTTGCTCAGCTTCATCCTCTTGAGTCTCCACAATGGGTTCCTTCATCTTCTTTCTACTGATCCTCCGTGGAATCTCTTGAACTGAAGCATTGTACCATAATTCCTTGGAAGGTCGAAACTTAATGTTATCCCCCTCAGCCATTGATGTGATCGCCGTGTTTGGAAGGAGAATATTCACACCCTCTTTGCCCCAAGTCTTGTAGTTTTAGACCCATGAACCACCCACTCTTCCACCAAGAAACTGACAATTGGTGAGAAATGCCTCATCCATCATCACATAGTTAGTAGCTGTTTCTACTGATTCAGTCCCCATTGCCTCCAAAAGGGGAGTTATGAGGCCTCCTATCTGTAGCTCTGGTGAAGAATCTTTCGTTGTCCATACCCAGGTTTGGTAGTGTAGTAGGCGTGTAATAAAGAGTCCTACCATCCCTGGGTACTCAGAATCATTTCCCTCATGCACCGGAATGCCACTGTTAAATGTTGGCATCAAAGGCTTTAGTGAAATAATGAGGAGGCGCAGCTCATCGTCGACCACTCTTCCCGACTCCTTTCGACCATACAAGGTCTCAGACAAAATCATGTTTGGACATAGCGAAGGGCGGGGTGGCGAATGTCCTTGGACTTGTTTCTCTTTGTATCATGTGATCCTGACGCAATCGTGTCCCATAACTTCATTGGTTCATCCTTGTAGCGTGTCAACGTTAACTGAGCCTTATCTGCAAATCCCATAGCCTCACCAATTTGCTTGAAGGACATTTGATAAGGTCGCCTCCCAATCTTGAACTTGATGAAAGCGAAACCCTCCTCAGGATCCCTCAGCTTGGAATGGAATTGCACGTCCAACGAGGAGAGGAAGTCACGCATTGCGACCTTATATCCCGGTCTATGTAAGGTCATCAAGCTCTGAAGGCCCATGTTACTCAACAAGAAGAGCACATCATCATAGATACCCAACCTTTGTAAAATTTGAACATCGGGATAAGGTGTTGGTTTGAAACCCATGGCCTTGATTAGGAGAGCAATCTTGTAGGTGGTGGCTTTTTCTTTGGCTGAGGCTTTTGCTTCTTTTTCTTTGGAGTTGGTACTTCCTCACTTCCCGACTCGCTGTAATCCTCTTACACAATGGGTTCTTCTACTTCCTTCCCTTTTCCTTTGCGACCCTTTGCTCTAGAGGAGCTTCCACCTCCTCCATCTAAATTCATTGAGCCTTTCGTTGGGATATTGGACGGATTTGCAGAGTTGCCCTTTGTCAATCCCATGTTCACTCCTACAAATAAAACACTCAAGAAAGGGTGAGTTTAAGCACAAAATTTAACAACAGATTCACAAGAGACTAAACTAGTTCCTCAAAATTATCCAAGAGATGATTAAACTCATTGCAAGATTCAAGTAAAAGTACTTAAGTAATCATCATAGATTATCTTGAACAATTTTAGAACTTTTGTGAAATGAAAGCTACTCAATCATGAAAATCTCTTTCAAATACTCTTCCACAAACCTAACTCGCCAACTTATAGCTACAATTTGAGGTTTCTCAAACATTTTTGAAAATCCCTAATTCTCAAGAACCCTAACATCAAAAAGTTGGAATTTTCTCAAATGGAAGGTGAATTTGGCTAGGTTTTCCATCAATAAACAACCCACAAGTCCTATACTACCATTAGGAACCAACAATCAACTACAAACATGAGTTTTTAGAAAATTCGAAATTCTCATCAAAACCCTAAAAAGTGAAATCAATACCTTTGATTGTATGGTGAATGATAGAAAAAACGAGTTGTGGATTCTCAGTAAGCTTGAAAAAACCCGTCAATTAGCAAGAAAAATCACTAAAATTGATGAAGATTTGAGAAAGTTGGGTTCTTGGAGAGATTTGGAGAAAAATGGTGAGTTTGTGGAAGAAGTAGACGGGTGGGGAGGCCTTATGCACAAAAATGGGGAAGGAGAAGGGGATACTTGGGTTAAAACTTGTTTAAAAACCCGAATTCGGTTCAATTTGATTGAGAAAACTGGTTTACTAACCTTGGCCGCGGGCGTCATTCACCACAGCATCAGGTGCGGCGGAAAGGGAGTCGGCCATGGGTTCAGTTTGCCGCGGGGCCACGCACAGTGAGCCACTGCCGGTTTTTGTCGAGTTGCTGCTGCGGGTGCATCCAGGCGCGGCATAGGGCACGGCCACTTCCTGTCCATTTTCGTCGTTAGATCACCGCGGGCTCGTTGTGCCGCGGCCCCAGTCGCAGTGTTTCCCTGTGTGATTAGTCGACATTTACGCCGCGGGTGCCATCTGCCGCGGTACCAGGTGAGGTCGGTCCCTGCCTGGTTTTGTCGAGATCACACCGCGGGCTTGCTAGGTCGCGGCCTGGGCCGCGGCTCCTCTTTGTCCGACTCATCAATGGTGTGCCGCGGGTTCGTCATCTGGGCTCCAATTTTCAAACACCTGGAACAGCAAGAGTAGAAACACAAACAAGCAAAAAACAAAAATCATAAAAATATGTACAAAGATAGACATGGGACTTCCTCCCAAGTGAGCTTTTTTTAAGTCTCTAGCTTGACTTTCTTCCTTCTGGAACTAGGCGGGGGGAAGAGTTGGAGAGTGAAACCGAGCTTCCTCCTTACTCTGTTGCAGTGCCCAAATAAAGCTCCACTCTTTGTCCGTTGACCTTAAAGTGAGTTCCATCTTTGCACCATAGCTCTATGGCTCCATATGGCTTAACTTCTTTCACCTTAAAAGGGCAAGACCACCTTGATTGGAGCTTTCCAGGAAACAACTTGAGTCTTGAATTGTAGAGTAGAACTTGATCACCAGCACTAAACTCCCTTTTCAAGATCTTCTTATCATGAAAAGCCTTAGTCCTCTCCTTGTAAATGGCTGAGTTTTCAAAAGCATCAAGTTTAATCTCATCAAGTTCATTCAACTGACACAACCTCTTCTCTTGAGCTGTCTTGATATCAAAGTTAAGAAGCTTAACAGCCCACAAAGCCTTGTACTCAAGCTCAACTGGTAGATGACAAGACTTTCCATAGACAAGGTTGAACGGTGTAGTGCCTAAGGGGGGTCTTGTAAGCTATTCTATAAGCCCAAAGAGCATCATCAAGCTTTCTAGACCAACTCTTCCTTGTAGTTCCTACAACCTTCTCCAAGATGCTCTTGTTTTCCCTGTTTGAGATCTCAATTTTTCCACTTGTTTGAGGATGATAGGGAGTTGCTACCTTGTGCTTCACACCATTCTTTCCCAGAAGACTTTCAAAGAGCTTGATGATGAAGTGAGAGCCTCCATCACTTATCACAACTCTAGGGACTCCAAACCTTGGGAAAATGATGCTCTTGAACATCTTGAGAACCACCTTAGCATCATTTGAGCATCATCAAGAGTTTTACTTGCATAGTATATCACATGGGTCTTCTTGTCTTTCTTTTGACCCAAAGCTGCTCCCACTGCATAGTCACTAGCATCACACATGATCTCAAAGGGAAGATCCCAATCTGGTGGTTGAACTATGGGAGCACTAATGAGCTCACTCTTCCACTTTTTGAAGGCTTCAAGGCACTCTGCATCGAAATTGAAGGCAGATTCCTTGCATAGCAACTTTGTCAATGGTCTAGCTATCTTTGAGAAATCCTTGATGAACCTTCTATAGAACCCGGCATGACCCAAGAAGCTTCTTATGTCCTTCACAGATCTTGGTGGAGCCAACCCAACCATCACATCAATCTTCACTTTGTCCACTTCAATACATTTCTCTGAAATCTTGTGTCCCAACACAATCCCTTCATTCACCATGAATTGACACTTTTCCCAATTTAGCACAAGGTTTGTCTCTTTACATCTTTGTAAAACTCTGCACAAACTAGACAAACACAAGGCAAAGGAAGATCCGTACACAGAGAAGTCATCCATAAAGACCTCCACAACATCCTCAATAAGATCAAAAAATATAGACATCATTGCTCTTTGGAAAGTTGCTGGTGCATTACATAGCCCAAATGGCATCCTTCGATAAGCAAAGGTACCATAAGAGCATGTGAATGTTGTCTTTTCCTTATCATTAGGATGTATGTGTATTTGGAAGAACCCTGAGTAACCAACAAGGAAACAGTAATAAGGATGATTTGCAAGTCTCTCAAGCATTTGGTCAATGAATGGGAAAGGAAAATGATCCTTCCTAGATGCAGCATTTAGTTTTCGATAATCAATGCACACTCTATGACCTGTTATTGTTCTTGTGGGTATCAATTCATCCTTATCATTTTTAATGACAGTGATACCACCCTTCTTTGTAACTACATGCACATGAGATACCCAAGTACTATCCGAAATAGGGTAAATCACTCCAGCATCTAAGAGTTTTAGAATCTCTTTCTTAATAACATCTTTCAAGTTTGGTTTCAATCTTCTTTGATGTTCTATAGAATTTATCCCGGTGGTCAAGGGGATCCTCCAAAGCGAGACCATGGTTCTTGTTAGCTTGGATCATGTTGATCAAACTTGACTCGATCTCAAAGTTGTTGTTCTCCACTGCTGGTGCTCTGATACCTGCCCTATTTCCATGGATGTTGGGCTGGTAATATGTTCCAATCGCCCTAGCTTGGCGTTGAGGATGTTGCTGCCGAGGGTTTGCAGCCCCTTGGGCTTGTCCCGCTTGAACTCCTGCTGGAGGAACTCCTGCTGGAGGAAACAGTCTTGTCCATTGTTGTCAGCTCCATGGACATTCTGATCATGCGGGTGTCCATCCATTTCTAATCCCAATAGGTCGAAAGGAATCAGTTGCTATTGTCTTCTTTTTCTTGATAATTCTCTCTCTAAAGCTCTGATGTTGTCTACTTGGGAAACAAGGTCGGCTGGTCCTATACTCCTCAAGTTCATACACCTAGTATTTCAAAGAGAAATGAAGAAAGAGTGTCAGTAAGCAAATAAAATAAAATAAGACTTAGTCTCAAGCAATGACCAAATCTTAATGTCAAAATCCAACTTAGAAATGGCAACGGCGCCAAAACTTGATAGGGATAAGTTTAATCCTAAGTGTAGTTGTAATACTTAAGAGTCAATTCAAATCTTAAGTTGATTTCAATCACCAAGAATACAAGTCATTTAGCTCAATCTAAGCAATCAAGGTTTAGTGAAGTAAACAATTTTCAAGTGACGAGAATAAACAACGATAACTAAGAACTTGATTCAATCTAAAAGATAGGATCCATGGGGTTAGGATATTGAATTCAAGTGGTTAAGATTCAAGTTAAGGTAGCAAGCTTATCAATAAATAGTTTCCCCAAGTCTAGACCACCAATAAAGATCAATTCTTTCTCAAGACAAAGATCCTTTTGCAGTCATGAGTCAAACATCAATTTTCATTGGTTCAATTCCTTCAAGCAAACATTATGAACAAGTCCAATAACTATCTAGCAATTCTAGCATCAAATCTCTTTGGTTATTCAACCTAGAGCATATTTAAGTTTGTTCCGACATTTTATCAAACACTTGTGGTGCATAAATTGTCTACAGTTCTAGCTTAATGTGATCAAGACTTATCTAGAATTAAGAACTCTCAAATATCAAAGAAACATGTAAATCTATTACTAAAAACCTTAACTCTTCACTTAACCACCCTAATCATCCTAACCCATAGATCCAATAGGAGTCTACTCGCTAATGTTCATGGAAACCCTTAAAACCATGGTTGATTCAAGGATAAACATGATTAGAAAACAAGATAAGATCCCAGTATTACGTCTCAGAAGTGTTTATATCATGCTAAAACTCGAGCTGGTTCAATCACAAACTAAGATTAAACCAAAATAAACCGAAATCAAACTGTTAAAAATCAACGGCCGCGACCCATGCTGACCCGCGGCATTATGCCCGCGGTGTGCTCATCTATTACCGCGACCTCCTTGTGCCGTGGTGCAGCCCGCGGTGAGTCTCTGGCCGAATTCGCGATCGTTTGCCACACCCTGCTCTGACCAGCAGTGCACTGCCCGCGGTGATACTTCAAGAGTACTCCATTTCTTCGCCATTTTAACTGTTTCGGGACTCTTTTGGTTCCAAAACTTCACTTGCACTTCTCCAAACTTGAAAATATGCAAATGCAATGAATGGCAACCTATATGAACCTAAATACTAGTGCAAATGATCAATTTATACAGAAGATACAAGATTAAAAACCATGAATTATGAAAGACATCAGTGGTGATTCAAGCGCCAGTCTTATTGCTTTCCACGTTTGGATAAGCAGGGTTTTCTTAGGGTGCTGCAGTGATCCTGACTTTGCACATTTTGCTCCCTGTATAAAAATGGAGATTCATTTACAATAATTTGCAAGTGTACTTCATGCTTCCTGCATTCTGTTATAGCACATAGCGCTTTAATGCATGAATTTGCACAATTTGTAAGAAGGGTTTCAGCATACATTTTGGCTCTGGGCCTTTATGCAAGAATTAAATATTTTGACAGCATACTCAGGCTTACGCGGACGTATTTCTTCTTAAGTCATATTTAGTTATCATTGTTGTTGTGGGCATACCACTTAGATGGAGGTATTGCCAGGATTGAAAGTCAGTTAAGACTTGATCCAGCTCATTTGCCCCTTTAAATAGGTTGGTGTTCCTGCTTCTCCCTTAGTCGTTACTCATATTTTATTAGTTAAAATTTGTCTAGAGTCGCTGAGCTAAATACGAGTAGGAAACCAATGTGATTAAATAATGTAAAGTAATAGAAATCGTGATCCTGAGATTTTATTAGAAGTACTAGGTTTTGAGGTGCAGGGCATTTTAACAGTTTGACTAGGTCTTGCCGTTGCTGTCTTGCAGCCTATGGGCCCCTGCTCCCCATACCTTGATTACCTTTTAGGGTCCTTCTCATCCGGGAGCAAGCTTCCCTACTTATTTTTCTTTAGTATTTTAGAAAAACCCAATCCCCTTGATGGAAGGTCCTGGTTCTGACCTTTTTATTGTAGCTCCTGGCGATTTCTTGTTGGTAAAACAATTTTCTTATTCTAGCCGCCTCTCTCTTTCCGTCTAGTAGATCGAGGTCTAGAGTCATCAACTCTTTGTTTTTTCTTCTTCTGGAGAGAGGGGCTCGGATACGGCCGTCCTGACATTTACTTCGGTTGGGAGAACCACTTTCATGCCATAGACTGGGAGATAAGGTGTTTCCCGGGTGGCTGAATTGATTGTAGTTCGATAGACCCACAGGAATCCATGCAGCTCTTCTGCCCATCTTCCCTGGGCATCCTCCAGATGTTTCTTTAGCATGTTAATCACTCTTTTGTTTATGGATTATACTTTCCCATTGGATTGAGAGTTCCTTGGCGTGGTGACAGTTAGCTTAATGCCCAATCCTGAAAAATTCCTTAAAAATATGGCTGGTGAATTGGGGTCCATTATCGGTGAAAATCTCCTGTGGGACTCCGAACCTGGCGATAACGTTAGTCCATATGAATTTCCTGATTTGGACGTATGTTATCCTACTCAAAGCTTCTGCTTCCACCCATTTGGAGAAATACTCAGTTACGATAAGGAGAAAGACTTTTTGCCCAGGCGCCATCGGTAGGTTTCCTATTATGTCCATGTACAACTTCCTAAATGAACAGGGGATCTTATGGACTTCAGGTTTTTCGGAAGAATTTTGGAGGCTTGGGCATGTTTTTGCATTGGTCAAAATGGTTTACTTGTCGGTTTGCGCTTTCCGCCATTGTAGCCCAATAGTATCCAGCTCAGTGTACGTAGCTGCGATCACTAGAGTGGGGGACAGATTCTCCTCCATGTAACTCTTCAAGTATCATCTTGACTTGTCTCGGCGTGATACAACGTATGTAAAGGCCAAAGTAGGATCTTATAAATAGTCTCTCGTAGGATAGACAGTATATGGCTGCCTGCTTCGTGATCCTCCTGCTGCCTTCGTTACGATCTTAGAGGAGAGTATCAGTTTCTATATACTTGATGATGGGAGTCATCCAGATCATTTTCCCTTCAATAGTCAAAATTTCTGCAGGCGCAATTTCCTCCTCTGTTGCCGACCACTAGAGAACTAGCAAGGGGATACTCATTTGGCTCTTCATCTAAGGCAGACCCGAGGTTGGATAAAGCATCGGCCTGGGAACTTTTTTCTCTGGGAATTTTAGTGAGTTTGCAGCTCTAGAACTTCTCGATCAAATGCTTGGCTATTGTCAGGTATTTGATCATACTAGCATCCTTCGCTTGATACTCTCCCTGAATTCAATTGATGACAAGCTGTGAATCGCTGAAGACCTGGATGTTTTCTGCCTCCCACTTATTTAGCAAGCGTAAATCCAGATATTAGACCTTCGTACTCGCTTTTGTTGTTGGTTGCGTTAAAATTGCATCTTACGGCCCTTGAAGTTATGTCACCTGCCAGGGAGGTGAGCACTATGCCTAATCCTGCCACTCTTACGTTCCTTGATCCGTCTATATGTAGGATCCATTCTTTTACCTCGCCATTATTATTTCGGATGCTTACTCCTTGTTCTAAAGCTGGGAGCATACAGAAGAAATTTTGGCTACTATATCTGCCAGCATGTGAGATTTGATAGCGGTCGCTGGCTTGAATATTACGTCATATTCTCCTAACTCCACTGCCCATTTTGTCAGGCGTCCAGACACTTACGGCTTATGAAGCACGGATTTTATGGGAGGGGAGGTTACCACTACAATCTGATGGGTCTGGAAGTAGGGTCGTAAATTTTGAGCTACATCAACCATAGCCAAGGCCAGTTTTCCGAGGTAGATGTAGCGGGTTTATGCATTGAGAAGAGACTTGATGAAATAGTACACCGGGAGCTGCTTGCTTTCTTCCTATCGTACCAGGATGGCGCTCACTGCGTGTTCTGACACTGCCAGGTAGATCAGCATAACTTCTTCGTCAATGTCTTTGATAGCAGAGGAGGAGTGGTAAGGTACTCCTTGAATTTAGATAGGGAAATCTCGCATTCACCGCCCCATTTGCAGTCTTTCAGATTCTTGGAAGCCTCGACGAAGGTGTGGGACTTGTCTAACAAACTAGAGATGAACCTGCTTAGAGCTGTCATTCTTTCGGTAAGATTTTGAACTTCTTTTACGTTCTTCAGTGATGGAATGGCGTTTATAGATCTTATCTGCTCCAGGTTGGCCTCAATTCCACGGTGAGTGACTATGTACCTAGGAATTTCCCAGAACTGACTCTAAAGAATAATTTTTCTAGGTCGAACTTCATACTATACTTCCCTTGGGTGGAGAAGGCTAGCTGCAGATGTCATACAGGATCTTCTGCTTCTAGAGATATGAAGAGCATGTCGTCTATATATACTTCCATAGCCTAGCTGATCTGTTCCGCGAACATCATGTTTACTACTATCTGATAAGAGAACCCAAATTCTTCGATCTGAAAGGCATGACTTTTAGCAGTAGATGCCCCTGAACGTCATGAAGGACGTCTTCTCCTGGTCTTCCGGATGCATGAGTATTTGGTTGTAGCCAGAAAAGGTGTCCATAAAACTCATCAGCTGGTGCACTATATTGCCGCCAACAAGCTTATCGATATGGGGTAGAGGAAAATGATCCTTTGGACCACTTGCAACTTTTCATTCTTTTTT
Organism: Moricandia arvensis; assembly: GCA_905132765.1. Taxonomy (NCBI): domain Eukaryota; kingdom Viridiplantae; phylum Streptophyta; class Magnoliopsida; order Brassicales; family Brassicaceae; genus Moricandia; species Moricandia arvensis. Next base: position 222,547 of record CAJHQP010000060.1, read on the forward strand.
CAGACTACGACCACATTGACGATCCACTCTAGATAATGTAATTCGCATATGAATCCCGCCTCCAGTAGATTTTTCACCTCCTCTTACTGATTTCATATCTTTCGTGGGCTAATTTTCTTTGTTTTTGCCTGACCGGCTGGTGTAGGGGATCAACCTACAGCTTGTGCATAAAAAATTCAGGATCGATCCATGTCATGTACACATGGGACCAGGCAAAGCAATTTGAGTTGGATTGAAGGAAGTCTATCAGTTTTCGCTATAATCATGTAGGGAGCTTGGAGCCTATCTTGAGATTTCGGTTCGAATCTCGTTCTATCAATGGCACATCGTCTATTTCTTCAACCTCAGGCTCCTCTTTATGCAAGGGGAAATGCTTTTCCGATAATTGCTATAAGACCTTGGTTTTTTTCCTTCAAGGTCTTCTGATAGTAGGAACGTGAGTTTTCTTGATCTCTCTTAATTTCCTTTATACCCCAAGGGGTAGAAAAATCAACCATTTGACGGAGAGTTGAAGGGAGCGCTCCCATGTCATGAATCAAGGGGCACCCAGTATCATGTTGTAGGAAGACTTACAATCGACTACCGGGAATCTGGTAGATGTGCGAACCAAAATTCATACCGTCGATTTCCATAATCAGAGGAAACCTAAGAAACCCTAATTTTTCCTGAGGTCCCGGAGTTCTGTTGGGCCGGACAACAAGTAGTCAAGTTATGCAAAAACAAACGAAACAAAATAAATCAATATAAAGAAAAGAGCAATAGAGATCTTATTCTGAATGTGCGTATGAGCGTTTACAACAGGTAAAAGCCTTGGCCGCAAGAGCTGTCGGCGATTTCCTTAGTTCTAACCACCTAAGACTTGAATAATTGAGTCTCAGCTCGATAACAAAAACAGAAAGTTGTGTAAACCGCTCTGCGTACTGAGTTGCAGAGAATTTTGTGTGTATGTGTCCCTCTCCCTTGCTTCTCTTATATAAGTCTTCAAGCTCGGTCGTGTTTCCTTTTCTGCTATGATCGAGTTTATGCTTCCGTGGAAATATTCCTTGTCTTCTTGTTTTTCCATAATTATCTCGAAACTTTGACAATTATCTTCTTTTCCATTTATGTTCTGCGGGTATCCGGTAGACCATCATTATAGTTGGCTCAATTCTCGTCAAAATCCGTAAGTGGGCTTTTATCCCATTTTAGACCCTTTCAGGTCGTTTTGCGATTTTCGGGATTTTTACGATTTCTATCGTAGAAATCATCCCTCATATGATTTCACAATACTGGCACCGCAAGATCGTAAACCCACCGTATAGTCGAGATAACATTGGGGTTTGAGTTAACTATTTTCGTTTTATACGATTAACTCGGAATTTTAATGAGAAAACCAGTCTTTGCAATTTTTATCGTAAAACTTCAGCGGAAATTCCAATCCAGACGAAATAAGAAACAACCTAGTAAATATTCAAAGGAGAGAGTGATGAAGAGGCTCCGATCTAGTCGACCATGGGGGACTAGACTTTGCGGAGAGTCTAGTCACCGGTGGGCGACTACACTCGGTGGTGAGTCTAGTCACCCATGGGAGACTACACTTGGTGGTGAGTCTAGTCGCCCATGAACAACTAGACGTTGCGTTCATCTAGTCTCACGTGGGCGACTAGACTTTGTCACGGGTCTAGTCGCCCATGGGTTGATAGACTTGGAAGCGACTTGGTTGTTCCCTCGATTGCACGTCTTGATTCGTTGACCGGGATGAGATGGGTTAGGAGACGAAGAGTTCGGAGGCGATGATTTATTGTTTTCTTTTTATCGAAAGAGAGAGAGTTTTCTGCGGTAGCTTTCAGGAATTGATTCTGTCATGACCATTTTTTACCCCAACAGTTTCTCCACCAACTTGAAATAATTGCCAAAGCGTTCTAGCGAGATGTTAGGTGTGTTAGGTAAGTTAGGCGGAATTGATGGCTAAAAGTCAGAGGATGAATAGTAAGTCCCTTTTTCTATAAGCATGTGGAGTAAGCTTTCAAATTATTTAGTTGCTTACTCACAAGAAAACTCTCCCAAGGTAAATCCATTTTCTCCCTTTTTCACTTGTTTTATTTTTATCATGGTCTTCAACAATGAAATTTACAAGAGTGCATTTCCTTCCATTTTTTTTCCCGAGAGCTTGCGATTTGAAGGTGACGAGATCGTTCTGAAGGTTGAGTTTTTGCGACATTCTGTTGACCCTGAGGAGGTGAAAGCGTATTGAGAAGCGACCTGCAGTCTTGCACCTTTACGAGCTGACTTGTGGAGTCCTACTAGACCGACCGTCGCAGAGCCTGCCAAGGGTCAAGTGAATGTAGGAGTTCTTTCCTTGCCACTATCAGGGGTTTTTGCCGAGTCCCCAAGGAGGTGAAGTTTCGGATGCCGGAACATGGGGAGAGTGCCAAATCCCCAACCTCGTGGCTATTTTACATGCTACGAGGCACACCTTCTGAAGTGTCTCCTATGGTTTCCCATCCCGATGTCATACTCTTATTTCTGGATCATTATGGCTTGTCGATAAGACAACTTTCGCCTGCCAGCCTGCCAGCCTGCACGAGTTCTTTGGTCTTTTGGTTCGGAGTTATGAACGAGGGATGGACCTAAGCGTCGACTATTTTCTAGCATTTCTATATCCGAAGAGTGTAGGTCAGTCGCCCCGATATTGCCTTAAACCGAGAAATCTTATGACGGTGATAACGTTGTTTACGTCCAACGTTCATGGTCGGAATAAGTGTTACTTCTTTGCCTAAATAAATAATGCTCCTGTTGTGAAATAAAACATTCCTTTTTCAACAAAGATGGGGTCGCAAGGGTATCGTGATCGGACTTTTTGATCGTTTTTGGTTACTTAGTAATGTCTGACCATCTTTTTGTTTTGCAGTTGTCAACCCTCTTCCTCTGTTTCCTGTGGACACACTTGTCGTTAGGGACCTTCTTATGTCTAACTCTTTGAAGAATACGAGTCGTCATCTTATGTCTAATTCTTTGAAGAATCGTTACGTCCGTTATTTCGTTACGGGTGTGAGTATTCGAAAACTTAGTTTTTTTGGTTTTTATGAACATATGGATGTAAGCAAAGAAACAAGTTTCGGAATCTCGTATCTGTTAGGTACTATGCCTTGAGATTTTCAGACTAGTGTGCTGGGTTTAGGGCAAGACCTAGTCTTACTATCGGTTTTAGGGTTTGCAGTGACTATTCTGGCTTTCGGTACCCGTTTGCGGTTTCGACCTGGTTTTGTCTCAATATTTAAGTCTATAATCAGTTCTCGGCTATATGAATTGCATCGATTAGAAACCAATCATCTCTCCAAAGACAATTTTGAAGTCGCCTGGAAGTGCTGATCAAAATTTCGGATTTCTTTTATAGCGCTCTATTATCCTTGTGCCGAATGTATGAGAACCAATCCTACGAGAGGACGTCTAAATGTTCGTTTAGAAAATGGTTGATGTACTTGTCGGGGCCTATAGAAGAATGCGATATAAGAGCGAGCATATGCTCTTATGATTTAGTTGTTAATTTATAGTCACAGACGGACTGAGTTATCTTCAGAAGCATTTTCAGTCGGAGACTGAGTTATCTTCATGCATTTCGGTTTAATAATAGATGTCATCATGATTTGCCTCACGTTATTTTTGGTAAGGACGTAAAGTCGCAAGTGCTATTGGCATGGTTCCGTTCGGAGTCAGAAATTTGATGCCCATGTGATATGTTGACATGACTGCCTTCATAGAGTTTATCCAAGGCATTCCCATGATTACTTTATAGATGTATGGCTGGTAGACGACCGCGAAGTTGAAAATCCTTGTGACTTCTTTGGCCATGATCGGGAGTTTGATCGATCCGAGAGTCATTGATGTTGTGCCAGAGAACCCAGTGAGTGGTTTTGGCGTTGGTGTGACCTCGGATAGAATAAGGTTCATCCTTCTTAGCGTGTCGTGGAAGATAACGTCAATGGTGCTTCCATTGTCTACAAGGACTTTAGCAATCTCGAGATCCTTGAGTACGAGAGAGGTTACGAATGGATTGAAGTGAGGTTTGTCGATCCCGACGGTCTCGTATTCCTCGAAAGAGATCATATCTTTCGGGAAGTCTCAAGGCGGGGACTGATATGCGACTGTCCTGGGTTTCTGTTGATAATCTTTTATTGACGAGACGGTATCATGGCAGTACTACGATCCTCCGATGATCATGTTGACCCTGCAACGATTATAGTCATTTCCTTTGTCATTTGCCCTTCATCCACGTTTTCCGTTTTCGCCCGAACAATTTCCTTGAAGAACATTTTCTTCTGGCGGAGTTTGATTGGTATTTGGCGGATGATGAGTATCTCGAATGAGGTCTTTTAAGCATGTTATCTCTGAAATTTCTCCTGTGGGCAGTTTTTCCGTTAGCCTCGCGCCGAGAACTTTGCAGTTCATAATGGAATGGACCTTGGTTTGGTGAAACTCGATAAATATCGTTTCGTCGTAGGTCGAGTTTTGGGTCCATGTGTTTCCCGATGTTTTTCCTTGTTCTGGATAGCATAATTGTGCGCTCCTCAAACGTATTCCCCTTCGTGATGGACGTACTTTTCGTTATGAGAGGTTTTCCTTTTCAGCTTTTGCTGCTGCGTCTTTTCGAGGATGTCTTATTATTTAATGTTTCTGCGAAAGGACTTTCATCTCCTCTTAGATGATGATATAGTCTGTCGCTTTATGAATAGCATCCTGGATCGTACGCGGCTTTTCAAGAGTTATCCACTTCCTCAATTTCGACTTGTACCAGAGAGTCTTCCTGAGCGCATTGATAGCCACCTTATCGCTTATTCCGCTAACTCTAGACATGACGATTTTAAATCGGTTCATGTAGTCACAGAGAGGTTCATCTTCCTTTTGAGACAAGCTCCAAAAATCGAAGTCGGAGGTTTCCTTATTCATGAACATCCAGTATTGCTTGAGGAATTCTGAAGTGAGTCGGCCGAAGCTTCCGATGGAGTTCTGCTTTAAGTGAGAAAACCATTCGAGTGCTGCTCCCTAGAGATGCTCGAGGAAGAGGTGAGAATATCCGGCGTCCTTTTCGCTATCCCTGAGTTTGGCCCTACCCATCGCAATCTGGAAGGTCTGCCTATACGCTTTTGGGTCGCTTGTTCCATCATATACATGGACTTTGATCTTTATTGTATCCAAAACTCTTGTTTCAGTGATACCAGCAGTGAACGGAGTTTTCCGAGCTTCTCCGAGGAGTCTGTTGATCTTGGGTGCAGCACTGGTGGCGTAGTGAAATTGAGACTTCACTGCTTTTACCTCTGCGGCCGTTTTTGCGATATAATCGCAGAGATCGCGCATCTCACTGGGGTCACTACCAGCAGTTTTCCGAGTTGGTCGGCATTTGCTGTGAGTAATTCGAGCTTGCTCTTCTTCTAACTTTTTCTACTCTACCCAGAAGATGTTTTCCTCTTCTTTAATCATGGGTATATTGAACGGAGAATTTTCTCGACCCGTGCGTCTTCTTGTCCTCCTTGGATGCACGTCAGCATCCTCGTCCAAAGGGTCGGACTGATTGCTAGGTTTTAAGTTGACCCATTCGACTTTGTCAGCCCCCGTTTCTTCCTCGAGAGGTTGAGTATTTTCCGCGTTCGGCCTAGTCACGTCAGGGTTTGCTTCGTCTGGATTTCGATCAGACGAAACGTTCTGCGTCTTAGTAGGCCTATCGTGCGGAGTCATGAAATTGAGTCTTATTCCGCAGATTTAGGTAGTTCCACGCCGATGAACGCCCCTGCTTCTAATTGTTAGGTTTTCAACCTGTTTAGAAAGAGAACTCGTGAGCTTGTCTTGTTCGCTCGACTTCTTTTCGAGAGTCGTGAAAATCTTTTTAATCTCTTTGAACGCTGCGGTGTTTTCGTTTGCGTTAACCACAAACACGTTCGCTTCTAGAGTTCTTTCAACGTTGTCGTTGACAGTGTTGCCATCGCGAGGTGGTTGATTGTCTGGAAAGTCTGTAGACATATTTGACCAAGTGCTTTGCGGCTGTGAGTTAGATTGATCCGTAACCACCCCTCTTTCTACCGCCAAACTGTGGGAACCGAAATTCACACCCTCGATTTCTGTACTCGGAGGAAAGCTAAGAAACCCTAACTTTCCCTGAGGTCCCGGATTTCTGTTGATCCTAACGACATGTAGTCACGTTATGTAAAATTTGATGAAACAAAAATAAATCGAGATAAAGAAAAGAGAAATAAAGATCTTATTCTGAATCTGCATATGAGGGTTTACAACAGGTAAAAGCCTTGGCTGCAAGACCTGCCAGCGAGTTCCATATTTGTAACCACCTAAGATTTGAAAACCTAATTGAGTTACAACTCGATAAAAAAATGGAAAGTTTCCTAAATCGCTCTTAAGTGCTAAGTTGCAGAGAATCTCGTGTGTGTGAGTGCCTCTTTAATGTTTCTATTATATAGGTCTTCAAGGTCGGTCGTCTTTCATTTTCTGCCCCCAATTCAAGTTTATCCTTCCGCGTAAATCTTCCTTATCTTCTAATTTTCCATAATTATCTTGGAACTTTGACAATTATCTTCTTTTCTATTTATATTCTGTGGGTATCCGGTAGACCGTCATTGTAGTTGGGCTCATTCTCGTCTAAAGCAGTAAGTGGGCTTTTATTGTGTTTTAGACCCTTTTGGGTTGTTTTGCGATTTTAAGCGATTTTTACGATTTATTTCGGAGAAATCTTCCCTCGTATGATTTCATGATACAGAGTCACAGAATAGTAAACCAACTGTACAGTCGAGATAACATTGGTGTATAAGTTAACCATTATCGTTTTAAACGATTGACTCAGAGATTTTACGAGAAAACAAGTCCTTGCGATTTTTATAATAAAACTTCAGCGAAAACTCCAATCGAGACGAAATAAGAAACAACCTAGTCAAGATTCAACGGAGAGAGTGATGAAGAGGATACAATCTAGTAGACCATGGGCGACTAGACGTTTACACACGGCGACTGGACATGGTGGTGAGTCTAGTCGATTGTGGGTGATTGACGTTGTGTTCGTCTAGTCGTCTGTGCGTGACTAGACGTTATGTGTCTAGTCGCCCATGGGCGACTATACTTTGTCACTGGTCTAGTCGTTCATGGGCGGCTAGACGTTGTGTGTATAGTCGCCCGTTGAAAGCGACTTGGTTGTACCCTCGACTGCACGTCTTGAGTCGTTGACCGAAACAAGATGGGTTAGGTGATGAGGAGTTCGGATGCAAAGATTTATTTTTTTCTTTGTATCGAACAATAGATAACGTTTTCTGCTGTAACTTTCAGGCATCGATCTCGTCGTGACCATTTTTGACCCCAACAGTAGACATGTTAGTTCCTCCTGCATATACGGAAACCGTGAATTCTCCAATGGTTTGCTTGACTTCTACGCTGAATTCTATAAGCGGGGTGAACTTTCGGATCAGGGTGTCTTCCTCCATCCCCAAATCATCTTAGGCTGTTAGGAAGACGATATTGGTGGAAATTTCGGGTCAGGGTGTCTTCCTCCATCCCCAAATCATCATAGGCTGTTAGGAATATGATATTGGTGAAACTCCCGTTGTCCACCAATATTCTTTTTACTATGCAGTTTGCTACAGTAAGTGATATGACTAGAGCATCATGATAAGGAGCCTGGACCTTCTCCTGCTCTTTGGCCGTGAAACTGATTTCATCTGTTCCCATGATCAGGCACTTAGATCATCCAACTTCATGGTCGTTCTTGTTGTTCCTGGTGCTCTTCTTTGCGGTCGCTTGCATTATGATGCTTACTTCTGAGCCCCCAGAGATTATGTTGACTACCATATCTTGTCGAGGTGGTGAGGCAGGGGCTGTTCCAGCAGATTGGTTAGTCGTCTCCTTGTTGAGGATATTATTGGCCTGTTAGAGAGGAGCCCCCGGAGGTGTCCTTTCTTTAACATTTCCTTGACCTTCACTTTCAGAGCGACACAATATCTTCGTTTTGTGACCGGCGTCATTGTCGAAGTCGCAGCACCTGTTTAGGTTCCAGCAAGAATCTGGTGCTTTCATTTTTTGAGGCCACTTGACCTGAGGGCCTATCTACCTCTGAACATTGACCAATTTCGGCTTTGAGATAGATAGGTGAGAGATATCTAGCTCATGGACATTTTCATCCCTTCAGCTCTATATAGAGGTCGATTTTGATACCTGCCTTGATTGATGTTTCATGCCTCTTTTCCAAGCATCTGATAGGGTTGTTCACCTCAGTCTTTTTTTATCGCTCCTGGTTCTTTTTTCTTTCTCCTGCTTGGGGGGACTCTGGAGCAGTTTGCGACATTTTTCTCCATTTTATATGTGCCCAGGCTCGGGATAGCACAACTTCCATGGTCTTGCACGAATACTTAGTAAGTTCCTTGTATAAGTCTCCATTAGGCAGCAGGCCTCCCTTGAAAGTCCTAATTTCAGTTGAGGCATTGCATCTTGGGATGGATACCTTTTCTTGATTAAATCACACTATGTAGCCACGTGTTGGCTAAGATCGATGCTAGAGGACCTCGTAGTGATTGTCGACCATATTTTCTACGCCTCTGCTACTGGCAAATTTCTCCACGAACTTGCAGTCAGAGTTGCGAAGGAGCGTATTAACCCATTAGGCAAGTTGATGTACCATTGCAGGGCAGGCCCTGTTAAGGTCGAACCGAAACCCTTGCACATGGTGGCCTCCCTAAGCTCTTTTTGGATTGCTACAGTGAGAATTCGCTGCTTGTATTGGACCACATAATTTTTGGGGTCGTTGGTTTCTTCGTACATCCTCATATTGGGGAAGGAGAACTTCCTAGGCATTTCTACCAATGCAATATTGTATACGAAGGGAGTGGCAGCGTAAGAATTGGGGTTGCTTCTATGGATTGGAAGAGCCACTCCTGGGAGCCTTTCTATCATGGATTGGAAGGCTTTGAAATTCTTGGAGAATATCCGCTCGAGGTAGGCGGTCATGGAAGACTTTCTCGCTGTTACTCCTTCTAATGTTTCTTTTTTGGTTTCCCTCATGGAATCATCGTCTTCCATGAATTCGGCTTGACTTCTTCTTGCAGCGCCAGCTCTTGCAGTGGCATCTTCATTAAATGGTGGAACTGGTGGATCGTCATTGCCTTCTTCTGTCAGAGTTTCCAAGGGTTGCATTGGTCGGACTCGAGTTCGAAACTGTCGTCGCTTGTTGCTCGTTGTGTGAACATCTTGATTCTCTTATCGGAGAACTATGTTCTCGGCTTCGAGTTGTGTCACTTTCTCTAAGATTTTCTCCAGCAGCGTGGAGTGTTTGCTTAGTGGGTTCTTCAAGACTTGAACTTCTGGGAGAAGTTCTTGGTGGTCTACAGCCACGTCTCGAGATTTGTGTAGCTCGGTGACTTGACTTTGCAAAGCATCTATTCGAGCTTGCATCTCGGTTTCAGTCGGGTGCTCGTGTTGTTCACTTACTGTCATCCTCACGTAGCTTAGATTACCCTCTCTTTTTAGGTGAGATCTTTGTAGGCACTACGTAACAGTAAATAAACAAGAGATAACCAAGAGTCGGGACGGAATGATTGATTTTGTTGATAGTATGAGCAGGAACTACAAACGTTTTGGTGTATAAATTATAGTTCTAGCCGCCTATCGCTATTCTCTTAATCTCTAGTTGACCATCCTTTATTCTAGGGTTTGGGCTCTCCTTTTTCTAGCTTAGTCTTAGTAGGTTGCTAGGTCGTAGCGTTCCATACTCAAAAATAATATGGAAATACGAAAGAATCCCTTTAAGTAGAGATATTCCTTTCTACTTGGGAAGGAACAGAGCCGGGTCTTGTGTCGGGATTTCTCTAAGCACGAATCGAAAGGTCGGCGCTTTGTTAGGAAGCTGGAGTAATCTCTTTCTAGACTATTTTTCCCCAACAATTCTCATTAAATAATATTGACAAGTTCCTTAAAATACCCTAAGTTGGCTATCAATTTTAAAAAATTTACTCAATCGAAAGTATTCTAACATTTGGATTTAAGTTTTAATGACTATTGTTTAGGGTTTAGTATTAAGGGGGTTAGATTTGGTTTATAAACTTTTATAAATGTTCTATGCCTACTTTAAATATTTATAACTGATTAAGAATAATTAATTTAACTTATATATCACAAATTTAAAGTATTTATGAAAACAATAATTTTGCAAGGATACATTTGAAAAATAATATCAAAATGGTGGTAAAAGTAAAATTCTCTAATCTTGATCAGTGGACCAACTTCTTAATTTTGATCCACCTATTCCAAACAAGGACCGATAACTTTTTAATATATTATTCTTGTTGATATAAAAAATGCTTTTAGATTTAAGATTTCTAAAATAGAAATAATTACTAAAATAAAATTAATTATATTAAAATTATAATTTTTGTGTACTCTTGTATTAAAAGCCCAAAAGGACAATAAAAGAAGTACAACATCAGTCAGCCCAACCCACATATATTTTTTTGACAGTACGCGTGGATGCTGGAGACTACACGTGGGAAGATGCGCTATACTCATCACCGATTTCAAGCCAAAGATTTGCCACCGTCTATAATTCATATCATGAGAACTCAATAAAAAAGCTTCCACCCGAGACTAATTGTTGATACTCCTCGAGACTCCTTCCAATTTCAATGTGATGTTGATACGGCCTTGGATAGGCTGTCTTTCCCATGAATCACTTGAAAGACGTTTGGGGATGGATCCTTGAACTTTAAGGCTCTTAGATGGTGGATGATCTTTAAAATAGGGTTGTAGAATACCCTAAGGTTGTTTAGCTGCGGCTATCTACAAGTGTAACCTCGTATAGATTGATGCCTGTTGGAAATCACGTAAGCAGAATAGTTAACATCCTGTTGATGATGGATGGATATGATCACGTGAATGATCAGATAGATATCACCACAGCGACAAAAAGAAGCCAAAAGCTTGATGGTTTTATGAAAAGATTGCGTGAGGTTACATATGCAGTAGTTTTGGCTTATATAGAAAAACAGAAAACCCTAACTAAAAAATCTTAGTTCTAATCTAAAAAGGAAAACCAAAACATATTTCTAATGGGTTTAAGAAACCCAAAACTTATTCCTAAATGGTTATAAAACACCAAACCTAATTCTAGTAGGTATACACTTAACTAAAAAGCCATAAAACATAAACTAAATAATCGAGCAAATAAGTCCAAAGTGGTCGATCCTTTTTTCTCATGGGCTGATAAGGCCCCTTTTCAGCCACCTCCTTCCTAGGCTCGTCCATGACTTGAACAAAGTGTTGATAACCCTCTTGATGGGATTTATCTCGTGCACAAGTAGTTGGCCCAACCAAAAAAGCAACTGGATCGAATTTCTTCTCTCTTTGGGTCGAGAAAGCCTTGTTTCGCCCATCTCAATATTCGTCCTGATCCATATGCCTCTTGAATTGAATAACATGTTTCTCATGCACACTTGGACGTGAAAAGTGAGCTCCATATCTTAGATTGAGCTTAGGTTCTTTTCTCTTCATTCCCATCTTGTTTCTCGTCCAGTCGGTTGTACCTTTATGCCATGTTATTCGCACTCACCTGTCCATGGTTCAATCATCTCGTCCTCCCTAGACTCTTTCAACTGGTTGCATATTCCTTGTTCAAGTTGTTTCCAAGCCGTATCAAGAGCTCTTCTTCTCTCTCTATCCAGAACTTCATAGATCATCCCAATTAGACCTTGAAACTGTTCATTAAACCAACCATTGATCAGTAGCTTAGCTCTTTCATTCTTTGGGTTCCACATTTTGAGATGGAGACTGATCAGGATCGCATCATCCTTTCTCCCTTCAAAAAAATTTGTCCTCAAATCCGAGCCTTGTAGGATGATAGAACCTTGATCACTCCACTCCCATCCCATTGTCGAGGACCTGAGAGGAGTCTCTATATGGTCTGGTGGTCGTGTACAATAGTCTCCATATTCCCACTGGAGTCCTGGTTTGCCCTGACATTCCTAAGTTCGTGCACCAACCATATCTGGTCGATTTGTTGAATATAGTACTCGAAAATGGTTGGGTTTTCTCTTGATTCTTCTCCTTGGGCAGTTGTACCACAGGTTCGCTTTGCTTTGTTCTGATCCTCAGGACGCCAAGAATCCCTCCAGGCTTAAACACAAGGTATTGCAATCCATCCTCATTCCTCAGAAACTCCTTGGAACTTTGCTCAACACAGTTGATTCCTAAGTAAGTTGATTTTTCCTCTTTGTTGAGCTGGATTCGGATTGCTTCTGCCCAGTTATAGTGTACACATGTCATGCTCATGTACATGTGGTTATGTACTCTTAGCTTAGACTTATTTTGATCTGGAGGTCGTGTGAAGCAACTTCCATTCTCCTCTTTGAGTAATGGATCGTCCCTGCCTTTTCCAAACTGTTGCAGGTCCTTGGCTGATACATGTAGCTCCGACATGCTTTGTTCTTTCTTATCTTTGCTTCTGGTTTTTATCACACCATCCTCTCTCCCTTCAAAAGGATTTGACCACAAATCCTGTTCTTTAAGAATGAATGATTTGTGTGACTTCAGGTGCAAGGTTTCTTCTTTTTGGACCAGGATGGTGTCAAGATCTTTGAACGTACATGTGATTTCTCCTGGTTCAAATACGAAGTTCTGAAACCTCTTCACTAACCTTAAGTTCTCCATGAGATTTAACTGAACACAAACAAGGGGTCTGATCAGTGAATAATGAGAAAACAATTTAATGAATCCACCTTGTTCAATCAAAGTCTGAGATGACTCTTAATGAACTACAAGCGCCTCATCAAGCTTTTCTTCTTCCTTAGCCTTGGTCAGGTCGTGGCAAGGACCACACAAAGCTTCTGGTACGTGTTCCTCTTGATTTGGTTGATTGTCCAAATTTTCTTCTTGAAAAGAAGTGGGCAGATCTGGTTCAATCTCAGGTTTCTCCTCAGGCGGCTTTAGATCAGGCTCATCACGTGCTGGATTTAATGGTCCGACCACTATTAAACACTCCTCAAAGACCGAAGTCGGAATACTTCTTAGGTCTTCTTTGATTTGGATACGTGCATAAGCCTAGTATGCTTCCATGTTTGCTTCGAGGATGAGATAATTTTCTTTCTCAAGCTCAACATGTTTTCGGTTTCTTTTCTTTGGCTGCGACGCTTCCCTTGTTGCTGGTTTTTAGCCTTATCTCTCTGTTTTCTATAAGAAAACATAGATGATTTATGGATATTTGATGGAAGTCGTGACCCTTGTTTAAGATCATCAAACCCTAAACCTTCAAGTGGCTCTGATACCACTTGATACGCCCTTGGATAGGTTGTCTTGCCCATGAATCACTTGAAGGACGTTTGGGGATGGATCCTTGAGCTTTAAGGCTCTTAGATGGTGGATTAACTTCACAATAGGGTTGTGGAATACCCTAAGGTTGTTTAGCTGCGGATATCTACGTGTGTAACCTCATATAGGTTGATGCCTGTTGGAAATCACGTAAACAGAAGAGTTAACCTCCTGATGATGATGGATGGATATGATCACGTGAATGATCATATAGAAGTCTCCACAGAGACAAAAAAAAGCCAAAAGCTTGATGGTTTTATTAAAAGATTGCATGAGGTTACATCTACATAGCTTTGGCTTGTATAGAAAAAAAGAAAACCCTAACTAGAAAATCTTAATTCTAATCTAAAAAGAAAAACCAAAACTTATTTCTAATGGGTTTAAGAAAACCAAAACCTATTCCTAAATAGTTTATAAAACACCAAACCTAAATCTAGTAGGTTTACACTTCACTAAAAAGCCATAAAACATAAACTATAGCCCAAGGTGGTCGATCCTTTCTTCTCTTGGGCTGATAAGGGCATGTTTATTGGGAGTCTCTTAGCAGAGATTCTTAATTTTTCTAAGAGCCGTTTCTTAACTTTTAACTAAGAAAACTTAAGAGACGTCTCTTAAATAAGAGACTTAAGAGCCGTCTCTTAACCAAAAAAAAAATTAAAAAAAAAAAACTAAAAAATGAGTCAATTTAAGTTAAGAACCCTAACTTAAGAGACCGTGGATAAACATGGCCTAAGACCCCTTTTCAGCCAACTCCTTCCTAGGCTCGTCCATGACTTGAACAAAGTGTTGATAACCCTCTTGATGGGATTTGGCTCGTGCATAAGTAGTAAGCCCAACCAAGAAAGCAATTGGATCAAATTTCTTCTCTCTTTGGGCCGAGAAAGCCTTGTTTCGCCCATCTCCATATTCTTCCTGATCCATATGCCTCTTGAATTGAATAAAATGTTTCTCATGCACACTTGGACGTGAAAAGTTAGCTCCATAGCTTAGATTGAGCTTAGGTTATTTTCTCTTCATTCCCATCTTGTTTCTCGTCCAGTCGGTTGCACCTTTATCGCAATGCTTAGGTTCGCCTAACTCACCTGTCCATGGTTCAATCAGCTCTTCCTTTCTAGACTCTTTCAACTGGTTGTATCTTCCTTGTTCAAGTTGTTTCCAAGCCGTATCAAGAGATTTTCTTCTCTCTCTCTATCCAATTAGACATTGAAACTGTCCATTAAGCCAAGCATTGATCACTAGCTTAGCTCTTTCATTCTTTGGGTTCCACATCCTGATATGGAGACTGATCAAGCTGATCAGGATCGCATCAGATGTTAACTGCTCTAATTTACTCTATCATCATAAACATCTTTATTGCCCTTGTAGAAAAAAAGTAAATCACTTATATCCAAAATTTTCATATTCTTCATAATCATTAAAAATATGTAATTACAAAATTAGCCTCAGATAAAAGAAAATAAATTAAATAGAAATAATAAATAAAAGCGGAAAAAGCGGTTGGGTTCATTGTGGTTTCAATCTTGCGTTTGGAACCCGACGACGCAGCTTCCCTCGCTCTCCTTTCTTCTCCCAATCGAAAGCTGCTCTGACTCAGTCCTCCGCCGCTTTATAAGATCCAAAACGGGTATGTTTTACGGTTGAAAGCTCTTGAATGAGTTGGGAAACCTGATTGGAATGGATTTAGATGTTTCACTTTGGTGTTCGAGTCCATTATGACTTGAACTGATTAGGAGAATGGTTGTAATGTTTGATTCGTAGTGTATTTAATGTAAATTTCAAAATCAATACGGGTATGACATGATAACTAGTGAAACTAATATTACTGATACTTGTGGTATAACTAGTAATACTGGTATAACTTTAAAAGTTTCTGCTTACTAATTAATTTTGTAGGGATGATTTCTGTTATGCATAATGGACGGTATTCAATGGTTTTGGCAGGATCCAGTAAGCAACAACGTCATCATACACTTCAGTTGTGAAGGTCACATATATTGTTTAGTGTTGAAGAATGATACAGACGAGATAACTCTTTCAATGTTTGAAGCACGAATATGCAAAAAGCTCGCGCTAGATGAAAGTAATGTGAAGTTGAAATTGAGCTATATTCCATTTTTGGTTGGGTGTGAGGAATTGTTTTTAATTTCTGATGATAAGAACCTTTTTGGTTATCTATTATCCCTTGATAAAGAGAACCGTAGGTGCATTTTGTGTCTGGAGGTCATGAAAAGGTCAGTACTCCCAGAGCAACTTTCAAGAGCGGGCAAACAAAGTTCTTTAGTTAAGAGCTATGAGGTGTGGCATTCGAATGAAGATGAATTAAAAAAAATCCATAACTTTTTAAGGTGGCAACAATCAAGTTGATAAACAATCTGAGGGGGAGGATAGTGGCTATCGAGGAGATGTTGGAAAAAGCTGATGAAGAAGTAAATTTGGATGAAAACGTTTATGGCAATGAGGATGAAAATGTTGATGGCAATGTGGATAAAAATGTTGATGGCAATGCGGATAATGGTAGGAAAGACACAAAAATGTATGATAGATATGTATATGATCCACCTGTTGCCGAACCGATTCAGTTTATAGAGGAATGGGAAGATAATCTGGGTTTGAAAATATAACAAGAGTTTGTTAGTAAAAACGCAATGTAAGAAGTGGTGGATAGAGGCGCATATAATATTTTTTGGGGTTTAATGTGGTCAAATCAGCTAAGGAGCGATTAGTGTTAAAATTTCGTAAGGAATGGTTTAAATGGGGACTACGAGCTGCGAAGATTAAAAACTTCGAAATGTTGTCTATTAGAGCGTACAACAAGATGCATACATGATCTCATGGAAGTAAGATTAATTACAACTCAAAGAGGAAAGGCACACCACAACTAGTTGCATCTCTAATGCATGATGATTATCCATGCCAAATGGAAACTCCTCATCCTAGAAGTATCATGAATCTTGTGTGAACAAAACTGGGTGCCAATGTATCATATTTCACTGCTTTGAGAGGTAAAAATAAAACTCTGACTGTTTTTCGAGGGACTCCCTAAGAAAGTTATTAAAATATGTATTCTTAATTGTACATGTTAGAGAAGACAAATGAAGAGACAATAACAAGGGTGAAATTGGATGAATAAGACAGATTCAAGTACTTGTTCATCCCTCCGAGAGCTAGCATAGAAGGTTTTAAATAGATGAAGAAAGTTGTAACCGTGGATGCTACTTTTCTAAAATATGGATATGGTGGTTTACTCATTTTTGCAACGGCCCATGATCCTAATCGGCTCCATAATCTTTTAGACTTTGGTGTTTTAGATGGTTAGAATAAGGACAGCTGGACTTGTTTTTTTGAGATGTTCAAGTTGTGCCAGATTCATCGGAGTTGGTGTTTATGAGTGACAAAAATAGAAGCCTCATCAATGCCATAGCTAATGTATTTCCGATGGCTCATCATGCGCATTGTATCTGGCATTTGTCTCAATATGTGAATGTTCATGCAAGTAATGTCAACAAATAAATTGTTCAATGGAATTTTTATAGAGGAAAGTACTCAAAAAGAAAAGTGGTTAAGGTGTTGGTTATAGGAGATAGATACAACATCAACACAAGCAACGTTGTGGAGTCGATGAATTGTGGATGCGAGGAAGTACTCTTTGATACCCTTGCTGGATAAGATCATTAAAAAAACTTTTGATTGGTTTAATGAACATAGGAAAGAAATCGTTAGAGGATCCAGTGAACAGAAACTAATGCCTCTAGTGGAGAACTTTGTGAATGAAGCAAGGTCGCTTGCAAGAAAATAATTGTGTCGGAGGTAAACTCTTTCAACTTTGAATACAGTGTCGTCGGTACTAATGGGAAACCGTATTCGGTGAATCTACTTGCAAAATGTTGTATTGCAGGTTCGTGACATCGAAAAATATTTTTGTGTCCACGGAATAGCTGCTTACATTTTATACTCTAGCCATGATATTAGTTATGTTTTTGAGTTAGATGATTTGATCTCTAAATACTATTGGACAGAGTTGTGGGCATTGCATATTACATGTCAATTTATGTGGTTCCTGATAGGAGTCAATGGGACCTCCCACATTACATCAATGAAATGAAGATCATGCCTCCACAACGCGTCGAAAATAGGGAAATAAAGAAAGTAAAAAGGTTTCCATCAGCTGGGGAACGTCAACCAAGACGCAAAATAAAAGGCGTCCAAAACAAAGCCTACAATGGTTGCTATTTTGAAATCGAAATGTTTGAATTTTACTTTGTTTTATTTGTACAACTATGGAAAACTGTGTTTTTTGTGTAATACTATTATTACTTTATGAAATTGCATTTCAAAGTGAGTTTGGAAATTGAAATGTTTGAATTTTACAGTGTTACATCATAACTGGAAACAAAGCTAGCAGACTTAAGAACTCATAAGAACAATGTTATATTCAGATAACCAGAAAAAGAAAAATCTTATGCTCTACAATCAGAAGATCAACCCAACACACTACATACACTTTTTAGCCAGTTTGTTAAATATGTGACTACTCAAAATTATATTTCGTTGTACAACTTTTATAGACTCTTTTATTACACTAAACACAAATAATCATATTTCAAACTATTATAGCTCATTGTACAACTAATAAAACAAAATATTATATGTAACACTAAAATAATTGAAAAACACCGAAAGTAAAACTATTTAAATTTTTGTACAACTCGTATCTTACGGAGAATTAGTTGTAGTTTTCTGGCAGGCTTTTCTAAATAGTTAGAAATTTTAGCGGGCTTTCTAAAAACTCATGACTCAATACGAATTTCCTAGAGAAAAAAGAAAATTCCCTCTATCATCTCGTCCCTTCTCATTCACCACAAATATTTCATCTCTCTATCACCTTTCTCTCTCATCATTCTCTCTCAAATACTCTGAACAGAAAATAGATTCATGGATTGAGAAACAGAAAAAGAGGGAGATGAAGAAGATGAAGAAACACTTGGAGATGCTTTAGTTCATTGCCGATGCTCAGTACGGGATTCCAACTTCTTGTCCATATGGGGGACTAATCGTCGAGAGGTTTCTAATAATCCAAATGATAAGGATTTCTTACCAGGCCGAAAGCACTTCACTTGTAATGCGTTCAAGGTAATTTTGATTTTCTCTCTTCTTTTCTCTGCCTTGTTCAATATGTCAAACTAAGTGCAACTAAGTGAGATGGGCAGGATGATGGTCTACACTTCCGTCAACCTTGGGTTATCGGAGTTGAGGAAGAGGTTCGCCGCTTAAGGCATGAGTCGAACCAAATGGCTGCAGAGATTGTTGAGCTAAAGAAGCTTATTCTGTGTGTATGAGATGGATTTATGTATTAACATGATACAATTTTTTGTTTGCTAAAACTTGTATAATAAATTTTATGTATTAAGAATTATGTTTGATTTCGATGTCTCTCTGTCATGTTGTGTAAGAACTTACGTTTTGAGTTGTCATCCATGGTGTTGCCCATTCTTTTAACACCCCTTTCCTCTTCCTCCACATTCGCATTCCTAGCATCTAACTGCTCCTGAACATAAGGTTTTGAGGCAGCGAGTCTTAAGTCACTCTCCAACCTTTTCCTCAATCCTCTTCATCCGCTCTCCCATATATTCTTTCAAGCTGTTAAATATTTCTACCAGTTCATTTAACTTCACCGTGTTCTCTGCTACCTCATTGGTGGCTTCTGTCTCATTTCCACCATTCTCCGGGGGAGGGACTTCTCGGTCAGCCACATCCTCTTCTAACATATCTTCAAACCTTACAACAAATCCACTATCAAGCCTCTTCATCCAGCTCTCGAAAATCATGGCATGCTTATCATTGATGTCCTCTCGTTTTGTAATCCGATATAGTAGAGTATGTTCTTTTTCGAAAAAGACAAGATGTTCTCAATGTCCTACCGTGTCAACGCCTTATTAAAATTACCATAATATGGATTGCATAAGATTCAGATACATGGATTGCATAAGATTCAGATACAAGGGACAACTGACCTTAGTATTTTCTTTATTTATTTTCGATAGGGGAAATCCCTTCATTTTACTTTTCTTGAACTTTGATTGGCACATCCTTGGACATATTGGGTCTAGATCTTCAACCGACTCTCGGAATTCGGCCCCCAATTTTGTAATGGCCACAAATGCTAGGAGCTACACATGTAAAAAAACCCCGAAGTTTTAATATCACACTTTCCATCAACAACAAGCGTACAAGTCATATATTACTTAAAAGATTTACCTCCATTGGAATACAGAAACCGGGAATTGGCCATCACACCTTCTTTCACCTTCCCTCCAAAATGGGTCAAAGTGTGTGAAATCTGTTTATACATGTAATCAAAGGGTAATCTACCCCAAGGGAATGTGTTACATAAGTTGGGATCATCAACTGCTCTCAGCAAGAATGGCGCAACAGGAGGGGCAACATTACTGGTTTCTCTGCCCAACAATAATACTAGATAGGAAAAACAAGACCAACAATTTCAATCTATCACGAGAAGATTCCATTCCCTCATGAACCTTTCCTTTCACGTCTTGATATCTTATTATTCTAGTGCCAAAATATTTCCTCACAAACTTCGTGCCTCCAGCTAATTTGTAATTTAGTGGATAGTTTCAACAGTTCAATCCATATATCAAAGCATGTTCTCTAATACCATAGCGGATGAGACAATCATTTACGGAAAACCATGCCTCTTTTTCTTTTGTATGCGTGCGGTTCAGAGAAGGAGCATCCACATGTCAATAACCTTGTGATTTCCATTATGTGGCATGTGGAATATGTGTCTGAACTGCAGATTCTCAAACCAACTGTTCTGTAGCCTACTCATCAGAGGGTTTATGTGTTTAGGGTTTTCATTACATCAGCAATAAAACACCTTACAGTTGGTGGGAAGTACATGGCCAACGGTTTTATGACCCCATAATCGGGATCTTGCAAACAAACAACAAACATTGGAAATAAATTATACTTAGTTATACCAGTAGTACAAAATAGAAGCCTCTCTAATTTAAGGTACTCCCACCCAAAACCATCAAACACTTCCGTAACAGCCATCCAATTACTAAATAAGATCAAACATTAGCATATCTTCATGTCACAAACAAACTAGCTATCCTTAGTTCTACCAAGTTGTTTTGTCAAACTATGAGACCGAGGTAGAAATACTAACACTTCGATCGCTTAAGGTTCGCCTGGCACTTCTTTCATTTGTATCTTCTTCTTCATTGGTATGCACATCTTCACCATGATTATTCTCAGAGTTCATGTCTTCACTTCTTCTTCATGTTCATCATCTGATTTCTCGTCTGCTTCTTCTACTTCATCTTCAATTGAGTTCATCTCTTCTTCCTCTTTTGCTGAGTTCTCCTCATTCTCTTCTAATTCATCTTCATTTTTTGCTGAATTTTCCTCATTTTCTCCTACTTCATCTTCAACTGAGTTAGTCTCTTCTTCCTCTTATGCTGAGTTCTCCTCATTCTCCTCTACTTCATTTTCTTCTGCTTCATCTTCATTTTCTGCTGACTTGTCCTCATTTTCTTCTACTTCATCTTCAACCGAGTTCGCTTCGTCCTTCTTCTCTTCTACTTCAACTTCAATCGGGTTCGTCTCATCCTTGTTCTCTTATACTTCATCTTCAACTGACTTCGCGTTCTCAACCGGGTTTGTCTCGTTCTCGTTCTCTTCTACTTCATCTTCAACTGCCTTCGTGTTCTCAACGTCAACCTCTAGAACTTCTTCTACAGTTTGGGTTATATCCTTCACACGTTTCGTTCTCTTCTTTTAGTCCATCATGTCTTTGCCATTTTCAATTCCTACAACGAGAAACAACCGATTGAGCAGACTATATAACTGAATAGAAAGAGACGACGCTACACCAAATGAGACCTAATCGACTTCAAATGTCGCGGCTTTACGGGTTACGAGCCTTCAAAAACCTAAGTCAAAAAATTGAAGAACTTACCTCTTGATTGTTGAGATTTACTCCCATAGTTCTCCTAGTTTCGCGAGAGAGATAAAGAGCTTCTTACAAACTAAAACTTAGAGCTTCTTTAATCGAAAGTGAAAAGAGGAAAAAGAAAGACATGCGGCACGCGACCTAAAATCGCGTTTGAGTTTAGGGCTGGGTTCGTTTAACCCAGTAGATCCGACAGATCATTGGATGGGTGGGTTTTATCCTGATTTTCTTTGTAAATATCTTCACTTACTCTGGTTTCTTAGTATTTGACTCATATTTTGATTTAAAAATAATTGTTAACGTAAATACAGTTATAACAAGGATATCCTAGCTTTCCAAAATAGATCGAGGGGACAATACAAACATTCCTCCTCTCATCAGAATAAAGCTTTGCGAGATTGTTCTAAGGATTTAGCTGCAATTCTTTATCAGAACATTCACTCAAATTAGAGGAAATCTGATTCTACTAAAGTGCCCAAATCAACAAACAAACCCCCTATAACACAATCAAATCACTTTTAAAAGAGACTTTTCCCAAACTATCTATAAGATGAGTTTGAAACTTTTTTCAAGTGAAAAGATCATGCACACTCGATGAAAACTAGAGAATTCGCATACAAAAAACAACATAATTAAGAAAAGGGAAGGAGATAATTGAAAATCAAACAAATCCAGAGAAAATTAATGAAGAACATGACCAACAACTTCGGTATTTAGTTTTAGAACACAACAAAATCTCCTAAGTGAAACATAATCCGGCTAAGCAAAAGTTAAAATCGATCAATGATCGAAGGTTTACTAAAAAAAAGCAAAAAGAAAACATCATCTCTTCCCTCTGAAAGATTTGTGATGGTTAAGAGGGAGAGAGATTTCTCTCTCTAAAGAGAAGAGAGAGACCCATGCTCACAGAATGTAATTGTAAATTAACTAAGAAGTTTTAAGTATTTTCAAAAATAGAAACTAAAATTAATAGTTTTTTGTGATCAACTTATAGCAACTCAAATAGACACTGCAAACCAAACTGGAAACTCTGCATCCATATGGACAAGAAACGACGGTTGCTTCATGGCACTACGTGCAAAACTTTCCGCTCTTGAGTAATGTATCTGCGGAACATGGATGAGCTCCGAAGTGTGAAAAAACATTCTTTGAAGATCATGATGTCTTCCAAATAATTTGTAAAGACCGGCCATTCTTCTGGTTCTGAAACCATCTTGACCAATTGAGAGCAATCTGATGCAAATGTCACATTCAACTAACATAAATTCCTTATGCATTCCATCGCCTAGATGAACTCTTCTATTTCTGAATAAAGTGGTGATTTGCGGGGTCTAGTATTCCTCGCCCCATTAGTCAATCAAAACCTTCCAATGTATTATACCACCCTTGGCCTGAGTATTTTTTTCCTTGGATTTCCATGATCCATCTGTAAAACACCATATGCATGGTAATGCTCGTAAGTTGCATCTTCTACTGATCTGGTTTGGGCATTATGTTGCGTAAGTGAGGCTTGTGCTTCCGCCCATAGTAATGATTATGTTTCTGCTAATTCGAGTGTGTCCCTTGGGTCAACATCCAAATCGCTAAACGTTTTATTGTTTCATCCTTTCCAGATATACCATAAAATCCATGCAAATTGATGATCCTCCATATTTGGGGACACTCTCCAGAAAAGATGATCAATGTTTGTGAAAAGTGACTGAGTGGGAAAAATATATGGATTCGATGGTATCCGTGAGAGAGCCAAAACTTAGACTGCAGACGGACTTTCAATGAACACATGATTTATAGTCTCTTCAAGTGCTACACATCTGGAGCACATTTCAGCACCTTGAATTCCTCTTGCTCTCAATTTTTTTCTAACTTCAATGCAACCCGAAACCAGTTGCCATAAAAAATGTTTTATTTTCAGTGGACACCGTACTTTCAAGCAAAAAAAAGCCATGAGTGGGGAAACCTTGGGCCCATATTCTTGTATCATTGTTACTCTGTCTGGATAAACCTGTTCCACTTGATAGCAAGATTTGCCGTGTATTTCCCATTACTAGTAAAATGCCATCCATCTTTGTCCACCATCTTTGTCCACCATCTATGTCTGGCTCAAAGGTATACTTTCTATAATTGGGGAATCTTGAGGGTCCACCAGAGTCTGATTTTCCTGTACATTCCATGTTCTTAGATTTTTATTGATCAGAGAATCCACTGTGGGGTCAGGGTAAAGATTGTGATTATTTTTATTTGCTGGCCTCAGGCGATTGGCTGGGAACCAAGGATAATTACATACTGAAATGGGCGATCCTGAGTCCACCTTTTTAATTAGTCATTTGCTAACCAAAGATCTAGCAAAGAAAATTCTTCGCCAGCCATATGACGGGGAGTACGATCTAATGGGTTCCAGGGGTGATGCATTCCTAAAATATTGTTCTTTAAAAACTCGGGCAAATAATGTATACGGTTCTCAATCAATCTCCACAATTGCTTTCCAAGCATAGCCATATTAAATTCTATGAGGTCCTTGACATCATCCTTGGTAGTGCATAATTTATCCCAAGATTTCCAATGCATACCTCTGTTATTTCTTCTCGAGCTCCACCAAAATTGTGCCACTACACTCATTAGCTTCTTCATCATCGTCTTTGGTATACGATAACAAGACATTACATGATTTGGAAGAGCCGTAACCAATGATTTGATAACCACTTCCTTACCTCCCTTCATAAAGAACTTCAAGGTGTAACCGTTAATTCTATTATTCAGACGGTCCTAGATAAACCTAAAAACTTGTGTGTTATACTCCCAAGCTCTCGGGTATCTCCAAATAGGATCCCATCCTCCCAAATTATGTATCCCCAAGACCTCTCGGAGTTCCTTCCTGGTGGATTCCTCAATCTTATGTCCAACTTGAATTGATGATTTTTGAAAATTTATCATCTGTCCCGACGCTGCCTCATAATCCCTCAGGATCCTGATAATTGTTTTACAGTCCTCCTTTTGTGATTTACATAAAAATAAACTATCATCTGCGAAAATCAAGTGAGAGATTGAAGGACATGATCACGCCACCTTCATTCCCTTCATTTTTTTCTCTCTCTCTCGGCCTTTTTAATATTAGCGATCAGAGCTTCTGTGCACAAAGTAAATAAGTAAGGGGACAGTGGAACACCCTGACGCAGGCCCCTTTGAGAAGTTATGTGTCCTCTTGGTTGACCAATTAATAAGACCCTATATTGTACTGAAGAAATACACTCCATCATTAGCTGAATCCATTAACGATGAAATCCCATTTTGTGAAGAAGTGCATGTATAAATGTCCACTCCACCTAATCATACGCCTTGCTCATATCCATTTTTATAGCCATAAATTTGTTCTGGCAAGATTTATTCGTTCTTAACCCATGAAACATCTCCTAAGCTATGAGGATATTGTCTGATATAATTAGTCCGGTCACATAGGCCGATTGAGTTTACAAGATAAGTGTAGGAAGACATACTTTCAATCGCTGACACAACACCTTAGAAATGATCTTGTATCCGATTTTACAATGACTTATGGTCCTAATTTCTGACATCCTTGTGGGTCTCTTTGTTTTAGGAATCAAACAAATATTTGTAATGCTTAACCTTGTATCCAATTTCCCTGAAGTCAAGAAATTATTGACCAACTCTGGCGGGTCCCTTTCTATAACAGGCCAAGAACGTTGAAAGAAAAGAGCTCTCATTCCATCCGGCCTCGGGGCCTTCTCCGGGTGCATCATAAACAAATCTTGCCTGAATTCTTCCTCTGTTGTGATTCTAATTAGCTTTTGTTCATCCAGTGAGTGATAAATTGGCTTGATCTTCGTCATAAAAGTCTCGAATTCTAAGAAAGAAGTGGTGGTAAATAGTTCATCAAAATAATCAATCTTTTCGAGCCCTTTTTCTTCCATTATCCAATTTCTTTGGTCATCACATAAGCCCACAACCCTATTACTGGCACAAAGTTGTTTGGTTAAGGAATGATAAAACTTGTTGTTAAGGATCTCATGATGTATGCCACATATTCCGACTCTTTTGGTGCCAATACTTTTCCTCGTCCTTGTACGGTTCCTGTAATTTCCTGGATACTTCCACTATTTCCTCTTGAGTTCTACTGTCATTGGTTTGTAACTCTTCCAAAGCTTGTTGAAGTTTGCGGATTTTATCTTTGCCAAATGGAGGGTTATTCTTCCGCCACCTAGCAATCTCGTGAAACAATTGGTAATTCTCGCTACAAAGTCCCTTGTACTGCCTTCGGATGAGGCTCTCCATCCCATACCAATGGATTCTGGCAAACTATCCTGTCCAATCCACCCTTTATTAAATCGAAACTGGCCCTGACTTCTGGGTACTCTATCCTCAAGATGAGCTACCACTGGCCGGTGATCAGAACCTACCATTCCTAGATATTATGGATAAGAGCATGGGAAAAACAAATGTCATTCTTCATATGCTAGTGCTCGGTCTAAACGACACCAAATCATTACTTTCTCTCTCTGTCCCTGCCAGGACATCCGATTCCCTCGAGCCAGGAATGCCAGTAGTCTACTATTCCGAATCTTATTGTTGAAAGATAGAAATGATCCTACATGTCTTAAAGAGCCTCCTTCTTTTTCATGGTTCCCAGTAATCTCATTCAAATCTCCAATGATAAACCACGATTCTGATCTTGAGATGCCATCTCTCGTTAAGCGTTCCCAAATTTTCTCTCTTAATTTTTGAACTGGGTCTTCGTATACACAAGCCATGAAAACAGATTTGCCAAGAGCAACTGCTTCCATGTCAAACATTTGATTATTCGAGTATAATATTTTAACATGATAACTCATTAATATAATACAACGCTAGTCATCCACTTGATCCAATTGGGTCAACTGTAACTAAATTATTGAAACCAAAATGGGCTTGAAATCCTTTAACAAAAGCAAAATTTTGCTTTGTTTCCGATTAAAATAAAAAGTCGGGTTTTCCGTTTATGCCATATCTCTCCGAGGTAACTTATTGTTCATTTACTTCCCATACCCTACAATTCCAGCTTGAGACTCATAAAAAATAATTTTAATGAGCTCCATTGAGCTAAGGTAGTGGGTATAAAGAGACCCTGTAATAACCGATAACCTATAGTTCCGCATACAGGTTCTACAATCGTGTATGCATTGTATTACCATGTGTCCAGTTTTCCATAGTTACCAAGTGACCTTTTATTAAATTTATTCACAGCTCATGGGACTGTTTGATATGGCAGTGGAAAAAAACCACCGTGAATCACTCCACTTTGGGACCAAGATATATGACGTGTTTTGTACATGCGTTGACCTTCGAATAAGATAAAACCATAACGAGTCCGGCACATAAATAATCAGCACGTATAATACTCCAATCTCATTCGCCTCCCATGAAAGAAAGAGAAACATGTTCATAATAAAAATAGTACACACCAATAATCTGGCCCAACATTGTCTCTTCACATGTTTCAAATGAAACCAATCTTTACCTGACATACCACCTAGAGACTGTGGGAACCGAAATTCACATTTTCGATTTTAGTTAACAGAGGAAAGCAAACAAAACCTTACTTTCCTTGAGGTCTCGGAAATCTGCTAAGCTAACGACAAGTAATAAAAATTAGAAAACAGACGAAGGTAAAATATGTTGAAGTAAAGAACAAAAGAAGGAAGATCTTAATCTGAATTTGAGTGTTACAACACGTGAAAAAGCCTCGGCCGCAAGAGATGTCGGCTTGTTCTGTCCTAACTACCTAAGACATTAAAAAATATTCGAGTCGCAGCTCAATAACTAAACCAAAAATGCCTAAATTGCTCTAAGTGCTAAGTTTGCTATGTTTTTTCTTGTTTTCGAGTCTATCTCTTTTGAGAAATATTCCTTTATTCTCTCGATTTTCATGATTATCTTCCAAACTTGACATTTATCTTCTTTTCCATTTATCTTCCACGAAAATCAAGTAAACCGTCATTGTAATTTGGGCTCATTTTCATCTGAGATTGTAAGTGGGTTTTAGCCGCGTTGTAAACCTTCTAGGGCCGTGTTTTGACTTCAACGTTTTTATGATTTCTTTCAAGGAAATCACCTTTCGTACGATGTTGGTTCCATAGGATGATGAGAACCAATCGTATAGTCGGGATAAAAATGGTGTTAAGTTAAGTGTTATCGTTTCATACGATTGATTCGGGATTTTACGAGAAACAAGTCTTTGCTACTTTTATCGTAAAAATTCACCGGTAATTCCAGTCAAGACGAAACCAGAGACAATTCAATCAATACGAATGTGGGATTGATGGTGAAAAAGAGAAGGAGGTTTGGTCGCCAGCTGGCGAAGAAGACGAACCTGACTCCTCGCCTGCTGGCGATGAGGTCGACCCAGGGTTGTCGCTTATTGGCGCCGACATGCGGAGAGACGGTCTCATCAACAGCTGGCGACGAGGACTGGCCCAAGTCGCCACCATCTGGTGACAAGACGCGGGGAGAGGTTCTCGCCGCCAGTAGGCAAAGAGGACTGGTCTGTGTCGTCACCTTCTGATGATGAGACCCCAAGAGAAGGTCTCGTCGCTAGCTAGCAACGAGGACTGGTCCGAGTCATCGCTTGCTGGTGACAATACGTGGAGAGACGGAATCATCATCTGCTGGCAATGAGGACTGGTATGGGTCTTCGCCTGCTGGCAACGAGACGCTGAGGGACGGTCACGTTGCCAGCTGGTGAAGAGGACTGGTATGGTTTGTCGCCTACTGGTGACGAGACGCAAACGAACGAGACGCAGACGGATGGTCTTGTCGCCAGCTGGTGACAAGGACTGCTCTGGGTCATCACTGGTTGGCGACGAGACGGTCTCGTCGCCAGCTGGCGAATAGGACTGGTCCGTGTCGTCGCCTGCTGGCAACAAGACACGGAGGGATGGCCTTGTCGGCAGCTGGCAACAAGGGCAGACCCAGGCCTTCACCTGCTGGCGATGAGACACGAGGAGATGGTCTCGTTGCCAGCTGGCGAAGAGGATGAGTCCGATCGTCATCCGCCGGGGATGAGATGCAGAGAGGGTGGTCTGGTTTGCCTTATGGCGATATGATTCAACGGTCATAGCAAGATCAGCTGGAAACAATAAGACAGTGAGAAGTTGGGATGCAGCATTTTATCGTATTTTGTTTGAGATTGAGTATTTGTTTTGTGAAATCTCGTTAAGTTTTGAATCCCACGAGGTCTTAGTTCTCACTTTTTTATTTTATTTTAAATAAAGAGAAAGAATATGCGGTAGTTTCTAGACATGTATTCACTCGTGACCGATTTTGACCTCAACAATTAGCACCCATCTCACTTGAACCGTCATAATGTTCTTGCAAGGTGTTAGGCATGTTAGGTAAGTTAGGCGGAACTGATGGCTTGAAGTTTGAAATTAAATCGATTTTCATCGAAAGATATAGTAGATTTCTTCCTCAATAAGTATGTGGAGTAGGTTTTAAAATTCTTTGCTTTCTCACTTCCACAATAAATTTTCTTTAAGGTAGACAATATCTCTCTCTATTTTACTTCCTTTATTATTTCTATTGTGTCTTCAAGTAAGAGAGTGTCTGAGGACGCCTTTCCTTCCTTCTTTGATCACGAGAGCTTAGGCGCTCAAGATGACGAAATTTTTCCAAAGGTCAAGTTCATTCCACATTCCCTTGATCATGAAGAGGTCGCAGATTATTGATTTGCCACCTGTGATCTTCAATCACCCCACCCGAACCGTGGTGCCCGTCAAGGCCTCATTCTAGAATACATCGATGGACCGAGTAGGAGTGGTTATCCTTTTCTTGACACCGTTCACAAGATCTGCCATGTCCCAAATGAAGTGGATTTTCGGTTACCGAAGCAAAAGGAGACAACTGATGCTCCTCCTTGTGGTAACTTCTCATGTTACAAGGTGCATCTTTTGCTTTTTCGTTTGTGGTTTCCCATTCGTGAGATCATAATCCAGACCCTTAACTGTTTTCGGCTTTCGATAAGCCAATTGTATCCTGCCAATCTGCAGCATCTTGTGGGGTTCCTGGTTTTAAGTTTTGAGCGCGGGTTGACCCTCAGCGCAGACTATCTCGAGGCTTTTCTGTATCTGTAAGATACAAAAGTTCTTCTTATGTATTTCCTTAAGCTGAGCCTACATATGATGACGATCAAGGGGCTTACTTTGACTTTTCACGGCTGCCAGAAATACTATTTTTTTGTCGGTATAAACAATGATTATATTGTGGAAGAATGCATTCCCATTTTCAGGCTCAAATGGGATCCAAAGGGTGTCCCGGTCGGACACTTCAGTTATCCTTTGTTTTTCTGATTTCTGACCATGTACTACTTTTCTTGGTTTTGCCGTTTACAATCCTATTCCTCCACATCCTGTCAATGTGTTTTCCATTAGAGATATCCTTCGCAGCGGTCCGATCTATTGGGGTTACTTTTGTCGAAAACTAGTTTGTGCAGCAGTTACATATCATCAATCTCGAGCCCTACCTCAAACGTTAGTGGAGGAAGACTCAGATCCAACCATGGACGAATTTGTTCCATACGATGTTTCGTGGAGAGGAAGAGGGAAAGGTCTCCCAAGAATAAGCAAGTATTTGTCGAAGAGGACAAAGGTGCTACAGTCGGGGCGAAGTTACCCGCGAATGACTGATTTCATTCCTGTTTTCTGAATGAGGCCGGTGCAAGTGGTACTGTCAAAACTCCACCAACAGGGTTTGGTACAGAAGGTCCAGGACTTGACGCTGCCTTCCTGGATTTTCTCAGGATCCCTTTTGATCAGCCCCCGGCCGGTGCAAGCATGCCGGATTGGGGAAGTTTGAGAAAACCTCGCAGATGTGCATGGGGGTTAGTCTCATACTTGATTAATTTTTGTGGTCAAGTTCTTTTCTAATCCGTTAGCTGTTTTTCATGCAGGGGCTCCATATAATGAATGACGCGCTGACGGAAAGTTTCTTGGAGGCGCGGATGGCTCTCTTTAGGACCGAGAGGGTCGAAACGGAGGTTTCTCGCTTAAATAGCAAGGCTGAGGCGCACTCTCTTCTTGAGAAGGACTTGGTGTCAAAGCAAACCCCGAAGCTTCGTCGTGCACAAAGGGACGTAAAGAGGGAAGTGGCTGCAATCCTAAAGAACCGCTTTTTTAAGTTTGCGGCTGACTTTGACGAGCTGAAGAAAACTCAGAAGTCCTTTGGTGACTACCGTGAGGGTCGGGTATCCGTGGGTGCTTTGTGGCGCACGCAAGCCGCTAAGTATACCTATTATGCAGAGATGCCGAAGATGTCGAGGGATATGAGCAACAACGCAAGCGCGGAGTTGATGATTGATATAACCTATTTATTACCAGTTGTAGGCCATGTTCTAGGCTCTATTTAGGGTCTATTATGTGTGTCTAGGATATGTTTTAGAGTATTTACAGGTCCAGGGACATTTTGGAGATAAGTGGAGATACTTGCAACTTTTGGAACATTTAGAGAAAAGGAATCTGTAGCTGACCATCTGAGGAGTCGAAGTGCAAACCTATCGTTGATCGACAACACAACCATGGAATCGACCGATGATAAAAGACCAAGGTCGATCGATGCTGCAGGATTGCCATCGATCGACGACCAAATCGCACACAGCCGACTGAAAAGCCCAATTTCAGAAGACAAAAGACAAGAATGCTCTGGACGAGCTTTGACCTAGATTTTAGGGTTTTTATATTTATGCTCATGTATTGAGAGCAAGAGGGGTGTGAAAGTGCAAGTACAAGCTTAGGCAAGGCTTGACACAACCCACATAGCTTTATAATTTTAGGTTTTTAGGGGAGAAGATTCCTAACTCCTTAGGGAGATTTGTATTGGGACCACAGTATTCTATCTATGCATTCCATTCAGATTATTATTCTTCCTTTAATCATGTATGAATAGTAATTAACTAGGTTTAAGGTTGAATGATAGCAATCATGGATTAGCCTAAAAGTAGGATTGCTAGCTAAGTTAATATCCATCAGTTGAGTTGTGTTTAATGCTTGCATTCTAGAATAGCTAACTAGGATCTCGAAAGTTGGACATGGACGACTACGAGAGTAGGTTCTGTGCCAAAACACACTACATTGAACTACGTTGCTAGGCGCATGCGAGAGCTGGTCTAACTAGTCTGGTGGCACATCCTTTTGATTTCACAATCGATCGACATTAGGCTATATCCGTCGATCGATGGTCTTTCCTTTTGCTCGCATACAAGAGTTGGAGTTAAAAGGGTCAGAATAGTTAATATTTGAGTCCTAGTATATTTACATATCTCTGCTTCGTATCCACTATAATCCATTAAGCTTGAAACCGTAGATCTAGCATATTAACATCTGCATCAAGTAAGTTTAGTAGCATATTTCCATCTTTGCATTATTTCCATATTTGTATTATTAGCATACTTCCATATTGCATCTCTACTTCTTGAAAAAGAATATTTCTTTAACTGATTGTTTGCCAACCTTTATATATATTCACCTTACTTAATCTTTAGGAATAAGAAATCTATTGTGTGTCATTGCTCTCTGTGGATTCGATCCCTAAGTACTACACATGATCTCTTTTGGCAAGAGTATTATTTGTGTGTTAAAGACTAGGGTTAATTTGATAGTGCTTTGTTTAGGATATTCTTACCCTGCTAGAATAACTAAAACTCGTATGTCAAATTTGGCACCGTTGCCGGGTAGCATTGATCGCCATTAGATTTAATTTCTAGGATTTAGTCTAGAATAACTAAAAGTGGAGCCTTCCAGAGATTCTTTCATCTTTGTGGATTGCTCCAGAGTGGATTCAGGAGCTATGTGTAGAGATGTCTCACTGCAAACTCAGGATGTCTTAGTCCCGATAGACTTTCATGTGATGGATATCCATATCAATTGGAACTCTTCCTTGTTACTTGGAATAGCTTTCATGGCCACTGTGGGAGCTATCTAGGCATGGGCATTCGGGTTCTAGGGTCGGGTCCTTTTGGGTTCGGGTTCTTCGGGTCTATGAGTTTATGACCCAATAGGGTAATTTGAAATTTTCGGTTCGGGCTCGGTTCGGATCTTGTCGGGTTTGGTTTGGTTCGGGTCTTAGATAGTTAGACCCAATAGGGTAATTTGAATTTGTCGGTTCGGGTTCAGTTCGGTTTCGGGTCGGGTTTGGATCGGGTGCTGTTCAAAAAACTACCCAAAACACACAAATTTTTTTTGAAAATATTTATGTTTGTTGGTGTAGTGGTTTGTGAGTTGTTTTTCTTTCTAGAAGTAACATGTTCGACGAATAATAATACATTCATCTGATTTTTTTAATTTAAACCTTTTTTTTCATTCAAACCGATTAATTACTTTACGTGGCCGGTTAGTAAGTTCCCAATTTTTTGAATAAAGCTAATTATACTAAAAATTTCGGGTACCCATCGGGTTTCGGGTTTGGGTCGGGTCGGGTCCAAGACCCGCGGGTCCTCCACATCACGACCCAATAGGGTAAACTTGTCGGTTCAGTTCCTACCCGAACCCGGATTTTTCGGGTCAGTTTCGGGTCAGTTTCGGGTCGGGTCCGGATAAAATGCCCAGGCCTAGAGCTATCTGCGACATGAGGACCAAAAGGTTGTGCCTTTCCTTGATTAATCATAATGTCTATTATGAAATTTATAAGAATAAACTTGCCCTCAAAAAGTTGATTGATAATGCAGAACTTGTGGCCACATGCTTCTGTTATTATGACTTCCATGAAGAGTCGGAAGATGAAGCATTGATCGACACCTAGCACAGACTATCGATCGACACGCTTGCAATTCAGAAATCGGCCGATACCCTCCCTTTGTTATCAATCGATACTCACACTCCATAACCGATCAACGCGTACCACACAGATGGTGATTACAGCACATCCCACCCCAAGTACGACGAAGAATGCAGAGAAGAAGAGATGATCGAGTACCATGGTATTGCTATGGAAGAGGCTGGTGTTTTTCATATTTCCCATCAATTCGGATATTCGACATCGATCGACGGTAACCCTATGCCATAGATTGATACTGACCACGAAGCAGCAACCGAAGTAAATTCAGCTGTAGAACGCGAGAAGGAATATGGTTATCTACAACCAGACGAGTTTGGTATTATGAGAGATCCATACGGTCATGCAAGAGCTATGGATGGCAGACTACTTAATGTCACGAGGGAAAATATTGCAGTCATTCTTGCCATGGCCCATGGAGATGGGAACCTTTTCGTGCAACAGTCTGCTTATCGAGCATCGATCGACGGTCACCATACACCATCGATCGAAACGCGTCTAGTTTGCGAAGGATACAATGAAGATTACAAAGAGGAAGAGCAGATTGAATGTCGCGGCCTGGCATCAGAGGAAACTGATTGAGTGATGAACGCGAGAATGGATAACCAAGCATCGATCACAAGCTACACATGGCCTTCGAATGACATCAGACGCGAACCAGAACACCAACATGGAGCAGAAGAGACAGATATTTGTAACCATAGACCAGATGAGTTTGGTATTTTCAGAGACCCAGAGGGACATGCGGGGGCTCTTGATGGGAGACTCCTACATTTTTTCCAAGGAGGATGTAGCAGATGCCCTTAATATGGCTAATGGATCAGATAATATATTTGGACAGCAGCAGAGCCATCGATTGACGCACACTATTCAGCATCGTTCGATATTCAGGAGTAGAGACACGAGTTGATCCGTACTGATCCATGCACTTCCAAGTTAACATAGATCGACACAGCCATCCGGACATCGATCGTTTGGCGTTATGAGTAAGGTATGAGAGCTCTTGATACTGAAGGAAACAGACTTTTCTACTGGGAAAAGAAAGATGAGTATGGCATCTACAGAGATGAGAATGGTAATGCATGAGCTACAGACGAAAGGGTATTGAATGTGCAAGCGAAAGACATTAGAGCATTTCTAAAGAGAGTTAATTTGTTTGAGCAGAGCTACATATGTTTACCAGAACGTGCAGCAAGGATCACTATGTCTCAGAAGGATCAACAGAGGGTATTGAATGTGCAAGCAAAAGACATTAGAGCAGTTCTAAAGAGAGCTAATTTGTTTGAGCAGAGCTACATATGTTTACCAGAACATGCCGCAAGGATCACTATGTCTCA
Source organism: Moricandia arvensis (assembly GCA_905132765.1). Taxonomy (NCBI): domain Eukaryota; kingdom Viridiplantae; phylum Streptophyta; class Magnoliopsida; order Brassicales; family Brassicaceae; genus Moricandia; species Moricandia arvensis. The sequence goes on from CAJHQP010000060.1 coordinate 256,990, forward strand.
GAAGGATCAACAGACATACAACAGAGATGAGATTGATGATATTGTGAATGCGGTCTATAGAACTCAAGATATGTCACTGGATGATTTTTACAAGAGGTTGGATGATGTCTACTATCCTATAGACACATGCCTTACCAGTTTGACTGCACGCATGGATGAGATGAAGCAATATTTTCATATTGTTCAGAGACAGCATGTGATTGGCGCAGATAACCGAGCATCAATCGACGGCAACATTAAAGCATCGATCGACACTGATGAACACGAACATAAGACAGCACTAGAAATGGAATTAGAAGATCGGTTCGATAAGATTGCATTTTCTTAGAGCCTGATGAAGGAAGATATTTCTCAGTAATTGAAAGATTTATCAGAGACTACAGCTGCCAGACATAGGATGCTACAACGCAGTATTTAGAAGCTAGAAAAAGGAGTGCATTCAATGGCCTTTTTCAGAACAGTTACAAGGAATGAGAAAACCAGAAAAGATGAGGCATTAAGGAACTTAATCAGTACATGATTTCCGAAGAGCAAAGAAGATGCAGACACTTATTTTCCAAGTGGTTATCCAACTTCCTACTAGTCAGAGAGTTCACAATGTCGAGCTAAACACTATAACCAAGCGTTGAGTGGGAGACTATTGAAGTCACCATCAATCGACACCATAGAGACACCATCAGTCGACACTGGATCGTGACCATCGATCGATCACACATGCCTACCATATATGGATACTCTACACATGCTTTGGCGTCGAGTTTCTCTACCTATCTATTTACTTATGATTTAATTTTTCCTAACTAATCCAGGGTTGATTACACTGGGGACATTGTAATTTAAGTTTGGAGGAAGTTTGATAATGCTATTTATTTACTTTTGAGTTTTATTTGCTTTATATATATATATATATATATATAAGTTTTTCAAAAAGTTTTATTGAGTCAAGAAGCGGACTATGATCAAGATTTATTATTGACTAACCACACTTTAGCACCGTTCTTAGAATGTTGTTGCGGAGATTACTGGAGATACAAAAGTGGATCATCCTGCCACTATATCACACTTGCTTAGAAAGTTTGAAGGAACCAAAGCTGATTTCCAACACTAATCCTGACATTATCTGCTTGCTTTGGGGCTTGGTATACACTGGATCGGATTCCTTTTGCAAGTCTATAGGTACAATTCATTGCACCTTTGATTCCCTTTTGTCTTTCTCTTCAGCATCTACCTAATAGTTTAAAAGATTGAGATGACTTCCCGAGATGAAGAGAGGTAGGTAAATTACCTATGAACCGATTATTCTAATTCGGAGGAACGATCACACATCGTTGGAAGCGGGGGGGAGGGGGGGGGGGTAGGTACATTACCGATGACCCCACTATTCGCCTATAACTTTGCCCAAAAAGAAAAAGAAAAAGAAAAGAAAAGAAATGAAAAAGAAAAGAAATGAAAAAAAAAAGAAGAGGAAAAACAAAAATGAGATGGCAAGATGGACTGTATCAGCATCATGTCCATTGAGTTTGAGATCTAGAAAGATTCAGAGAGAAAGGGGGAGAAAGAAATCAGAGAAGACTTTGCGCCTAGTTGTTCAGATACTTACAGAGGTAGAGTCCATGTGTCCTTTGATCGATATTCCCAAGGTAAAGCCTACATTTTATTTTGCGTAAAAAAATGAAATCAGTAGAGGGGTAAATCAGACTAGTATTTGCTAAGTTGTTGGTAGACTGGATTTAGTTCCTATACTAGGATAAGGTATATAAAGTTTCTCTCTGATTGACTTGATAGGATGTGGTTGCAACAGAGTAAGGTGATAGTTATACTTAACCTTTATGTGACTCTCCTCTTTTCAAACCTCTTTTACATGCTTAATTTGGTTGAGGACAAGCGAAAGGATAAGTCTGGGGGGAGTTGATATAGCCTATTTATTACCATTTTTAGCCCATGTTCTAGGCTCTATTTAGGGCCTATTATGTGTGTCTAGGATACATTTTAGAGTATTTACAGGTCTAGGGATGTTTTAGAGATAAATGGAGATACTTGGAGCTTTTGGAACATTTAGAGAAGAATAAGTCGTAGCTGGCCATCTAAGGAGTCGAAGTGCAAACCTGTCGTCGATCGACGACATAACCATGGAATCAACCGATGATGCAAGACCAAGGTCGATCGATGCTGCACACTTGCCATCGATCGGCGACCAACTCGCAAACAGCCGACTGAAATGCCCAAGTTCAGAAGACAAAAGACAAGAATGCCCTGGACGAGTTTGACCTAGATTTTAGGGTTTTTATACTTATGCTCATGTATTGAGAGAAAGAGGGGGTGCGTAATTGCAAGTAGAAGCTTAGACAAGGCTTGAAACAACCCACATAGCTTTATAGTTGTAGATTTATAAGGGACAAGATTCATAACTCCTTAGGGATATTTGTATTGGAACCCCAGTATTCTATCTATGCATTCTATTCATATTATTATTCTTCCTTTGATCATGTCTGACTAGTCATCAACTAGTTTAGGGTTGAATCATAGCAATCATGGATTAGCCCAAAATTTAATTGCTAGCTAAGTTAATATCCATCAATTGAGTTGTGCTTAATGCTTGCATTCTAGAGTAGCTAATTAGGATCTCGAAAGTAGGACATTGACGACTACGAGAGTAGATTATGTGCCAAAACACACTACATTGAACTAGGTTGTTAGGCGCATGCGAGAGCTGGTCTAACTAGTCTGGTGGACTTATCAAATCTCGTTCACATATCCTTTTGATTTCACAGTCGATCGACATTAGGCTATATCCGTCGATCGATGGTCTTTCCTTTTGCTCGCATACGAGAGTTAGAGTTAAAAGGGTCAGAATAGTTAATATTTGAGTCCTAGTATATTTACATATATGTGCGTCTTATCTACTATAATCCATTAATCTTGAAACCCTAGATCTAGCATGTTAAAATTTGCATCAAGTTAGTTTATTAGCATGTTTCCATATTTTCATTATTAGCATATTTCCATATTGCATATCTACTTCTTGAAAAGGAATATTTCCTTAACTGATTGTTTGTCAACCTATATATATATCCACCTAACTTAATCTTTAGGAAAGAGAAATCTATTTTATGCCATTGCTCTCTGTGGATTCGATCCCTAAGTACTACACATGATCTCTTTTGGCAAGAGTACTATTTGTGTGTTAAAGACTGGTCAATTTGATAGTGATTTGTTTAGGATAATTATACCTTGCTAGAACAACTAAAACACGTATGTCAATGATCCCTCAGATCAAAGAGAGAGTATGGGAGCACTGGGCTCTGATTCCCGTCTCTCTGGATTCAGAAGAGGTTGGACCTGCCGTTCCGGGTGAGGACAGCGATGTACACCAACTTATGGCCCCGCTTTGTTACAACGATTACTCGATTGGGGGGGGGTCGATATCCTGTAACTTTTTCTTAGATCCGTGTGGTGTGTTTGTAGTTGAATGGAGGGTGTTCCCTTTTTGCGTTATGTTTATTGGTATGTACCGAACTTACCCCTTGAGGCTTTTAAATATATTTTTGTTTCGTAACGTTTCTTTTTATGAACAAAGCGTAAACGAGAACGAGAGAGTGTGAGTATGTTCCTCATTTCCTTTGTTCTAGCGGATTGTGATACTTGTAGTTGTGTTAAGATGGAGATATTCTAGATTTAGGGTTATGAACGCCCAAGTATAAACGAAGAGGCAAATTCTTTTATCTCGTATCAATGATATTATGCCTTTGAGAACTAAGAATAGAGTTAGGGTAAGACCTAGGTTTATTTTCGTGCCTGGAGTATGCGGGGTCGATCACGGCTTATTTGAGTCATTCACGATTCAACATGACACTCTTTCAATATTGAAATCCGCGATGAGTTCTCGGTGACAGCGTGCGAGTTAAGGTTTATATTAAAGCAAAGAATCTATCAAATTAACCATATGAACTACTTTTTTCAAGAGAGGCCTAATTGTAGTACTTAGGGATTGAGATCCACAGAGAGCAAGGACCCACAATAGATTTCTATATTCTAATGGTTAAGTTAGTCAATTTATAAATAGAAGGTTTACTGTAGGTTTTATTCCAAAAAGGAAATTATCTAATAAGTTATGTTGATTCAAATATGGAAAAGATAGATGTAGGGTTTCAGGTAAGTGAATTATAGTGGATAAGATGTAGGGAATTATTAATATGAAAGGACCTTAATCAACAAATCTGACCCCCTCTCGTATGCGAACAGGGGAGTCGACCGTCGATCGACGGCTAAGACCGAGTGACGGTCGATGGTTATCAGACAAGATGTTCATCCGCTAGGTTAATTAAACCATCTCTCGCATGTATCTAACAACCTATCTCAATGAAATTAATTCTGGCACAAAACCTTCTGTCGTAGTTGTCTATGTCCTAAGTTCAGGTTTCTAGTTAGCTGCTCTATAATGCAAGCATCAAACACAATTCCAAAGATTGATATCTCTTCATCCTAGCAATCGTATTTAGGGGCTAATTCATCAATACCATTATAAACCCTAAATCAAACAAGAGAATTACTCAGACATAATCATAGAAAGGATGATACACTAAATAATATAATGCATAGAATAATTAATGGGATCCCAATACAAATCTCTGAAGGAGTTCAGATCTTCTCCCCTAATGTATACCAAGCCCCAAAGCAAGCAAAGTAGTCAGTATTAAGTCGGAGATCAGCTTTGGTTCCTTCAAATTTTCTTAGTAAGTGTGATCAAATGGCATGATGATCCACTTTGACATCTCTAGTAATCTTTGCAATCAACATGTCTAAGAAGGGTGCTATAGTGTGGTTAGTCAATAAATAAGTTCTGATCATAATCCCCTTTTTGACTCTATAAAAACTATTTGAAAAACTTAATAGATAAAATCTCAAAATAGATAAAAGCATCAGCGAACCTACCCCAGACCTAAATAATAATTTCGCCAGTGATATCACGTCGGATTTGGTGTTACCAAACTAAAGCATAAGTGAAAGGTAGAGAGAAAATTGATGTTACCAAACTCCGTAAAGAGTGTCGATCGATGGTAGGTGTTGAGTGTCAACCGATGGTGAACCATCCAAGCCGTCGACCGATGTGAGGTGTTGGTGTCGACCGATGGTGGTGTCGAACTTTTCTAATCCTCCATTGAAAACATGAAGTAATTAAGAAAATGTAATTAATAACTAAGTAACTAAAAATAAAACTTACTAAATAGTGGGTTGCCTCCCACTCAGTGTTTGGTTATAGTCTTAAGCTCGACGTTTGTAATTCTGGACTAGGAAGGTGGCTCATCTAACAAATGTGGAAAGCAAGTATCCACATACTCTTTTCTCGTCTCAAACCACGCACTGATGAAGCCTCTCACAGCGTCGTCTGCTCTAGTTTTCTGATTGTTCATCTTCCTCTAAGCAAATGTCAGTCTGCTCATCATCTCTTCGAGTGCTTGAATGCATCCCATCAACATGTTAAGTCTGGCATTTGTGGGCTCTGGAATATCTTCCAAACTCTGGTAGATACTATCCCTCATCAAGTCCTGAGAAGTGTAAACTTCATCAAACTTGTCTTGTAATAACTCCTCTTTTACCAGTGACATAAGGGTTTTTATGTATTTCAATGCAAACTCTATCAAATTAACCCTACGAACTACTCTTGCCAAGAGAGGTCAAATTTTAGTATCTAGGGATCGAATCCAAAAGGAGTGTGGGCACATAATAAACTCAATACAGTCTCGATTAAGCTAGGCAAATAGATTAATAAGTGGTAAATAAACTATAGCAGATAATTGATTGATTCGTAAGTGAACAATAATAATAAATAGCTAGATCTAGGGTTTCAGGCAAGTGGATTATAGAGGATAGAAGCTAAGGGTATTAATCATAGAACTCGATATCTAATGTAAAAGACAACCACCTCTCGCTGCGAGTCTAATCTATTGACTAAGTCTGATGTCTCAGCTCTCGCTTGTTGACACGGAATGACTGTCGATCGATGGCAATGATCCTGCGTCAATCAATGGTCTCTTGTGTCAAGCTTTATGACCTAATTCGATAAGTTCACTAAATTAACCAAATCAACTCTCGTTTGTTTCTAGCAACCTAGCTCAATAGGATTACTCTGGTGGTAGACCATGCTCTCGCTTGTGCCCAACTATCCTATGATTAGGGTTCTAGTTAGCTACTCTAGAACACAAGCAATAAACACAATTCTATTTACAGATCTAATAATCATTTTAGAAATTCTGTTGTTTGGCTAATCCATTAATACCATTAATAAACCCTAAATCTAACAAGAGATCTACTCAGACATGATCTTTGTCACAAAAATAATAGATGAAATAGATATATAATAGAAATCAAATAAAGAACCCAAGGAGTTCCAGGAGGACTCTGAAAGAGTTCCTCCCTTCTCTCCTAAACCTGGAACAATGAATAAAAAAAAGCTTGGTGCCTAAACAATGACATAGAAACACATATATAGGGTTTTAAGTCGTCCAAAGGCATTCTGGTAATTTGTGATGGCTTCTGGACTTAAGTCGGCCATAAAACAAGTCGGTCCTGTCTTCTGGGATCACTGTCAATTGACACCAAGGCTGTGCCATCGATCGATACTCATTCATCTTCCCGACAGCTTCCTCTCGTGAGGTAGACAAACCACTCTCTAGTAAAACGGGTATAACTTTGGATGTAGGATCCTGATTGACCTCAAACTGGCGGCATTGGAAAGCTAAATCAAATATATATCTTTTAGAAAAATATCAGATACATCGAACCGTTTTAAGGTTTCTATCCATAGCTAAACATCTGACGTGTCTGCACAGTTCTGCATCTCTAAAAGCTCCAAATTCACCAAAGTTTTCCAGAACGTACCTGAACCTGAAAATACTCTAAAACATACTATAGACTCTAAATAGGGCTGATATAATTGCACAATAGTTGTAAATATGAGGCCCGATCAACTCCCCCATACTTAACGTTTTGCTTGTTCTCAAGCAAATAAAGCATGTCAAAGAGGTTTTGAAAAGCGAAGACTCACATAATGTCTAAGTATAACTATCACCCTACTTTGTTACAACCAAATCCTATCAAGTCAATCACGTAGAAACTTTATATACCCTATCCTAGTATAGCAACCAAATCCATTCTACCAACAACTTAGCAAATACTAGTCTGACTCACCCCTCTACTGATTTCATTTCTTTGCATAAAATAAAAGTGCAGGCTTTACCTTGGGAGTATCGATCAAAGGACACATGTACTCTTACCTCTGCAAGTATCTGAACAACCAGGCACAAAGTCTTCTCTGATGATGATACGTCCATCTTGCCATCTTATTTTTTATTTTCTTTCCTTTTTTCAATTTTTTTCTTTTCTCTTTTGCTTTTTGGGAAACGTTGTACGCGAATAGTAAGGTCATCAGTAATGTACCTACCCCTCGCTTCCACCAATGTGTGATTGTTCCTTCGAATTAGAATAATGGGGTCATCAGTAATGTACCTACCTCTCTGCATCTCAGGAAGTCATCTGAATCTTTTAAGCTTTTAGGTTGATACTGAAGTGAGAGAGAGAGAGAGAGAGAGAGAGAGAGAGAAGGAATGCAATGACTTGTACCTACAGACTTGTAGAAGGAATCCGATCCAGTGTGTACAAAGCCCCAAAGCAAGCAAATAATGTCAGAATTAGTGTTCGAAATCAGCTTCGGTTCCTTCAAAATTTCTAAGCAAGTGTGATATAGCGGCAGGATGATCCACTTTGGTATATTTTGTAATCTCTGCAAACAACTTTCTAAGAATGGTGCTAAAGTGTGGTTAATTAATAATAAATCTTGATCATAGTCTCTTTCTTGACTCAATAAAACGTTTTGAAAAACTTATATATATATATCTATATATATATAGTAAATAAGACTCAAAACAAATCAAATAGCATCAGCGAACTTCACCCAGACTTAAATTACATTGTCCTAGTGTAATCCTTCCCAAATTGGTTAGAAAAAACCAAATCATAAGTAAATTGCTTAAGAGAGAACCTCGATACCAGAATCTGTAAAAGAGTATCGATCAATGTCATGATGTTGATGTCGACCGATGGTCATGTTCCATGGTCGATCGATGTTGATTCTTAAATATCGATCGATGGTACACATGTATGTTTCTATTTCTTTTTGTTTTCTTTTATTTTATTTTTTTAGAATAAGTATAGAAAATAAAACTCAAAATAGAACACAATATCAGTAAACTTCCCCCAGACTTAAACAACACTATCACCAGTGTTATACAATCTGAGATTGGTGAAGAAAATAAATCATAAGCACCAAATTTAACAAAGAAAACTGATATAACTGCTAGCTGATGGTGACCGGTGACCGTTGATCGACACAGTTAAGTGGTGATCGATCGATACTAGGGTTACTGCATCGGTCGACAGTGATCAAGTCGCAGTCGATGCTGTGTGCAGATTATTCTCGGTTTTTTTAGTTGAAATAAAGCAAAAACAAAAAAAAAATAGTAAAAACGAAAGTAAAACCAGAATTTAAAACTTACTAAACAGTGGGTTGCCTCCCACTCAGTGCCTTTTCATAGTCTTTAGCTTGATGTTTTGAAGTACTGATTCAGTTCTGAAGAGATTGGGTACTTGCTCCAAAAAAATTCCCAGTGTCCAATGTCTTGAGCTTCATCACCCTTTTTGTGAAAGCCTCCATAGATTCTTCTCCTTTGTCTATAATCTCAGCAATAAGGAGTGCTCAAAGCTTTGCAAATGGCTGTGAGAAACATCTGCTGCGCACTCTGTATTTCCTGACACGATCTGAGAAGGGGGGAATCAATGATAACTGAGCACCTTCCTTGATCATTTTTCTCTTCTTCCAATTCCTCTTCTTCTTTCCCCCAGAATTTTCTGATCTCGTGGTGCCTCCATCAAAAAGATTACGAAACACTTCAAACTCATTCTACTCTGATCCGTGATGAGTGTCGATCGACGCTCTAGTGTTGTGTTCGATTGATGCTCCGATGGTGTTGTCGTTCGATACTGCAGTTTTGGTGTCGATAGATACTGCTTCTGTTGGGCCTTTGTCGACGTCACTTCTATTTCTCAAACCTTTCTGAGAAGTTACCGCATACATTTGATCATCAAATACCACACTGTAGGAACCCGGATGAACACTTTTATCTGGTGGAGTAGGAAATTCGACCTCTAAAACAGCGCAGGGAACAACAAAGTTCACAAGGTCATGTACCCTCTTCACTCTTTTACGAAAACCAGGAGCTTATTTTGTGCAGATAGGTGGACGTAGATGTTCTGGGACACCAAGGTGTGAGGTATCAGACTCGCGCAAACTCTTCCCAACAGGTTCTGGTTCAATCACGTTATATGGTTCGTCTAGACATGAGTGTCGATCGATATCATCAAATGGGTGTCTATCGATGAAGTTGAGTGGATTTTGATCGATTCTCTCTGGTGGGTTTCGATCGATGCCAGCATTTAGTGAAGTTTCCACATCTATTCTCGAAGTGTGCTGATCGTAATTAAGCTTCTGCTCCGAGGCCTGACCCAAATCTCCAGGTTGTGCTTCATCTAATCGCTTCACGAATTCCTCTCGCTCCAAGAGTGGTGTCGATCGAAAGCAGGGGTTAGTGTCGATCTATGTTGAGGTCTTAACGTCGGTCGACATTGAAGTCTTAGAGTCGATCGATGCTAAAGTCGGATCACTAAAATCGGCTTCTTCTACTCTGCTCAGCTCTCCATATCTATCTTCTTCTTCTTCCTCTACCATATATCTTAACATAGCTTCCATCTCGATCTTCATTTTTGCTTGATTAGTTGGTGAGGAAGGCGTTCGTGATGTCATTCGAGGTAGTGAGAGATCCTGGTGGCAACCTCTTGAACCAAGATGCTGCTTCTCCTGCAAGAGAGTATGGGAATAGTTTGCAGAAGTAGTAATCTTAAGAGACTCCATTGCACTTAATGGTCGACACTAAACCATCGAATGATTCAAGGTGGTTAGTGGGACATTCCTGACGAAGACCATGAAAAGGATGTTGACCAAAAAGAGAGACATATGCAGGATTCAGCTCAAAGACATTCCTTTGTGGTGCAAAACGGTGCATCACAGACCTTTTGGCGTAGAAATCCTCTGGCATGTTATAGTCTCTAAGTACCTTTTGTCGTTCAATCCCATAATTCACAGCAACAGCAGTAGCATCAGGGATTGCAGTCCCCTGTGCATGAATTTGCTGCGAAGGCGACCTTCTTCGTCTCGTAAGATCCCATTCTCACCAGCTTAAAGTATGAGCAGTTGAACATTCTCTGTCTTCCTGCAAGTAGTATTGATCGATGGCGAAGTGTGGGTGTCGATCGATGTCATGATGTTAGTATCGGTCGATGGTGAAGTCTGGTTCCGATCGGTGTTCACTTCTCTTTGATAATGATCACTGCTTGGAGGGTGTCGACTGCCCTCGTAGACTTATGGATCGAGCACGAATCAGCAAGTTCCATTTTTGAAGAACCCAAAACGTCTCTCCTCATTGCCTCCTGGTACTAATATGTATGTACCTGAAACACAAGAAAAATATTTATGTAAGTAAACTAATATAGAAAAAATACCTAGACTACTCAAACAAATTGAGTCTAATGGCGAATCCTCGCTCCCCGGCAACGTCGCCAAATTTGAATGTAGGGTTTTTATGTATTTCAGTGCAAACTCTATCAAATTAACCCTACAAACTACTCTTGCCAAGAGAGATCAAATTGTAGTATTAAGGGATCGAATCCACGGGGAGTGTGGGCACACAATAAAATCAATACAGTCCTGATTAAGCTAGGCAAATAGATTAATAAGCAGTAAAATAAACTATAGAAGATAATTGATTGATTGGTAAGTGAACAATAATAATAAATAACTAGATCTAGGATTTCAGGGAAGTGGATTATAGAGGATATAAGATAAGGGTATTAATCATAGAACGCGATATCTAATGTAAAAGACGACCAGCTCTCGTTGTGAGTCTAATCTATTGACTAAGTCTGATGTCTCAGCTCTCGCTTGTTGACACAGAATGACCGTCGATCGATGGCAATGATCCTGCGTGGATCGATGGTCTCTTGTGTCAAACTTTATGACCTAATTCGATATAGTTCACTAAATTAACTAAATCAACTCTCGTTTGTTTCTACCAAACTAGCTCAACAGGATTAATTCTTGTAGCGGACCATGCTCTCGCTTGTGCCTAACGATCCTATGATCAAGGTTCTAGTTAGCTATTCTAGAACACTAGCAATAAACACAGTTCTGTTGATAGATATAATAATCACCCTAACAATTCTATTGTTTTTCTAATCCATCAATACCATTAATAAACCCTAAACCTAACAAGAGATCTACTCAGACATGGTCTTTGTAACAGGAATCATAGATGAAATAGATATAGAATAGAATTCAAATAAAGAACCAAAGGAGTTCCAGGAGGACTCTGAAGAAGTTCCTCCCTTCTCTCCTAACCCTAGAACAATGAATAAAAGAAAGCTTGGTGCCTAAACAATGGCATAGAAACACATTAATAGGGTTTTATGTCGTCCAAGGGCATTCTGGTAATTTGTGATGGCTTCTGAGCTTAAGTCGGCCATAAAAAAAGTTGGGCCTGTCTTAAGGGATCACCGTCGATCAACACCAAGTCTGTGCCGTCGATCGACACTCATTCATGTTCTCAACAGCTTCCTCTCGCGAGGCAGACATACCACTTTCCAGTAAAATGGGCATAACCTTGGCTATAGGATCCTTATTGACCTCAAACCGGCGGCATTGGAAAGCTAACGCAAAGATATATCTTGTGTCATATATGAGATCAATATCACTGTAGGAAGGTTTCCATACATAGCTAAACATCTGACGCTTCTGTGCAGTTATGCATCTCTAAAAGCTCCAGAATCACCAAAGTTCTCCAGAACGTACCTTAACCTGAAAATACTCTAAAACATACACCAAAAACATATAATAGCCTCTAAATAGGGCTGATATCATGGCACAATAGTGGTAAATATCAGGCCATATCAACCAGCCTCTGCCCAGATGATGCGTGGTGATTGTTGATCGATGGCCAAGTGTTGGCGTCGGTCGACTCTGAACTGACAGTCCCAATTGATGTTTTTCTAAAGAGATTCCCTGATCCATTGGTCATAACCAGTATTTCTGCGATATCGTCCTTGAACACATTGAGAATCCTACCATCCATTGCTCGTGCATATCCATCTGGGTCCCTCATAATTCCAAACTCATCTAGTCTAAGGTAGCCATAACCTTCATCGTATCCTATCAGATTGTCGTCGATGGATGGTGCAGAGACACCATCGATCGATGCTTCATTCTAGGTTCTGTAGGATCTTCTAATATTTTCATCCTCTTCTAGTGCAAAAGAATGGTACTCGACAACTTCTTTTTCAAAGTAAAAGTCATTGTATTCAGGGTTGTTGGTTTCTGGCATCATCTCACGGTAGTCCTTCCAATGTAGACTATGTCTTCTTGACTGTCTTTGTCGTTCGACATAACCGTCGACCGATGTTTGATGTTGAGTATTGATCGATGCCGAAGGGTGGGTTTCGTGCAGGTTCTGGTTGAAGCTACCATCGACCGATGCCATTGGTTGGGTGTCTGTCGATGATATGTCCGCAGGCTCGTCGTATTGAACGTATTTGAAGAAGCATGTAGCAATCAAACCTGGATCATACCCAATTCTATCTGAGTAGCCTTGTTCTTGACTTTAGCAGGTTCATAAAAGTTTTATGAACCTGTTTGTCTTCATTCGCAGATAGCTCCCACTGTTGCCATGAAAGCTCTTCCAAGGAGTAAGAAAGAGTTCCAATCAATCTTTATATCCATCACATGGAAGTCTACTGGAACAAAGGCATTGCAAATCTGCATTGGGACGTCTCCGGCTATCCCTTATAAATTCACTTTGGAGCAATCCACAAAGGTGAACGAATCATTAGAAGGGTCCACTTTCAGGCTTAGCTTATCTTCCATAACTCTAGGCATGATGATAATTGCTGATCTAGTATCGCAGAGCGCATTAGGATACTCGTAACCTTTGACAAAACATGGAATCAAAAATTTCGCAGGGTCACTTTTCTTCTTGAGAGTACTCCTCTGCTTCATCTTTTCTCTGAGGTCATTGAACATGTGCTCTATGTCCTTTCTGTTTCCTTGGATTCCCTGAAAAATATCCACAATCTATGAGTATATTATGCTTCATCAAATTGAGTATCTAAATGATTTTTAAAAACTCTTTTGGCAAAGGCAACCATCTCCTTGTCAATTGCTTCTCTGCGAAGATGTTTGGAAATCTTTTGTTTCCTTCTGGGGTGCCTTTTTGTTGTCATGGGGTCAGGTGTATCGGCGTTCTGTTCTTGAGTATCCATCCTCGAAGGTCTGACAAATAGGCCGACACTTAGACTTGGTAAATGAATGGGTTCTGCTGTTGGAGACTGTCGATCGACGCTGAATTCTCAATGTCGATCGACGTTAGAAGATTCACACGAGCAACAGATTCCAAAGGTTCCATCGATCGATGTTACGGTTCAGGTGTCTATCGACACCAATGCGAACTGCCGAAAGACATGGCACTTTCTACACGGAAATCTCCTTCCTGAAGCTGTTCTCTCTTCACTTCTTGCAAAAAAAATCACCTATCAATGTACTGATGTGGTTCTCTGACTAGCTTCCCATTTCTACTTAATCATGGTCTCATGTCTCTGAAGGGTCTCACTTGTTTGGACCACTTGATTCTCCAACTTCTTGACATGAGTATTGAGAGTTTCAAACTTTGTGTTGAGGTTGATGTACAAGGCATCTAGCTATCCATTGAAGTTCACAGTCATCTGCTGCTGCTGTTACAAAATTCTATCAACCATAGCTTCTAACTTGCTTTCATGAGGCTTTTGCTGCTGTGAATTCTGATTGTAGTTAGTCATGTTGCCACCATAGGATTTTCTGTTCTAGCCATGATTTCTCTATCTCTGATAACCATTTCCACCAACAAAATTCACATCTTCTTCTTCTTCCAGGGCTTTCACTTCTTGCTTCTTAAGAAATTTCTGAACACTATCCAACTTTGTTTTGACTTCATCTATCTGTTCCTTGCTCAATGATGGAGCTGATTTCTTCCTCTCATAGTAAGTGTTCTTGGTGTTATTGCTAGATGCCAAGTTCTCAATAAGCCTTTGTTGCTTCTTCTGGACTCCTAGTGCTGAAGTTTCCTTCACTAGCTATGTCTAAAGCCATCTGGTACTGCAGATCAATACCTCTGAAGAAAGTGCTAAGTAGTTGCACTTCATTGAAACCGTGGTATGGACAGTCTCTCTGGTAGGACTTGAATCTGAACCAAGAGCTTCTGAATGATTCTCCAGGCTCTTGTGTTAATGTAGCGACTCTGCTTCTCAAGTCTTCTGCTTGTGCATCATCAAAGAAATTACGCAGGAACACATTCTTGATGTATTTCCAGGATGCCAGAGATCATGGTGGTAATTCCTTAAGACAATGTGAAGCATCTCTCCAGAAAGTGAAGCATCTCTCCAGAAAGTGAGTGCTTGAAGATCTTACAGATTAGATAGTCCTCAGAGACTCCATTGGCTGTAATAGCAGATACTAGATCCTCAAACCGCTCCAGATGATCCATCGGCTGCTCATGTTGCAATCTATGGTATGGTGTCTGCGCAACAAGTGCGAAGAGGACCGTGTGATCTCAAAATCATTCCTCTGGAAAGCTGGAGGACGAATAGCGTACCAGTTAGCATAGAACTGGTATGGATGATTGTAGTCCGCCAGTGTCCGTTGTGCAGCTTGGGCGGCAGCTTCATGTCGAGATGCTGCAGCGTCTACTTCTGGTTCAGGGACTACAGCCCTCTTATCATCAATTCTCTGACATGTGGCAGTACGCAAATGACCTTCAAGGTCATACAGGTCTCCTCTCTCATCTCGAACAACAACTAAAGTAGCAGCCATATGATCTCGCGAGCTACCGTCGATCGATGCCGCGTGGGTACTGTCGATCGATGTTGGTCGTGAATGAGCGTCAATCGGCGGTTGGGTGCTATTGTCGATCGATGCTTGTCGTATCTGTTTGCGGATGGAACGTTCGATTGCAACGGGGTCTAAGGAGAGTGATTCCTTGTTCTTTGTGTTTCTGGTACTGTTGGGAATGAACCTGATAGACAAGAAAAAGAAAATGTCAGTAACTTGTAGTAAAGAAAAAGCCTAGACTAAACGCTAGAAAATAAATCTAATGGCGATCTTTGCTCCCTGGCAACAACGCCAAATATCACAGCGTGCATGTTAAGTTTTATTTGAAAGCAGATAATCTATCAAATTAACCCTACGAAATACTCTTTCCAAGAGAGGTCTAATTGTAGTACTTAGGGATCGAATCCACCGAAAGCGAGGGCACACAATATATTTTTGTATTCTAATGGTTAAGCTAGGCAGGTTATAAATAGGAAGTTTATTGTAGGTTTTATTCCGAAAAGGAAATTGTCAAAATAAGTTATGTTGATTTAAATATGGAAAAGATATATCTAGGATTTCAGGCAAGTTAATTATAGTGGATAGGATGTAGGGAATTATTAATATGCAATGACCTTAATCAAAAAATCTGACCCATTTTCTTTCCAACTCTAGTATGCGAACAGAGGAGTCGACCGTTGATCGATGGCTAAGGCCGAGTGTCGATCGTTGGTTATCAGACATGAAGTACATCCGCTAGGTTAATTAAATTAGCTCTAGCATGTATCTAACAACCTAGCTCAATAGAATTAATTTTGGCACGGAACCTACTCTCATAGTTTTCCATGTCCTAAGTTCAGGTTTCTACTTAGCTACTCTAGAACGCAATAATTAAACACAATTCCAAAGATTGATATCTCTTCATCCTACCAATCCTATTTTGGGGCTAACTCATCAATACCATTATAAACCCTAAATCTAACAAGAGAATTACTGAGACATAATCATAAAAAGTATGATAAGCTGAATAATATAATGCATAGAATAATTAATGGGGTTCCAATACAAATATCTGAAGGAGTTCAGATCTTCTCCCCTAAAACTACTAAGAAAACACAAAAGCTGTAAATAATACTTTGTGTAATATGAAATTTGGGTCTCTGCCTAAACAACGGCAAAACCTTTATAAATTAGGTCAAAACTCGTTCAGGAGCATCCTCATAATTTTTCTTGACTTGGGCTTGAAGTCGGCAAATACTTCTGCGAGTAGGCCATCGATCGACAGCAAGAATGCTCCGTTGATCGATGGTCATGCTTGACTTCGACTTTGACTTAGCTGAACGTGAAAAGCTATTGGATATCTTCTTTGAATGCTCTAACAAGCTCTATTGTCTCCATAATGCTCCAAAACATACATTGACCTGAAAAGACTCTAAAATACAGTCTAGACATACATAGTAGACTCCAAATAGGATCCAAGTGATGGTCTAAAACTGGTAAATAATAAGGTATATCACTCGGCTTATGTCACTTTCATCGATCAGGAATCGAGTATTTCTCCGAAGACAATTTTAAAGTTTCAGAAGTACTAACCAAAATTTCTGATTTCTATAGCGTGCTTATCCTTGTGTCGAATGTTTGAGGACCAATTCTATGAGAGAAGCAGGTCGGGCTAAGCATTTGTTTTGAAAACAGTTGATTTGTCCGTCTGTGCAAGTCGACGAACTTTATGTAAGAGCAACTAGTTGTCTTTTCTAACTTGTGCTAGTTTTTAATTTATAGTCGCAGAACATCTCGCTTTTTTCCGAGAATGTGTTTTATCTTTGGCTAAAGTGATTTTATGTTATTATGATATGTTCGGAGGTTTTCCCGTTTTGGTCGAAATTCTTGATTGATTTTGCGACTGGGTGTAGCTTGTTTGAAAGCGTTAGAAGTTTCATTAACCGTTTGGTCGTTGGATTTTTGTGTGATTTCCATTTCCGGGTAAAAGATATTTTTTTTGCTTATTTATACTTTTCGTGTGAATCATCGATTGCCGGTTTGGTCATAAACTGATTTGCGACATTAAGTATTACTGCGATAAAAGAGATTTGCAAGTCCTTTAGAAATCATATTGCGTTATCTTATTATCGAATTTTTTTTAAATATCGAGTACAAGGGCGAATGTTTTAAAAGGTTGGAGTATACGAGTATACGTATACGTACCCACTTCCCCCTTTTTAGAGAGGGAACAGCTGAACTCGTGGTACGAGTTGCTTACGTAACCCTTTCAGGGATCAAGCCGTCTAGTATTTCAATTTGTTGCTATGAGTGTTTTACTTGTTTGGTGTGGTTGCGTCGATCGTCCTAGTCGCATTGACTGTTACTGGACTGGTGGCTTTTTCGGAGTAAACTTTTTTGGGTTACTGGAAGCATTGGCATCAGAAGTCTGCTTGTTTTCTACTTCCGCAGCCGTTTCTTGAGTAGACGATTCTGGATCGTTCTTTTCAGAAATGTTTTCAATCGAGAGCTGAGTTATCTTCGTACACTTGGGTTTACCCACAGATGTGGTTGTGATTTGCCTCAGCTTGTGTTCCGCCAGAAAGCAGAGTCCCGACTGTTTTGGCATCCTCAGATTGCTGCGGTTCTGTTTGGAGTTGGTAACTTGATGCCCAGGTGATAGGTTGATGGGACTGCCCTCATGGAGTTTATCCGGGGTATTCCCATGATCACGTTGTAGATGGTCGGATGATTGACAACTGAAAATTCGATGACTTTTATGATTTCCTTGGCCATAACCAGGAGTTTAATTGATCCAAGAGTCATTGATGTTGTGCCAGAGAGAGGTCTTCGCGTTGGTATGACTTCAGAAAATCGACGTTTATACTTTTGAGGGTATCGTGGAAGATAACGTCGATGGTGCTTCACGTGTCTACGAGGACCCTGGTGACTTCGAGATCCTTTATCATGAGTGGGTTGCAGTGAGGTTTGTCGATTCCGATGGTCTCATGTTCCTCAAAATTGATCGTGTCATTTGGGACGCCGATGCGCAGAGACCAGTTTGTGCTTGACTTGGCCTTCCGGTGATAACCCCTTTTTGACGACACAGTGTCTTGGCAGTACCTGTGACCCTCCGATGATCATGTTTACTCTGCGACGATTATTGTTGTTGTCTCTGTCATCAGGTCTTCTTCCGCGTTTTCTGTTCTCGCCTAACTAGTTCCCTTGAGGAGTGTTTCCAGCTGGCGGGGTCTGGCAGTTTCGGTGGGCGGTCAGTGTCGCGGATGAGATCTTTTATGCTGGTTACTTCGGAAATTTCTCCTGCGAATAGTTTTGCCTTTAGCCCCGCCAAGAACTTTTCAGTTGGTAGTGGAGTGGCCCCTTGTTTGGTGAAACTCGCAGAAGGTGTTTTAATCGTATGACATGTTTCAGGTCCAAGTGTTCCCCCACGTTCTTCGTTGTTCTGGTGCGGAGTTTATGGCATAGTTATGCGCTCCTTGGACATCTTCCCCCTCGTGATGAACATACTTGTCCTCACAAGATATTTTATTTTTCGACTTTTGCTATGAGCCACGTCCTTCAAAGATTCGTCGGTTTGTCTTTTTGTGTCAAGACTTTCATCTCTTTTCCGATGATGATGTAGTCTGAGGCCTTATGGAGAGCATCTTGGATTGTGGACTTTTCGAGAGATATCCACATCCTGAACTTGGACTCGTACCAGAGCGCTTTCTCGAGCGCGTCTATAGCCACCTTGTCGCTGATCCCGCTGACTCTTGACATGACGATTTTGAATTTGTTCATGAAGTCACAGAGAGGTTTGTCTTCCTTTTGCGATAGACTCCAAAGGTCGACGTTGGGGGTTTCCTTACCCATGAACATGGAATATTGCTTGAGAAACTCTGAAGCGAGTTGGCGGAAGCTTCCGATGGAATTTCGTTTTAGATGAGAAAACCATTCAAGTCCCACTCCCTGGAGATATTCGACGAAGAGGCGACAGTAGTCGAGGTCTCTTTCGTTCTCCCTAAGTATGGCCCTACCCATCGCGATCTCGAGGGTTTGCAGATGCGCTTTAGGATCGGTGGTGTCGTTGTACAAAAGGATCTTAATCTTCCCAGTATCCAAGATTTTGTCTTGGTGATACATAAAGGGGTTTTTTCAAGCTTCTTCAAGAATACGGCCGATCTAGGGTGTGGCGCTGGAAGCGTGGTATATTTGAGATGTCCTCGCTTTTACTTCTGTGACCATTTTTGTGATATAGTCACGGATATCACGAATCTCGTCATGATCGACGCCAGCAGTTTTCCGAGTTTGTCGCCATTTGCTGCATGTGATCCGAGCCTGCTCTTTGGCTAGTTTCTCCTATTCTACCAAGAAGATGTTTTCTTCCTCCTCTGTCAAGGATTTATCGAACAAAGAGTTTTTCCAAGTCATGTGGCTTCTCGTCTTTCTTAGATTTAATGCGGCGTCCTCGTCTGAATGATTAGATTGATCTATACGATCCAAGTTGACTCGATCGAGTCGTGAAGTCGAGCCTTCTTCTTCCGTGGACTCTCGTAGTTCGGCGCGGGAAAATAGTTCTTGTTCTCGATGTAAGGGTTTCAACCTGTTTAGAGAGAGAACTCGTGAGTTTGTCTTGTTCTTTCCGACTTCTTTTCGAGAGTCAAGAACATATTCTTAATCTCCTGGAAAGCCGCGGTGTTAGCATCAGCGTTGACCGCGGAGACGTTTCCTGCTAGAGTGCTTTCAATGTAGTCGTTAGTGACATCGACGTCACGGTCTGGTTGACTGTTCTGAACGTTTCTAGTAATAATAGATCAAGTGTTTATGTGGCTGCGAGTTATATTGATCCGACCCCTCCCCTCTTTCTAGTGCCAAACTGTGGGAACCGAAATTCGCACTATCGATTTTAGTTAACGGAGGAAAGCAAAAAAAAATACCCTACTTTTCTTGAGGTCCCAGAAATCTGCTAAGCCAACGACAAGTAATCAATATCAGAAAACATGCGAAGGTAAAAGAAGTCGAAGTAAAGAACAGAGCAAGGAAGAACTTATTCTGAATCTGAATATGAGCATTACAACAGGTGAAAAGCCTCGGACGCAAGAGCTCTCGACGTGTTCTAGTCCTAACCATCTAAGACCTTAAAAGCTAGTCGAGTCGCTCCTCAATAACGACAACGAAATTTCGTAAATTGCTCTAAGTGCTAAGTTTGCTGTGTATTTTTCTTGTTTCCTTCCTTCTTGTCTTGCCTCTCCTTATATATGCCTCCTAATTCGGTTCTCCTTCCATTTCCGCCTCTGATTCGAGTCTATCTCTTTTGGGAAATATTCTTTTATCCTCTCGATCTTCATGATTATCTTCCAAACTTGACATTTATCTTCTTTTCCATTGATCTTTCACCAAAATCAAGTAAACCGTATTGTAATTTGGCCATTCTCGTCTGAGATTGTAAGTGGGCTTTGGCCGCGTTGTAAACCTTCTTGGGTTGTGTTTCAACTTAAACATTTTTATGATTTTATTCAGAGAAATCACCTTCGGTACGATATTGGTTCCATAGGATGATGAGAACAAATCGTATAGTCGGGATAACAATGGTGTTAAGTTAACTGTTATCGTTTCATAGGATTAATTCGGAATTTTACGAGAAAACAAATCTTTGATACTTTTTCGAAAAAATTCACCAGTAATTCCAACCGAGATGATACCTGAGACAGTTCGATCAAGACAAATGTGGGATTGATGGTGACAAGGAGAAGGAGGCTTGGTCGCCATCTGGCAATGAGGACGAGCCCGAGTCGTTGCCTGTTGGCGACGGGACGCAGGGAGGTTGGTCTCGTCGCCTGCTGGCGACGAGATGTGGAGAGACTGTCTTGTCGGCAGCTGGCGACGAGGACTATGTTTTGCCGTAACCAAACAACTTCTCATACCTCAATGACACCGAAACCTCTTCCCCTTCATAAAACTATCCACCAGTAAAGTCCACAGTAGTCTCAAAACACAGTTCCTTATAACCATCAACCACCACTTTCAACCGGCCATAATCGAGATCCACCTCTATTGTCTCTGGCATCACCAATGCTCAGAAATGTAGGAGGTTCCAAAAGGTGATTTCCGAAAAATAATTTTGTGCCTTACTTGGTTGCCAACGTACCAGAGAGATCATCCAGTAATCAAAGTGATAAGGCTACATCTTCAGGACCATCTCAATATATTTTTCCTCATCAAAGTCGAACTGAAACTTCCCATGCCCTAGGTCTTCACCTACAACCTGATTCTCTATCTTCCAGATGTTTGGGAGCGTCACAACCAGAGCCTTCATTTCCTGCTCCTCTGGACTCATACATCTCCCAATTATGATTTTGGAATATATCTTGACAAGAGCTGAATTGTCAAAATGCGGAACCGAGATCTTCAAACGCTTGCTGCTTCCTTCACCGACTTTCATGTCCCCAGATGTTCCAACGAGTTGACTCTGAGATATTGAAGGCAAAGACAAACCAGTGAAAATAATAAACTGAAGTAGGAAGAACTTTGTGAATGTGATACTATAAAGATAAAAACCGAGTCTCTCTTTATAGTGTACACAATTACCTGCCTCCCCATCCACGAATTTACACCATTAATACCAAATCTCCTATATTTGATTCTAGCCATCACTAACCGGAGATCTGATAACCACACTGAGATCTTATCAAATCCTTTGTAAAGGAAAGCCAATATCCCTAATTTCCAAAATACATGTTGCAGAGATCGTTCCATAAACACTCGGATCGCTTTATCAATTGACCATAATTTTGTTTTGATGATAACAAAAAGGGCCGATGAGCTATTTTCCTACGGGTACTATCATATAGCACAAAATGTCTCCCGAAGTATGACCTCGTGTTATTTATCCCCGAAAATAAAGTTTGAATCATATTTCTCCATCAATCATGGTTTTTGAAAACCGAATTTGAAATACCAAATCTCGTGAAATAAACTGAAGAAAACTAAGCCAAAACAAAGTAATATCCTAAGAAAAATAAATCTGGACCACAATAAAAACTTAAACTGACATTTGAAAACTTAAAAGACCCAGAAAAACAAAAACGTCAAATAAATTTCCATCAAAAATTCTAAAATTGTTGGTTTGTTTAAAAAAAGTAAACCAATATAAACCAATTTCATGGGTTTTCGATTTTGATCTTTATTCGTAGAGAAATATGGACGAAATTTTATATTCGTGGGGAAATAGGATTCGAACTTTATTCTTGGGGATATATTGCACGAAGTCATATTTCGGGAGACATTTGATGCTATATGATAATACTCGTAAGGAAATATCTCATTGATCCTAACAAAAATAATACCTCCAGGGCTCTGAAATTTTGTGGTGATACTGTTTGAATACGCAATCCAAACCCCAAATCTCGTTAGTTTTCCAAATCTTCTTATATTGATCTTGTCGTTTCGCACAAAGATCCGCCAAAAATCCGAAGTAATTCCACTCTCCAAAACTCCTCATCGCTTCCATGTCTTGCCTATCCGAATATGCTGATGATACTCTGTCCGATTTCATATTTGCCCTCGAATCGCAGGATCCCATCGTCGAAGACCCATGCAAACCTAAATCGCCGTCTTCGTCGCCATTTGTTACTTTTGTATATAAGATTTTAATCCCTAAAATTAGTAGTATTTCAACTAAGAGAAGTCAAATCAAACGGAATAAAATTATAATTTCAAACCAAACTTGAGTATAAAGAACAATAAAAACTATGTAAACAAAATAAATCAATCTCGAAATTAGGTAAAAGGAAAATTTCAAACCAAATAGGACTATTATCCGATCGCAGGATTATTGATCTCACTAGAAGATCCGGTCTAAAGTTTTTAAGGTTTTAAAAGACTTATGAATAATCATTTAATAATTCAAGTTGCTAGAGATAGAGTTAATTAGCTATTCCATTTGATTAACCTGAAGTATCTCCGAAGCATAATTCAAGTTCCGACGCAGATATTCTTGTTTCATACACTCATTTAAACTCATGGAAGATCTGAATATATTTCAAGTTCCGAGCTGAAGATGTCCTTTATTTTTCAAAACAAAACAAAAAAAAAATTGACTAAAACTTTTCTATTTTCAAAATAATACTTATTGCTTTGCCATTTATTCGTAGTGCGGGAAGAGAATCTGCATTCAACGAGCATTTGGTTAACTATTTGATAGGTAAGAAATGTACTTTAAAGATCGAAATCCAAAAAATGTAAATGTGCTCGCAACAAAATATTGTAGTTGAAACTTTTGACTTCACTAAAGATGGGTACAGTACAACGACTTTCATAGCCAACCCCATGGGCCGTAGACCAGGGACCATGGTGCGTGACACTATTAACAGCTATAAAAGTGTTTGTTTTTTTTGGTCAAGGAACTATTTCTTCACAAGAACTATGGTATAACATCAGATTTCTACCAAACTATAACCTAGTGTCAAATATTTATAATTAGAAAGTTATAAACTTATTTTCCACAGATTAACAATTTCGAATGTATTTTTCCTCGAACTGATAATACAAAATTTAATTATCCATAGACCATAATTTTAATTGGTCTATTATTAACCAAATAGTTTAAGCCGGCTAAATTAAACCAAAATTCATTTTAAACAATTTTTATTGAAGAATATTGTTTTCTTCTTGTTGAAATTTCAAAATAAAGATATTTTTGAACTTCAATGAAATTTTAGGTTTATGTTTTTGTGTTTTCTAAAATTTATAAGAAAAAAATTACATCAAGATTTCATTTTTATAAAGTTTAATAAAATCACAATGAATAAATAAGCTTGTTAGATTTTTTTTATTTTTCGAAATGTGAAAGAAAAATCAAATTTTGATAAAAATATATGTCAAAAAACTAATTTTGTTGAATTTTGACGAGAATCAACTTTTTTATGAATAAGTATCCATAATTTTATATTTTTATGATTTTAATAAATAATTGGTTTACGTCAAAATTCAAAAAAAAACATAGATTTTATATTTTAAAAACATTAAATATTAAAAATTAGGAAACCTATTTTAAAGTTCAAAAATATCTATATTTTGAAATTTTGACAAGAAAAGGAATAATATTTTTTAATAAAAATTGTTTAAAATGAATTTTAGTTTAGTTTAGTCATTTTAAACTATTTAGTTAATAATAAACCAATTAAAATCATGGTATATGGGTAATTAGGTTTCGAAGTATAGGTTCAAGGGAAAATACATTCGAAATTGTTAATTCGTGGAAAAATAAGTTTATAGCTTTCAAATCATGGAGATTTGACACTAGATCATAGGTTGGTGGGGATTTGATGCTATATGATAATTATTGTGGGGAAATAGGTTGTCTTCCTTTTTTCACTCAAGGCATAGCTATATAAAGTTATAAATAAAAAAGGGTTATCATTGACAACTTTCTTTGTACTTTTACATATTATTATAAACTAAAATGTACTTGGATAAGAAGAATTTTGTATGAAATATGAGTGTATATATATCAATTGGAATATGTAAGAAAATATATATTTGTGTACATGTTGATTTTGTAGAGATACGGGAGATCGTAAGAAAAGTCTCAAGTATCAGGTAAGGGATTACAGAATGAACACTAATCAATAAATATAGTAATTATTTTCTTATCTTTTGCACCGTCATATGTTTGAAGATGTGCTAACTGGACTAGTCTAGGTCTACTTATTATTTTATATAGTATATTTTATGGTATACTTTGACACTTTGATTGGATTTAAGTCTCTTAGAATCCAACTAACAGGATAACATATTCAAATATATACAAAAAAGAAGTAGAATATAGAACTTAACTTTTATTACTTAAAAAGTGTCTTTCCCATTATCGTTAAGAGAAAAACATGCAGCTAATATTTCTCATTATCATGAGGCTATGAGACAGAATGTATATTGAGAAAATAGTTTTTTGAGCCACAAAAACTACAAAGTTTTCCCATTAGTATAATCATTCTTCTAATTGTCTCATTAGTATAATATTTTCAAAAATCACAATACTAACATTGGAAAATATAATTACCTATATATTTAAGAAATATTACAATATATTAAATATTTAACTAATTAAAAAAGGAAAAAACTTTTAACTAATTAAAATATATTACCCCCTGCTTTTCATCAATAGAGAATTCCGATCCAGAAGTTCCAACCAATTCTCATACACCACATGAGGCATAGATATGCATCATGGAAGAAACTTTGTGAATTTTTTTATGAAAATCAAAAAAAAATATGGAAGAGAGGTTGAAGAAGACGAAATATTGAAGAAACTTTTTTTTTTACTTTTTTGTTCAAAAAATCAAATTTAAAGATAAAGAAATATAATATTTGCAAATATGTCATAACTACTATTTGCTTAATTTTCGCAATTATTCATACTTATCCGTAGAATCTTAATTTTAATATAGGTAGAAGACAGTTACAATGTTTGAAACTAAGTTCTACGACTAAGTAGATTATTAGTGGATTGCAGATTGTTAATTCTCCATACTTTAGAAAGATAGGTAAAATGCAGATTGAGGATTTCAAATTTATTTTGATTACTTTATTTTCAGCAGATTACATTTTCTAAAAAAGTATGACACATAGCAAAATGTGGATTTCGAATTCTACTTTGTAAAACATGACATTTGCTATCCGTAGAACGTAAATTTATTTTTTATTTAACAACGTTTTCAACCCAAAAAATATCAATACAATGTATAAGTTTTTCAATATTTTCTATTTTTCAAAAACAAAATTGGTTTGCAAAACAATTTATTTTGATTTATTTAGAAAAAATATAAATGAGATTAAAGGCACAAAGAGTACAAATTCGTTTTTATGCTAATGGGACAACCTTATGTTTTTTGGCTCAAAAAAACAATTTCCCCATGTATATTTAGCTCATGAAGATCTTTTCTACCATTCAAATTATATTTTGACTTTTTTTGTCATCTTACCATGTGTAGACTAAATTATCAAACACATTTTTCTCTATATACATGACATCCAAATTATGTCGCAGCATTATAAATTCCCAATAAGACAGCTCAAAATAATACTTTTATTCGTCCATTGTGAATAGTAGATCTTCCAGCTTCGTTTATGTTTCTTTTTCTTCCAACTACCACTGAATACTTTTTTTACTAGCAATAACATTAATGTGTCTTAATTGATGAGTAATTGTGGAACCTTTCAATGTGGCTGGTGGAGATCTAGTTTCTAATTTTCCATCAAATGTATTCGATTTTGTCGAAAGCAATGATCTAGAAGAAGAAAACGACATTGACCAATAAAAAATATTTTCCATGCCATAAACAATGTCATCATTGTTACAGGTTGAACAAGCTGATGATGTATAAGTATTTCCACTCAGAAAATTTTCTAAACCCTGAAAATCGCTTATTGTTCACATGATGGCTGCTTGCATGTCAAATAATTCTTTTTGTGGAGGCATATAGCGATATTTTTTTATCAGATTCCTTCCAAACCGTTCCGTCTCTTGGATGTCGTAGCTTACCATTAATGTTAGTAGCAGTTGCATACCATCTCATGTGGGTAGCAATTTTTGATGACATAAATAAACTTCGTAATCGTGGCTTTAGGGAAAAGTGGTGCAAAACTTTTGCAAGAGATATTTTTTTTGTTTTTTGATCCAGAAATTGTGCTCTTTGTATCTTTCCAACGAGAGACTTCATAGACTCTGCAAATTTTCCTTTCTGCATCGGTTTCCCAATATAACATGCAATCACTTGGACATGTATCAATTGACTAATAAGTCATTCCTAGTTTGCAATAACCTTTTTTATATCATTAAATGAATCTGCCAATTTGTATGTGAAAATGCTTCTTTCATCAAATCAAATACTATGGATATCCTCTTGTCACTAAACCCACACATACAATTGATATGATACAACTTCAGAATAAAAGCCAACTTCGTGAATTTTTGCATCCTGTATATATAGCTCCTTATTATAATCATCAAACATCTCATCAAATTCTTCTCTCTTTTTTTTGGAATTTCCACTTAAATTTGATGGTTTATCAATGTCCATAGGTTTCCAGACAAACTATGTCCATGTTCTTCATGCATATCCGTACTAATATCTGGAAAAATATCGTCCAAGAAGTTCAAAGTTGAATCTAGTTCAACATGAGTAGTATCAGAAAATACTCTTGGATTTCTAGTGACACATAGGTCTTCTCTGTGTAGTATCCAACTTGTGTAAAAATTTAAAAAGTCATAACAATAAAATCACCTTCGTTATCTTATCTTACTTTAGATTTGGCTAGAGAACAGTGATTATATGGACATTTCACCGTGTGTGCATTTGATTTACCAAATGCAAAATCTAAAAAATGTTTTACTGTTAATCTGTAATCTTGCGATAAATGTGGTTTGTTTATCCATGGTTTATCCAGTAGAACCTGAAAAATCAATATTTACAGTTCGTGGACTTTTAGAAATTCATTAACAGCCATTAAACTTCAAAACCCAAAAAAATCAAATCATTAAGCTGTGAAGAGAACATTAATATAAATAAGTTGTTCTACGTTTGTCTTTTCCTCAATATTTATAGCAATATAAGTCTACTAATAAACTTAACTAGTTGATTCCAGTCTCTTTTATTGAAAATTCATACAAATATGTCAACTGAAACCACACGTTAAATTACCTTATGCCACGTCTGATTCTATGAGATGCTCAGTAAAGAGTTTTGCAATCAAAAGATAAATTTGCTTTGCCTGAGAAAGAGGTATATTGAGACTCGATTTTAAGTGTTAAAAGATAAAATTTAAAAATGATTGATTATCATTTATAAGAAACTTACTTTGGCTCTTGTTATTACAACTATTAACCGTTTTCCAAAAGATAGTGGAAGGTGATCGACTTTTTAACGACGCATACTTCTTTTGTGACTAGTGTGAGAATCGAAATTCGCATTGTCGATTTTAGTTATCGAAGGAAAGCAAAGAATTCTCAACTATTATTGAGAATCTGGATTTCTGTGAAGCCAACGACAAGTGATAATTAAACTATGAATGAAAATGAAATAACAAAGTATGAATTTTCAAATAAAGAAAGAGATGTGCTTATTTCTTGTCCATGTAAGGGCGTTGCGATCATTACAATAGATTGTAAATTCTACGGTCAGAAGAGCTGTGAGCGAGTTCTCTAGTTCTAACCACCTTAAGCCTTAAACCTAGTTGAGTCACAGCTTGATAACAAAAAACAAATATTTTTTTTGCTAAAAATATTTCTAAGTGCTAAGTTGCTATATGATTTTTTCTGCCCCACTTTTCTCTTTGCCTATGTCCTCTATATATGTGTCTCGAAGGTCAGCCATCTTTTCTTTTTTTGCCCCTGATTCGAGTTTATACTTTTGCAGAGATTTTTCCTTATCTTCTCAAAATCCATATATATCTTGGAAACTTCACATTTTCCATCTTCCATTTTTCTTTATCCAAGTCAAGTAAACTTTCATTTTATTTGATCATATTCTCATTTTAAATCATAAGTGGGATTATATCGTGTTTTAGGTC
Organism: Moricandia arvensis; assembly: GCA_905132765.1. NCBI lineage: Eukaryota > Viridiplantae > Streptophyta > Magnoliopsida > Brassicales > Brassicaceae > Moricandia > Moricandia arvensis. The sequence continues at coordinate 285,536 of CAJHQP010000060.1, forward strand.
GTTCTGGACCATTTTACAACATATGCGTTTTTTATGAATTTTTTCAAAAAAAAGATCGCCGATTTGTCCGATATATGTTTTTATGTCGTTATTCTTACGAACTGAAAGAATTCATTTTGTTTAGTCTAGGATATGATGGTGTTAAGTTAACCAGTATCATCCTGACGTTTGACTTGAAATTTTGCAAGAAAACAACGTCTTGATTGTTTTCTTCGTAAAATCTCAACGGAACTTGATGAGAACCTCATTGGGAAATGAAGGAGAATGAAGGGCGACAATGACCTGATGAGGAAGGAGAATGGCGACATTGACTTGATGAGAGAGGAGAATGGCGACATTGACTTGATGAGAGAGGAGAATGGAGACATTGACTTGATGCGAGGAGGAGAATGACATGATTGACCAAGGAAAGAGGAAGTTGGGCGAAATTAACCAAGGGGAGAGGGATTTGGGTGACATTGACCATGTAGAGAGAGAGAGAATGGTGACATTCAACATGTAGAGAGATAATGGTGACATTGAACATGTAGAGAGAGAATGGCAACATTGACCATGATAGAGAGAGAAAGAATAGCGATAGTAACCATCTTTGAGAGACAATGGCGACATTGACCATGTAGAGAGAGAATGGTGACATTTACCATGTAGAGAGAGAAAGATAATGGCGACATTGACCATGTTAGAGAGAGAATGGCAACATTGACCATGTAGATATGGAGATGGGCGACATTGATGAGGAGAAAGGGAGTTGGGCAACATTGAGTGCATGAAGGGTGGTGATGCCTTTCTTCCGCTCTCATTACCTCCGCTGATCGCTTCGTATACTTTTGGAATTATTTCATTTGTTTTACACAAATTTTTTCCGTAAATATTTCCTAAAAGTTTTTTTGCAGAAGATTATATCATAGATTTTCTTATGAGGTTCTTCCGTGGAAACATTTCCGATTTTTATTTTGCAGAAGATTGTTTCGTAAAACTCATCATTTCTCGCAAAAACCTTCCACAAGAACTTTGTTGTGATCTTTTCATGTTTGGATAGAAATTTGTTCATTCCTTGTCCATGATAACATACACGGAGCTTTGCTTTTATATTCTTTTTAAATTGGATAACTTGTGCGGTGTAGTTTTTTCGACATTTCTGGCTCATACTTGTAAAAGGCATAATTTCTCGAAAGATTTTAGTCGTTGATTTTGTTGTGAACGATTTTGACCTGAACAGTTTGCCCCCCCCCCCAAAACTAGATTTTACGTGTAATTCTTGTGAGATAGTGGTAGACATGTTAGGTGGAATCAAATGGATAAATGGTCCGTTGGTGTAATCAATTCTTTTTCGAAAGCTCTAGTAGATTGTCCATTTTTCTCTCCTATAAGAATGGAGTAATTTTTCCATTCGTACCTGCTCACAATCATCTCTCCAAAGAATTTTCCTAAGGTATAAAACTCTCTCGCTTCTCTCTTTTTTATTACCCTTCATGTCAACTGGCTGGAGAGTAACAAGGAGTATCTCACGCTCTACCCACAATCCCGAGAATGCGACTCGAGTGACGAGGTAGTTCTAAAGGTAGAGTTTGGGGATCTTTCGTTAATTCAAAAGAGGCTGCAGCATATTGGAACATGTAATTTAGAATTTTCCCCCTGAATCATGGGTTCTAAGAAAACTTCCTACCAAGGAGAAGTTTTCCGAAGGGCCGAGCAGATGTGCTTATCCTTTCCTTGCGACCATCCACAGATTTTTCGTGTTTCGGACCATGTGGAGTTTTGGATACCGCAAGAAGGAGAGAGTGTCAAAACTCTTCTGACTTGTTTCTTTACCAGTTACAAATTTCATCTCATGTGTTGCTGTTTGTGGTTCCCCATCTCAGCGATCATATTTGAACTTTTGAAGCGTTTCAATGTGACGATGAGTCAGATCACTCCTCGTAGTTTGCACCACCTCATCGGAATATTGTTTCTGAGTTTTGAGTGTCGGATGACCCTCGGCGCTGATTACCTAGAGAACCTTTAAGGCTTGGTGAACACGAAGAAGAGTCTACCCTTTTTCTTCAAACCGAGAAAATATATGATGATATTCAAGGGGTTCACCTGAAACGAAAAGAGTTGGAGAGACTACTTCTTTTACATTCGTTTAGATAGCGCCTTCATTGCGGAATAGTGCTTATTTGTTTTTAGAACCAAGTGGATCCGAAAGGGTAGTATGAACGAACAGCCTAACGGTTTTATTTTGATGAAATCTAACTTGCGTTTTCTTTCGTTGTTTTTTTTTGCAGTTTTCGACCCCATTCCTCTATTTCTAACAGACTTGGAGGCTGTTAGAGACGTTCTCCGTGGCAGTCCATTTTTCTGAGGTTAATTTTCACCGTAAATAGTCCGTAAAGAAGTTGTGCTTCATCAATCTGGTGTTCGATCCAGTCCCTTAGTTGACGAAAACTCATAATCGGCCATGGAGGGATTTGTCTCTTACAACACTCTTTTGGAGAGGGAGGGGAAAATGTCTCCTAGGAACAAAGGTGTCTCTGCACAAGAGGACAATGTTGTTGTTCATGAGGGATCATTGCCCGTGAGTCATTGGTCTCTCCGTCCTCACTATGAGCAAGGGAACAGAAGAGGCTCAGTTCGCACTCCGATCGAGAATCACGGAACACACCAGCTTTTGAGAACTATGGGTTGGGGAATGATGTCGCCTTTATGGAGGAGCCTGGGTATCCTTTTGGACAGCCCAAGATTGTTAACGAGCATGCTGGTTCGAGAAATATATGGAAGCTTTCCGCATGTATATGGGGGTAAGTCTTTCATTTTTTTGTTTCTAAATCTCCTACTAACCCACTGGACTCTTTTTCTCGCAGAGATTCAGTGCGATGAATGAGGCCCTTATGGTGACCCATTCGGAAGCACGAATGTCCGCATAAGAGCCGAGAAAGCCAAGAAGGAGGCTGCCCGTTTGAAGAGGGAGGTTGAAGTCGAGAAGAGTGAGTGGTATCACTGAAAATACACTATGAGCAACTTTACTCTCTCAAATAATAGGATCAGTTGTAATACTTCAGGATCAAATCCATAGGGAGCGTGGGCACACGATAGATTTATAAATATACGATTAAGCTAGGCAAGTAATTGTAAGGCAGTAACCAATAGAAATCGATTGAGAGTTGTTATGAGATAAAAATAGCTAGATCTAGGGTTTCAGTTTATAGTATTGTTATATAGATGCTAAGGCTATGTGGTAAACCGTCCTAGAACTCGATACTAAAGCAAGATATTCATCTATCGCTGCGAGTCTAATCAGATGACTAAGTCTCTGGTAGCTTTCGATCTACGAGCAAAGAACGAGTCGATCAATACTATGGAAAGAGTGTCAATCGATACTCCCTTAGACACGTCCTAATCGATATGTTCACTAAGTTAATCTAGACCAGCTTTCGACCTGCGTCAGACAACCAAGCTCGACAGAATTATTTTCAGGTATAGATCCTACCGTCGTATTTATCTATATTCTAATTTCATGGTTCTAGTTAGCTGCTTTTTAATACAACAATTGAGATCAATTCTGATGAAAGATCCTTATGAACTTACCCTAACAATTCTATACTTAGCAATACATATAAACCCTAATAAAACCTAACTCTAACAAAGAAGAGTACTCAGATATAATCAAGCAAAGCATAATAGTTATATGAATAAAATGCATAAATAGAATAAGGTAAGAAAACAATGGAGTTCCAATACAGATCTCTGAAGGAGTTTTGATCTTTTCTCCAAAACTACTAAAATCTTTTTAAAGTATGGTGAAATAGTTTGTGTATGTTAAAAAGGTGGTGTGCTGTCCAAACAATGGTAAAACCCACAAATATTAGGCATAAAGTCGGCCATGGTAGTCTTGTAATTATGTGGGATGTATGGGCTTCAAGTCGGCCAAACCTTTCCTGACGCTGTTGATCGATAATAATAGAGTGTTGTCGATCGAGAGACATCTCAAATCTCGGCTCTGCCTTCTGATTCTTCAGTAGCTACGAGTTTCTCCATCTTAAGATCATGAATGCTTCATTATCTTCACATTGCTCCAAAACCTATAGACTACAGACACATATAAGTGTATCTAAAAAGCACATATACCATGTACTAAAAGTTATAAAATTTATGGTATATCAACTCTCTCAGACTTATCATTTTGATTGTCCTTAAGCAAAGAATATCATTATCTAAAAAAGGTTTCAAATTGCAGGGACTCACAAAATTTTTAACTTATTACTATCACCACTGCAATGTTGAAGCCACATCAAATAAATGCTAACCTCAGAGGTACTTTATATAACCTATCCTAGCTTAGTAACCAAATCCATTCTACCAATAACTTAGCTAATATTGTCTGACTCACCCCTCTACTAACCTCATTTTTTACATATAAAGAGGTGCAGACTTTACCTTGACAGTATTGATCACATGACACATGGACTCTTACTCGAGCAAGTATTTAAACATACAGCCATCCTTTTCTGATCCTTTTCCTCTCTCTCTTCTCACTTTTCTCAGTCAATGTCTCCTTTTTTGAAGGATATCATTTTATTTTTTAACTGACTGAGATATTTTGGACATACTTCCATGAATCAAGCTCTAATGGTTTTTGCCACCGGATCATGTTCACTTCTTTTTGACCTTTATCTCTTTCTAGAGTTTTATGAATCAAGCTTTGATGGTTGTAGCCACCAAATCATGTTCGCTTCTTTTTAATCTGAAGGGGAGAGCGAGGGAAACTAGAAACACACAGACTTCTACCTTCCAGACTTGCATGAGGAGTCTGATCAATTGTATACCAAGCCCCAAAGCAAGAAAATTATGTTCAATTAGGTTGGAGGTCAGCTTCGGTTCCTTCAAAACATTCTCAGAAAGTACGGATATGACTAGCAGGTGATCCACTTTGGTATTTCTAGTACACTCTACAGTTAGTAAGTCTAAGAATGGTGTTATAGAGTGGCTAGATGATAAGTAAGAATATAAAATGATCATAATCCCCTTCTTGACTCTATAAGAACTTAATAAAAACACATAAAAATAAAACTCAAAATAAAACACAATTTCAGTAAACCTCCCCCAGACTTAAACAACACTGACCTTAGTATTATACAGTCTCATATTGGTGGGAAAATAAATCATAAGGATGAAATTTAACAAGGAAAAACAATATACTTGCTCATTGATGGTGAGTGTCGATTGGCATGGTTAAGTGACTATCAATCGATACTCGGGACGGTCTGTAGATCGGCAGTGATCAAGTGTCATTCGATATTTTATGCATTCGCGTCTCCTCGAGTCATTTTTTACCTGCAATAAAATAAATACAAAAAAATCAGTAATAATAGAAATAAAGACAAAATTAAAAATTACTAAATGGCTTGCCTCCCATCAAGCACATGTTTATAGTCTACAGCTTGACGTCTTAGATGTTTTGGACTAGTATGGAGGTAATGAAACACTTGTTGGATAACAAGTCTCAACATCTTCTTCAGACATTTCAAACTGTGTGCCTACAAAACTCCTTATGGCTTTCTCTCCTTTGGTTCTTTGTTCTAGCTGTCTCTGGATCATCTCATGTGTGTAATCCACTTTCAGCTGTAGTTCTTCCATACATTTGTTGATCCATTGTAGTTCTTCCATACATTTTTTGATCCATCCAATGTTGTTGTTGAGAGGATAGTGATAAAGTATTTTACTCTATCTTAATCAAAGTAGTATAGATGAGTGTTATCTAATCCTACGTGACCATGATGCAATGAGAATGCAAGTATGTTCTTAATCTAAGTGGATCTGGTATTTCAATGTGAACTAGTAACAAGTGGCTAACAAACAAGTAAACAATTAAAGCTTTCAATCAAATGAGAAGGAGGATCCATGGGCAAGGGTATTGACTTTGGGTGACTAAGATCTAACTTAGAGTGCTAATACAAACAAGCAATCAAGTTCTATAAGCCTAGACACAATCAATAAACTAATTCTTTGTCAAGATAAAAGTTATTTCTATTACACTAAACATCAAATGTCTTTGGTTTAATTTAGTCAAGCAATCATTGAGAACAATTCTACTAACTATCTAAGCTTCCCTAACATCAAATGTCTTTGGTAAACCAAGCAAATAGCATTATCACTTTGGTTCAGACATTTCATCAAATACCTTCCGGACATAAAATGTCTAGAGATCTAGATTAGAAAGATCAAGTCTAAACTAGCATTGGGAACAAGAGATAAGCATAGAACATGAATGATCTAACACTAAACACTCTAAATCATCACTTAATCACCCAAACCCACGAATCCAAAAGGTAACTACTCACTAATAGACATGATAAACTCAAAACCATGGATGATTCAAAGTTAATCATAATTGGTGATCCCGAATATCCAATCAACACAAGAGAATAAGATCAAAAGAAACTAAAGGTTGAATCTTTCACCAAAATGGGTATGTGTTTAGAGAGAAAAACCAGATTGTCCTTTAGATTAGGTCTAAAGAGTATTTATATGACTCCTAAAGACCCAGTGGGCCCATTCAACAAGCTTGAAAGGGTCCAAAAAATCATAAAAAGTGTAAAACACGGAGCGGGTGCACAGGGTCGCTGTAAGAGGTCGCTGCAGCTGCTTGCCCAATAGCCTGAATCGCGAGCGGGTTTTGTAACCCGCTCCAGTGGGTCGCTCTGTGCAGCCGCGGGTGCTCCTTGTCGCTCCATAAGGTCGCTGCAACCCATGGCGATAACACGGGAATGGCGAGCGGCTGCTTCAGACTCGCTCTGCAAGCTTGCTCCTGTTTTGCTTAGTAACTGGGAACATCGAGCGGTTGCACAAGGTCGTTATCAATGCCCCCTCTGATGGACCCCTTAGGACGAGATCATTTGTCCCTGATTCTTTTGAAGGAAGATCTGATGGTTTTAAGAGAGATCTGGGTTGATTTTGATGATGATGGATGGATTGATTGGATGATCTTCAGAAATGATCTATCAAGTGATCAGATCTTATGTAGATGAGTCTAAGATCAAGAGAATGAACTCTGTTTAGATCAAAGACGAGTTATGCAATCAGAGAATGAACTCTTAGCAATCAATGTTCAAAGATGAACAAAGGATTCACAGATTTAGAGAGACTTTTGATAAAAAAGGTGAATATTTTTTCAGAGAGTTCTCAAGAGTTTAAGTAGCAGAAATAGAAGTTGAAAGGTCCTAAAACTTGTAGAAACTCGAAAATAAAGAAGTAGTAAAACTTAGACAAGTCCAAAGACTGAATAAGTGAAAAGTTGGCTATGTTTCTTGGCTTGATTTCCAAGTTGGTTTGGGTCCGGTTCAGAGTAAACCAAAGCAGCAATTGATTTCTTCAGTCTTCTGGTTTGTGATCTAGTAATTGGCCCATTAGAGAAGCAGAATGGATCCTTGTCTTGATTGGTTTTTTCTGAGTAAGATGCATCTGATCCATGTGAAAGATTGGGTCGAAATTTATCATCATCAGCTAGTCCCATCACGCCTTGAGTATCAATCTGGTTCAGCTCATCTAGCTCCTCTTCAGTGTCACTCTCATTCAGCTCTAGTTCAGCTATTGGTTCAGTCATGGTTGCATCATCCCCTCCTCCTTTAAAAGGATTTGACCTCAAATCCGAATCATCTGCACAGAAAGGGATCAAGTCAGCGACATTGAAAGTAGAGCTAACAGCATACTTACCTTGAAGATCAATTTTGTAGGCATTGTTGTTGATGTGTTCCAACACTTTGAAGGGTCCATCTGTTCTTGGCAAGAGTTTTGACTTTCTTTCAGAAGGAAATCTATCCTTTCTCAAGTAAATTGACACCAAATCTCCTGGTTCTAGTATCAACTCACGCCTCTTCTTGTTGGCATGCTTCTCATACTCTTTAGTCCTTTTTGAATGTTCTTTTTAACCTGTTGATGCAAATAAACCACATACTCGGCCTTGGCCTTCCCAGCAAGGTTAGTCTGCTCATTAAGAGGTAAAGGCAACAAATCCAGAGGAGTCAAAGGAATAAAACCATACACAATCTGAAAGGGAGAGAACTTTGTAGCCCTATGCACTGAATGATTGTAAGCAAATTCAACATGTGGCAGACAATCTTCTCAAGACTTAATGTTTTTCTTAACCACAGTTCTTAAGAGAGCAGATAAAGTCCTATTGACTACTTCAGTTTGCCCATCAGTTTGTGGGTGACAAATAGTTGAGAACAAGAGTTTAGTTCCTAATCTAGACCAGAGAGTCTTCCAAAAGTAGCTAAGGAAAGTAGTATCTCTATCAGACACAATAGTTCTAGGCACTCCATGTAAACGCACTACTTCCCTAAAGAAAAGATCAGCAACATTCACAGCACTATCACTCTTATTGCAAGCAATGAAGTGAGCCATTTTAGAGAACCTGTCGACAACAACAAAGATAGAATCTCTGCCTCTCCTAGTTCTGGGCAATCCAATCACAAAATCCATTGAAAGATCAACCCATGGGGCATTAGGAATGGGAAGAGGAGTGTACAAACCTTGAGGTCGGTTTTTGGCTTTGGCTTGAGTACAAACTATACATCTGCTGCAATGCTTCTCCACGTCCTTTCTCATGCTTGACCAGAAGAAATGTTCTTTCAAGATGTTGAGGGCTTAGCTACACCAAAGTGTCCCATCAGGCCTCTTCCATGTGATTCCCTGACATACAATTCCCTCAAAGAACATTTAGGCACACACAAACGGTTTTCAAAGAATAGAAACCCATCTGCTTGATAGTACTTGCCACTAGAATGCATCTCACTGTTTTTAAAATACTCTTTGAAATCAGGATCATCAGCATAGTAATTTTTCACTTGTTCAAAACCTAACAACTTAGTTTCCATTGAAGACAGCAAAGTATACCTTCTAGACAAAGCATCAGCTACCACATTTTCTTTACCTTTCTTGTAATGGATAACATAAGGAAAGGTTTCAAGAAACTCAACCCATTTGGCATGGCGCTTGTTCAGATTGTGTTGACCCTTTAGATGTTTGAGAGACTCATGATCATTGTATGTCACAAACTCTTTAGGCCAGAGATAGTGCTGCCAGGTTTCAAGAGCTTTGATCAAGGCATAGAGCTCCTTGTCATAAGTGGGATAGTTCAGCATAGCTCCACTAAGTTTCTCACTGAAATAGGCGATTGGCCTCTTCTCCTGCATCAGCACTGCTCCAATTCCTACACCAGATGCATCACGTTCAATCTCAAAGGTCTTAGAAAAATCAGGAAGAACAAGTAAGGGAGCATTAGTCAACTTCCCTTTCAGGTTTTGAAAAGCTTCTTCTTGCGCCTTTTCCCATTTAAAACCCACATTATTCTTGATAACTTCAGTGAGAGGTGCTACAATGGTGCTAAAGTCTTTGACAAACCTTCTGTAGAAGCCAGCCAGTCCATGGAAACTTCTAACTTCACACACACTCTTAGGACTTGGCCAATCTTGGATTGCTTTCACCTTCTCTTCATCAACTTGATTCCCTGAGCTGTAACAACAAAGCCTAAAAACACAAGGTGATCTGTCCCAAAAGTACACTTTTTAAAGTTAGCAAACAGAGACTCTTTCCTAAGCACTTCAAGAACAACTTTCAGATGATTCACATGCTCATTCAAACTCTTGCTGTAGATCAGAATATCATCAAAATAAACTCCAAGAAAGTGACCTATGAATGCTCTAAGAACATGATTCATCAACCTCATGAATGTACTAGGTGCATTAGTGAGGCCAAATGGCATAACTATCCACTCATACAACCCATGTTTGGTTTTAAATGCAAATTTCCACTCATCTCCTTCTTTCATCCTAATCTAATGATATCCACTTTTTAAATCAACTTTCGAGAACACACAAGACCCGTGCAATTCATCTAACATATCATCAAGTCTAGGGATAGAATGTATGTACTTTACAGTGATATTGTTGATGGCTCTGCAGTCTACACACATGCGCCAGCTTCCATCTTTCTTTGGCACCAAGAGTACTGGAACAGCACATGGACTCATGCTTTCTATGATGTGGCCTTTCTCCATCAACTCATCAACCTGTCTCTGTAGTTCTTTAGTCTCTTCAGGATTGGTTCTATAAGCTGGCCGATTGGAAAGAGAAGCTCCAGGAACAAGATCTATTTGATGTTCAATCCCTCTGATTGGTGGCAGTCCATTGGGGCTCTCTTCTGGAAATACATCAGCAAACTCCTGCAAAAGAAACTTAAAATCACTCGGTAGCACCGGTTCATGGTCAGAAGAGGTCACTAGTGCTCCTTTAAAGACAAACAAAAGCATTGACTGTTGGAGATACATAGCTTTCTTAACCTTGCTGTTTTTGGCCATGAGGTGAATCTCCTTGTCTTTCTTTCCATCATGTGATTTCTCTTTGTCTTTAGCTTCTTGTCTCCTGAGCTTGAGTTGAACTTGGTCTTGATGAACCTCCTGTTGTGATAAGGGAGCCAGAACAATCTTCTTCTCTCTATGGGTGAAAGAATGGCGATTTGTGAACCCATCATGGATGGTTCGCTTATCATACTGCCAAGGCCTTCCAAGGAGGATATGGCTAGAGTACATAGGCAGAACATCACACACTATCTCATCTTGGTATCTCCCAATGGTTATAGGAACCATAACTTGTTCTGTAACCTTTAACTCGCCATCTTCATTCAGCCACTGAAGCAAGTAAGGTCTAGGATGTTTTCCAGTTTTCAGACCAAGCTTTGCCACAAGAGATTCACTAGCCATATTAGTACAGCTTCCACCATCCATAATCAGGCTGCAAACCTTATCATTAATATTGCAACGAGTGTGAAAGAGGTTCTCTCTTTGATCATGCTCCTCTGGCTTGGACTGAACTTTCAAGGATCTTCTAGTGACTAGAAGCTCTCCACGCACTGGATAGTCTACAGTTTCTTCATCAGTAACCTCAGCCTTCTCGTCCTCAGAGACTAGTTCACCACTCTCAAGCAAGATCACGACCTTCTTGTTCGTGCACTCACTGGCATAGTGACCAAATCCATGACACTTGAAGCACTTCACATCTCTGGTTCTTGTGGATGGCGCTTTCCCTTGATCATTTCTGCCAGATGCCTTTGGTTCTTCTTTTGGTTTCTCAAACGCCCTGTCTTCTTTACCATAAGCTGGTCTGGTGGTGTTACCATAAGAGCCTCTAGGATTCGGTTTCCTCTTCATCTGCTGCTCACTGAGGATTTCCTTGTGTAAAAGCTCATAGATATCCACATACTCCTGCAACTCCAATCTATCTTGAACATCACGGTTGAGACCAGCTAGAAATCGTGCCATAGTTGCCTCTGAATCTTCATTCACAGCAGCTTTCAGCATCAAGATCTCCATCTCCTGACAATAATCCTCAACACTCCTGCTTCCTTGGGTAAGTCTTCTCAGCTTCTGATGAACTTCCTTACTGTAATGACCAGGAACAAAACGTTTCTTCATAATAGTTTTGAGTTCAAACCATGAAGACACTTGTGGCTCTCCTGTTCTCCTCCTGGTTGTAACAATTTGATCCCACCAGTGTAGAGCATAACCATTGAACTCAGTAGCAGACAGTCTCAATTTCTTAGTCTCTGAATAATTCTGGCAATCAAACACCAGCTCCATCTTCTTCTCCCACTCCAGATATGCATCAGGATTGTTGGTACCACTGAAAGATGGTATTCTGAGTTTGAGGTTGCCAACGATGTCGTCTGGTGTGTCCCTAGGTGCTCGGTGGGTTTGGGTTCTGGTTAGTGAAGCTGCTCTAACTGATTTAGAAACATCAGTACTTCTCCCTGAAGAGGAATCACGACCATCATTCTCTCCTGTTGCAACTCGTTTGCCCCTCCTCTTGCTCTTAGCATCCTTTCTAGCCTGAGAAGCCTGACCATAAAAATTATCAGTATTTTCATTAAGAAGATTATTGGCTTTCATCCTCTTCATGATTTCAGACATCATTGCTTCCATCTGCAATTTATTAAAGTTATTAGTAGCAGTTTCATCTGGTTCATGGCTCCCATCAGACATGGCTTCCTGTTAAGATAATAAACAAGAAAGATTAGCACATATATGAATAGCCAAAGCCTCACAATCTCTCAAGTGTTTCTCTCTTGAATTTTCCAGTGAGTTTTCTCTGTGAATCCAGTAGCTCAGCAACAAACAAAGATAAAACTTCAGAGAACAAACCCCAACCCCAAAAAACAGAAGAAAGAGATAGAAAGATTGCAAGATTTTTGTTTGCAAGAGGCTTTACCACCAGGGCTGGATTTCTCCTCAGCCAGGCTGGATTTATCCTCAGCCAAGTTGGATTTCTCTTCAACTTTTCTTTTGATTGTTTTTTTTTTAGATCTGGTTGGCCCTCTTGCAGATTCCACAGATCGAAAGATAAGAGATTTCTGAGAAAATTGCAGAGAAAATTACAGAGAACAGAAAACAGATTCCCAAACAAAGAGAAGAAGTAGAAAAGTTTTAGAATCAAACCCCAGATCAAGAGCCTTCAAATCTGCTCTGATACCACTTGATGGACCCCTTAGGACGAGATCCTTTGTCCCTGATTCTTTTGAAGGAAGATCTGACGGTTTTGAGAGAGATCTGGGTTGATTTTGATGATGATGGATGGATTGATTGGATGATCTTCAGAAATGATCTATCAAGTGATCAGATCCTATGTAGATGAGTCTAAGATCAAGAGAATGAACTCTGTTTAGATCAAAGACGAGTTTTGCAATCAGAGAATGAACTCTTAGCAATCAATGTTCAAAGATGAACAAAGGATTCACAGATTTAGAGAGAATTTTGATAAAAAAGGTGAATATTTTTTCAGAGAGTTCTCAAGAGTTTAAGTAGCAGAAATAGAAGTTGAAAGGTCCTAAAACTTGTAGAAACTCGAAAATAAAGAAGTAGTAAGACTTAGAAAAGTCCAAAGACTGAATAAGTGAAAAGTTGGCTCTGTTCCTTGGCTTGATTTCCAAGTTTGTTTGGGTCCGGTTCAGAGTAAACCAAAGCAGCAATTGATTTCTTCAGTCTTCTGGTTTGTGATCTAGTAACTGGCCCATTAGAGAAGCAGAATGGATCCTTGTCTTGATTGGTTTTGTCTGAGTAAGATGCATCTGATCCATGTGAAAGATTGGGTCAAAATTTATCATCATCATCTAGTCCTATCACGCCTTGAGTATCAATCTGGTTCAGCTCATCTAGCTCCTCTTCAGTGTCACTCTCATTAAGCTCCAGTTCAGCTATTGGTTCAGTCATGGTTGCATCACCCTCTATCCCTTAATAGTTCGCGATGGTGATGTCCTGTCCAGAGCGGGTTCCTCAGCCCACTGCACCACCTCGCTGTGGATGCTTCCTGGACAGAGCGGTTGCTCTGCCTTGCCACCAAGACCCGCTCTGCTCCTCTTACTCGTCCAAATATCACTTTCTGCTCCTTTTTGAACCTAAATGCTCCTAAACACCTCCAAGAACTCCAAAGTATACTCCAACACCTGATAGAGACTCATGTATGCAAAATGAATACAGATGCCTAGATTTTAATCTAAATGATCAAAACGTACAAGGATGGATGCTTAAAACAAGGTAAAAGCACAAGATATCAGATAGTAGATTGCATCAATCTTCTTGTAGAGCTCATCAAACATCCTCCCTTGAGCTCTGTAGGTGTCAGCTGTCATCTCTTTAATTTGTTCTCTCATGTACATCTAAGGAGCTGGCCGACATAGAGGTGTAAGGTGGGCTCCATGCAGCTCGAAACATCCATCATACTCTGGTAGACTTAAATAACAGCCTCCCTTACTATCTGCCATCTCAAGTATTGCTCTCATATCCTCTATTGGAAGATTGACGATCCTTCCATCCTCAGCATGTGCATTTCCCTCTTTATCTCTGTATACTCCATGCTCATCTGGTGCTCCTACACTGACTGTTCATGTAGGTGGAATTGTGGTTTCAACCAAAAAAGCTTCTAAGTATTCTAGAATAGCAGGACTGTCGATCGATGCATGTGATTGGGTGTCGATCGATGCATGTGATTGGGTGTCGATCGACGCTTACCCATCATCTTTCTACTCTTCTTCAGAATCAGAATAACAAACTGCCACAATCCCTTGATCTCCTATCTCAATATAGGGCGTATTTCCCTTGAAACTTGGACTACGTCATAGAAATCGGTCTTGCTAATGGATGAAAGATATAACTGGTTTGTCTTCATGTCGAAAACAGCTCCTACAGTAGCCATGAAGGCTCTCTCAAGTAATTGAGAAAAATTCCAGTCTATTTGAATATCCATGACATGAAAGTCTACTGGAACTAAGACCTTGCAGATTTGTACTTGAAGGTTTCTAACAATTCTCTTGAATTTACCTTGGAACAATTCACAAACGTGAATGAATAACCGGAAGGATCTATCTTCAGATTCAGATACTCAGCCATAGAACTGGACATAATGGTGACTGAAGAACCTCTGTCGCAGAGGTTATTAGGGTAGCTGTGACCTCTAATAGTGCAAGGAACCACAAACTTTCAAGGATCACTCCTCTTCTTCAATGTAATCCTATGCTTCAGCTTCTCTCTGGTTTGATGGAGAATCGCTCAATGTCCTCGTCTGACTCTCAACTTTCTTTGAATAATATGCATAACCGGTGGGCCCAGTAACCTTCATCAAATGGCATGTTCACAAGGATCCTCATCACCTCTCGGTGAAACTATCCATCTCTTTCTCATTAGCTTTTTGATATGCTCCCAAATTACTCTCTCAAATCAAAGGTTCAGTTGTAGTACTTAGGGATCGAATCCACAGAGACTCTAAGATTACACAATAGATTTAATGTCTTTAAATAAAGCTAGATGACAATACTAAAAGCAGTAAACAATAGGATATAGTGTTATAAGTTATAAAGATGAGATGAAGCTAGACTTAGGTGAACTCTTAGGTGTAATATGTTATCTGGGATGTGTTAAGATAAGGTTCTCGAACTCAAATATCAAGTCATAATCTGTCAACTTTCGTATGTGAGACTATCTAATGTATAAACCTCAGACTCGTACTTTCATAGCTAAATCCGCGGAGAGCGTCGATCGACATCAAGTTGTGGTCGTCGACCGATGTTACTTCTGAACAAGATTTAGCGAGTAAGTTTGATAGGTTCTCTATTCTTCTAGACCAACTTTCATATTTATCTAGTCAATTAGATGCTAGTCTTAATATAGGTAGTAGACCAGGTTGTCGCTTGCGCCAACTTATCCTAAGATCTAGGTTTAAGGATCAATCTTAATCCTAGCAATAAGAGCAACTAGATGAAGAAATAATTAATCTCCCGAACAACAATATGAATTTAGCAAACCATTTAACAACCTTCGTATAACCTTAGCTCTAAAAATAGAACTACTCAGACATACATAAAAACATAATGAAGATCTCAATAAATTGCATAAAATAGATAAGAAACATAGTAGAGAAACAAAGGGAGTTCAAGATCTTCTTTCAGAAGGTGTGCAGATCTCTCTCTCTAATCCTAGCCTTTCTCTCTTCTATAAAAATGTTGGAGACAATAAGTGTGTCAGAAGCGTTGTGTGCAGATCTCTCTCTCTCTAATCCTAGGTTTTCTCTCTTCTATAAAAATGTTGGAGACAATAAGTGTGTCAGAAGCGTTGTATGAAGTCTGTCTTATAAAACAATAGAAAACCCTTATAAATAGCCTAACATGCGGCCATGGACTTGGTGTGCAAATATTTGGACTTATGAGTAATTCTTGTAATTTTCTCGAATCATCATAAAACCCTCAGACGGCTGGAATGTCGATCGATACACATAGGTCATCGTCGATCGACATTCATCACGAGAACAGCCTCCGACTTCAGGTTTTCTGGAGAGCTTCCTCAAAGCTCTAAAATGGTCCAAAAGCTCCAATGTTGTCCAGTAGGTACCTATACCTGTAAAGACTCTAAAACCCCTCCAAACGGATATAAAATACTCTGGAGTATACATAAATCATTGTTGAAAACAGGTAAAATTGATGACATATCAACTCCCCCAGGCTTATCCTTTTGCTTGTCCTCAGGCAAAGAATATCGCTATCTGAAAAAGGTTTAAATACGCATGGACTCAGAAATCTGTAACTTACTACTATCACATCTACTATGTTATAAGCCTCATCAAATAAGTGCTAACCTCAGAGATACTTTATATACCATATTCTATCTTAGCAACCAAATTCATTATATCGGCAACTTAGCTAATACTGGCTGACTCGCCCCTCTACTAGCCTCATTTCTTACAGATAAAAAGTTGCAGGTTTTACCTTGGGACTATCGATCAGAAGGACCTTGAGAACAGATTGAAGACATCAGAAGTTACTTGGTCCGCGTTCAGAAGTGTCTTTGTTGAGCAAGGCCCATAACAGGCCACAAGGAAGAAGGATCAACCACCTTAGGCCTTAAACTTTCGAATTATATAGTTAAGTGTACTAGGACTTTTATTTGGATTTGTAAACCTATTAGAAATAGGTTTTGGTTTTTCTTTTTAGATTAGAATTAAGAGTTTTCTAGATAGGGTTTTCCGCATGTTTTATATAAGCCAAAGCTGATGCATATGTAATCTAACACTTCTTTTTAATGAACCTAATATTTTGGCTTCAATTTTTTTCTCTTCGGAGGCTTCTACCTTTTCCATTCACGTTGTCAAGCTTGTTCATCTTTGAGCATCCATTCGTCACCACGAAGATTACTCTTCTGTTTACGTGATTGTCCATCATGCATCAAGGAAAACGAGATTACACTTGCAGGTTTCTGAAGCAAAACAACTTTAGGGTATTCCAGAACTGTATTTTGAAGTCTATATCACGTCCAAGAAAAGCCTGAAGCATCTTGGATCAGTTCCACCCACCTACAAGTGGTTCGTGGGAGAGACAGCCTATCCAAAGCGTATCAAGTGGTATTAGAGGCTCTTGAAGGTTTAGGGGTTTGATTTAGTAACCTAGATCACATGTTGATCATATATACACCAATATTCTCTGTATTCTTATAGAAAGCATGAAGGGGAGGCTAAACAACCAGCAACGAAGGCGCTGTTGCAAGGAAGAAGAAAAGAGATCTAGATTCCACTGTTCTATGGAGAGTTTGATCCAAACACATATCTAGAATGGGAGAAGGATGTGGATTTTGTTTTTAAATACCACAACCACACTGAGGAGAATAAGTTACATCTAGCAACTAGTGTCTTAAGTGAGCATGCACTTGATTGTTGGTCTCAGATTGCTAACAACAGGAAACACAGTGGAGAGTTGCAGATTTTTTTTCTTGGTATGAGATGAAGTCTGTCATGAAAAAAAGGTTTGTAGCAAAGAGGTATGGTCAAACAGATTTGGAACGGTTGAAAATCCAATCTAGATCAGCTAAAGAATGTGTTAGGACATCCACAGATGAGCCAGAGACATATTATGGTCGTGAGGCACAAAGAAACTCGCAGATACTGCACACACATCTTGGCTATCTTGACTATTTGCAGAGCACACCATTCAAAGAAAACCTCAGGAACATGATAGAAAAATCCCTTACTGCAGTGCTCCAAAATCAACCAAAGAGGTCATTCCCACGACGAACCTTAGGAGTTGATGAGCTAAGCTATTACCAGAAGGAACCAGCAGAGAAGAAAGAAGAAATTGTAGCAAAACCGGCTAAGAAAGAGCAAGAGATTTAATCAAAACAAGAGGAGAGTCTACCAGCCATGTTTGGTCACGTGATTGACATAATCAATTCGGAAGAACGAGAGCTTGATGAGGCACTTGTAGTTCATAAAGAGTTACTTGAGACTTTGATTGAACAAGGTGGATTCATTAGATCTTTTTCTTGTGATTTAGTGATCGAACCTTTTATATGTGTTCAGTTTAATCTTGTGGAGAAGCTGAGGTATTTCAAGGGAATGCAGAACCGTGTCTTCAAACCAGGAGGAAAGGATTTGAGGTCAAATCCTTTTGAAGGAGGAGAGGGGAGCATAATTCAAATCAGCAGCCAATGCAAAGCAAAAGAAAGCAAGCTTGAGCTACATGTGATAATCAAAGACTTGCAAACTTGGCCTCATCATCCTTGGCCAGGAAACCATGTGGTTCGTGTTGATATTGGGTCTTAGGATAGCTTGGGAAGACTGGTTTCAGTGGTTCAAGCAGGAAAAACATGAAATGGTACAACCAAGAACTGGTTCTTCACTTCACACGCTGACTTGAGATGGTTAGTGAGCGAGTGTGAGAAATTTATGGACGACCCTAATCTCCAAGGGGAGTATGGGGGTTGCAATACACGACCTACTTATCATAGGAAGCAAACGGGGCAGATAAAAAAGATCTAGAGTCGAGGTATCTTGAGAGATGAGCATAGTACTCTCATTCTCGACCATGTTGGCTTACTTGGATCACCTGATGAGAAATGAGGGTTCTTGCTTAACCTTGGAGAGTCAAAGGAACACAAGAGCACCAACAACACATTAGCTGATGGTACAAAACGTTTGGAGAAGCATAGCGGCAGTTCTATCTTATTAGATGGACTGGATTTGAGGAAAAATTCTTTTAAAGGATGAGAGGATGATGCGATCTGGATCAGCCTCAACTTCAGGGATCTAAATTCCACGTGTGTACCAGTTAGGTCATTGCTTAATGTGTGGTTTCATAGGTCATTCATAGACCTAATGGGTCTGATTCATGAGGTATTGGACCCGAAGAAGAAGAATGCTCTTGAAATGGCCTTCAATCAATCTCATCAGCTAGGAATATCATAGTTCGGCCAGAACATGATCCAAAGACAACCAGGAGCATCTTTCACCACGATCTTAAAGGATTTAGACTACCAGCTTATCATATAGATGAGCAAGCAAGACTAAATGGTCGAAGATGGAGAATGTGGTGGAAGGCCAGTAATCAAAACTTTGCTAGGATCAGGAAGCAATCTACACACGACCAGAAGGACCTTGAGAACAGATTGAAAACATCAGAAGTTACTTGGTCCGGGTTCAGAAGTGTCTTTGTTGATCAAGGCCCATATCAGGCCATAAGGAAGAAGGATCGACCACCTTGGGCCTTAAACTGTCGAATTATTTAGTTAAATGTATTAAGGATTTTATTTTCATTTGTAAATCCATTAGGAATAGGTTGTGGGGTTTCTTAAACCAATTATTAATAGGTTTTGTTTTTTCTTTTTTAGATTAATTAAGAGTTTTCTAGCTGGAATTTTCTGCATGTTTTATATAAGCCAAAGCTGCTGAATATGTAATCTAACACTTTTTTCTTTAATAAACCTAAGCTTTTAGCTTCAATTTCATCTATTTGGAGGATTTTACATAGTCCATTCACGTGGTCAAGTTTGTTCATCTTTGAGCACCCATTCGTCACCAGGAAGACTACTCTTCTGTTTACGTGACAGTCCATCAAGGAAAACCAGGTTACACTCGTAGGTTGCTGAAGCAAAACAACTTTAGGGTATTCCAGAACCCTGCTGTGAAGTCTATATCAAGTCCAAGAAGAGCCTGAAGCATCTTGGATCAGTTCCACCCGCCTTCATGTGATTCGTGGGAGAGACAGCCTATCTAAGGCCGTATCACTCTCTGACAGTCCCTCTACTCATGTAACGACAACTATACACTCTAGCC
The DNA here is from genome assembly GCA_905132765.1 of Moricandia arvensis. Classification (NCBI taxonomy): domain Eukaryota; kingdom Viridiplantae; phylum Streptophyta; class Magnoliopsida; order Brassicales; family Brassicaceae; genus Moricandia; species Moricandia arvensis. Next base: position 305,155 of record CAJHQP010000060.1, read on the forward strand.
CAGATGGCCTGAAGAGCGTCTAACACGATGCGCTGGAAATCACCACAGTCCATGATGTGTGTTGGGTATGTAGGGGAAGTCAGGAGAGGGAGGTGCTACATGAGTGGCTGGTGCAGCTGCAGGTCTCGGTACACCAAGTCTGCGATGTCGTGTGGCTGGTTTTCCCAGGAGGAGGGGTTCCGGGTGGAACTTGAGCCTGTAGACATCATCGCTGAAATCAGTAGCAGTCCGCTGAGGAAACTCTAGCAAATGTGGTCTTGCGCCATCGACGAAACTCCAAAAACAGCCCTCCTTGAGCCAGTTGGTGCTCATCAAGTGCGTTCCATCCATGAAGACTATGTTGCTGATGACGGTGGTCTGATCCAGCAGGATCTTGAGATGCCTGAAAATCGGAGTAAGCAAGCTCCCCACCGTCTCCTTTTTCGCGCTGGTTCCCTGGAATTCTTTCTTCTTTAGCTTGACCAAGTGCTCAGCAAGGATGGCTCCTATTTTGACCAAATGATCATCTGCTGGTCCCTGTAAGTCTCCCAAATCGACCAAGTCTCTCACTGAGTAGTGCAGCAGTGTAAGCTCGTGCACCCGTACTTTGTTTGGCTACATCTTGCACAACAGTGTGTTGGCAAGAACCTTAACGAACATGCGAACTGTGGCTGGCGAATGTCGGTCTGAGTCGATGCATGATTCCAAATGTCTGGTGGCCAATAGTTCCCAAAATCTTGCCTGTACAGGGAACGCATGGACTATGCAGTGCAGGTACAAAGGGTTCTCGAACCCATAGATCTCGCAGAGGGTCAGAATTGGGATAATGTGTCTGATGACTCGAATGAAGAATGTCAAGGTGGCCTCATTTTCCCTCTTCTCCCTCTCATTGGTTTAGTAGACTTGGACTGTGGCCATGAACTACCTGACCAGATCGGGATAGAGATCGTATGACCTGGTACCCATAGTCCCCATTCCCAACTCTCTGATCATGTCTCTCAAATCATCCTGGAGACCCAACCTCCTAATAATGCCCCAATCAATGAAACAGATGGGCTCGATGGCGACATCCTGCCATGCGTTGTAATACTAGTCGTCAAAGTCATCCAACGCATCAGTTATCTGTCGTGGGTGCATTCCCTGCTCGTGGCAGCAGCTCGAGGATTAGGACAATCCTCAAAGGTCTCAATAAGGTCCCTCTTATTTTCCTTTGGCCAAGGATGTTTGCAAGTGATGGCTGGTCGTGCTGTTCCAGAGCTTCAGCATGGTCGAAACATCGCTTAGTGCTCCTTTCACGATCCATCTGCATCAATGATAATTAATGAGGTATCAGTAAAGTTATAACACAGCGACTGTCGTTGATAAACAAAACACTAAGGGATGCGTTGGATGGTACTTTATTGAGCCGAAAGAACTGAATCGCGAGTTGCTGAAATAACAATCCGAAACATGACCATAATATTATCCCCAAAGGAAAATAAGGGAGAAAAGTTCTAACAACAACAACAAAGGCCTCAAAGGACCAAAACTGAAAAATCCTTAAAGAAACAACAACAATTCCTCAATGGGCCGAAACCGAAGGAAAATTCTAAGTAAAAGAAAGATAACATCAACAATACGCGTCAATCTTCTTCTTGACCAGTGACGCCTTCTTCAGTCCTAGTTCCCGGATCAACGAGACTTTCCGGACCCTCGGGCAAATCTTGGTGGGGACATCCATCTTCCTGTTCCTCGACAAGCCTTGTCACTTCACTCGGGGCCAGTCTTGACTCCTGCTACTCCTCGCTCTGATCCTTCCCAGCTTCGTTGGAGCTTGGATCTAAGTCTTTTCTCCCGAATCCCCTTCATCCTCTTTTGAAGTATCGGAGACCACAATCTAACCTTCAGTGTTCACATTGTCCTTTCCACCAGTCAAGGTTGAGCCTCTCCCCCTGTGCGAGAATCAATATTGGGAGCCTCCTTGCTAACCGCATCGTCCCTAGCAGATTTTGACTTAATGTCAGTCGACTAGTCCTTAGATCGATTGACTGAAGGGTCACCGAGGGAGTTAGTCAGAGTCTAGAGAATGGCAGCGGTTCCAGAATCGATCAGGTTAGCGTTCGACCCGTATGGGTCATTCTCGGCCAGAACGTGCTGGTTAAGAAATTTCGACTCCAGAACGAGCGGAGAAAGAGAGAGAGAGAGATCAGCTTCTGGGATATCTTTGACCTCTAACTGTGAAGTTTCTTCCTCGAAGCGCTTCTCCTGAGCGACAAAGACATCAATCGTCTTCTGAGGTATATCTATTCCCTTTCCCTTGAGCATCTCGAGACACCTCCTTGTCCCAAATGCTTGGTTGAGATAGCAGTGTGCCGTTTCAAAGGCATCGCGGAGAGCCTCTCGGTCTCGGATATTGTTGAAGCGACATTTGCAGTTTGCAATCATAGCTTTCTGCACCCTAACCCGTTCATGGGTAACCTCGAAAATCCGGGATTCCTTCAGCCGAGTGACCTCTTTAACGTGTCTCAGAGTGGAGGCAGCTTTAGCTCGCTCCAGATCGGCCTTCTCCTACTCAAGGACAGCCTTTTATTGCTGGATTTCTTCCATCGCAACTCTAGCGGCCCCCAGCTCGGCCTCTAGACCATCAGCCTTCTTCTTCTGAGCTCTTCTCTAGATACTCGATCGATCTCTATCCCGAGACAGAGTCTTCAGTTCCTCCATCTTCTGGACAATACGCTTGCCCCTGGACGCCACCCTCTTTTCCGCCTTTCCCAATTGACCCAACGTCTCCGTTTGAGTTGTGTCGTATTTCTCGACGAGAAAATCCATGCTTACATAACTCTATTTAAGAAACAAAGAGTTATAAATGTCAAAACAAATAAAGAAAAGAAGACTAAGACGAAGGCTGCTCACCAGCAATTATGTTTGGGCGGCGTCGATATAAGCGTTTTTAAACATCAGGTCATCAACGGCCGGAAGTTCGGTCGGTCCGCCCCTAATCTGACGGGCTAACTCAGAACATTTGGCATCGTCGTAGATCAGCGGTGTATCCCATTCGTAGGAGAACCGAACGCGATCGATGAACGATAACTTGGGCCTCCGAATGAGAGCACCTTCTGATCCCTCTGCGGTCCTTTGAGCCGCGCTATCGCTACCAGCCACATCCGCATTTGACCACCGACTAACCAACGAGCGGAACCTCCGAACCTGACTCAGGAGTTTTCTTCTTCCTTTTCTTCTTGAGCTTTAACTGGGTTCAGGGGAGGCAGTCTGTCTCTCGAGTTCCCTAGTTAGATTTGTGTGACCCTCAGCTGACGGTGCTGGATCGTCCTCCGCCCATTCGTGAAAAATGTCATCGCGATTCGTCGTGTTCTCAAAAGCAGGTTCTGGCGTTTTCTCGGCAGGCTTCATCTTCTTCTTCTTAGGACGCTCCTCTGATTGCGTCTTCTCCCCAATCTCTGGTGCATCTTCTCGATCTTTCGCAACAATCGAGTCGTCTTGCGATCTCTTTTTACCCCTCTTCGGAGCGGAATCTTCTGCATCGGGACCAAAGGTCTTCGCCTCAACGGCCCCCAAAACTGGCTCAACCCGAGGGCTCGTCGGACTCGACCCGTCCAAACCCATCCTGTCAAGAAGTGACATAAAGCCGGATGTAGACGACCCCAACTGACCCTCAATGACAGCACTGAGATGCGGCAATGTCTTCATTTCCTTACTCCTCTTCACCTTCTTTTGTTCCTCTCTTGAAAAGATCGATATTAATTTATTACCAGGGACAATCCTTGCAGGAAGGTTAGATACTCAATCACCTGCACAGATCAGCAACACCTAGGCGACTTAAGATTCAACGACAAATGGAAAACCTAGAAGTTATAACTTAAGGGAAAACTCACCTCTGAAAATGCGGTCTAAAGCTCAACGAATCATCTCCTCGCTGATGTCGGGCCAACGCTGTTGACTCAGTGCGGCAAAGCTCCAGCAATGTCAAAAAAGCCTCCCGTGAAGTCAATTGTGTTTGGATGATTAACTGCACGATAAAAACAAACTGCTAAAACCAGAAGATGAAAGCACACTGTCGAAAGGAGCAATCTACCAATATGCCAATTCCAAAGAACTCTGAAGTCATTGCTGGCGGCTTCTCAAACGCATGCTTTTCGGACTTGATGTATAAGTAAAAATGCTGCCAGTTAGGTGTCTTGTTCGGATAACCAGTAATTATGTTGTAGTTAGGTCTCATCTTCACCGAGTAAATACCCTCCGGCATAGGTTTTATGAAGCACAACTCCTTAAAAGCCGGCACATTCAGCGATATGTCGTTTTCCGCCACCATCACCATCAACGTGACTGCTATACGTAAGGAGCCATTCAAAAACTGGCTAATAGCCACGTCCGGAAAAAAAACGTATGACATGACTAGCCAAGGAATATGGAATCAAAGCCTTGTGTTCTTCTGAAAAATGATTCGTAGACGCACTGATACCCAATATGCGGTGACCAAGGTCGTTGAGCGTCTGTGGGAATAAGAAAGGTCACACCAACCGCGCCACGTTCCCTCAGAAACTTCTTCACGCTGTAGAGAGTCGACCAGGTCCCTCCCACGCCCTTCCAAGATTTCCCTTCTACGTCGACAGGGCGCAGTAGCTCGGGGGATACGGACAGGAGTTTGCTGAAAATTCCACCTGGGTAGTAACGCGTTGGGATATGGTCAGGATGAACCGGCGGAAAATGAGCATCGTCCGACACATCGTCTGTCCCGTTCCCATCGTCTTCCCCTCTAATCAGTCTCTTTGTGTCGTCGACTAAAATCCTCTGCGACAAACTTAATCTCGCCGTATCCAGCAACACATTCCGATGAATAAGGCTGAATTCATCGAGAGAATCTTCATTAACAGCGTCTTCCCTAACCGGATTCAATGCAGTGGCTACAGCCTTTCCTTTCTTCTCTCGGGACAACTTCTTCTTTAGTGGCATTATTACCGACAAAATAGCGTCTAATCTACAACGAAGAATATCGAGAGAATTAGAGAGAAGAGAGAGAAAGTACCTGGATATGCAGAGAGAATGAAATGAACGAGGGTTAGCTATTTATAAGGAAAAGAGAAGCGTGTTTCCCCTAGACGCAATAATTAGGTCTAGAAAAGGCCTAAATGGGCCCTAAGACCTTTCAACCGTCCACCTTCTCTCATGACCGTTCAACTTCCCGACATAATGGGCTTAAAATCCCTTCAATTACCCATCTCCTTCTGCAACGGTTTCACCTCCCGACCAACGTAAACCGAAGAAGAACGGTAAAGCTTAACCGGCTGACTTAATCCTCGTTGACGCAACATGATCAAAAGATGTAAATCGGTTGGGAGGGAGTCTGATCGCATCACCTGAAAAAACGACAAAGTGACCATAGACTTAAATCCATCGAGAGGAAACACGACGAAGGTCTGCAAACTAGCAACAATCCGTCCTCTCGCGCCAAACCACCTATCTCTGAACCAGATCCACAAATTCAGTGTGATTGGTTGTGCCATTCATAAGTGACCTGGGGGACTTACTGTAGGAGGTGGATTACATCCACTACAAGGCCCATAAGATAGCTGGCTTGGCCCATCGAACTTCAGGTTACCGGCTCTGTCCCAGACTAAAAGCATAAGGCTTGGCTCCAGACTGCTTTTAGCCGGCGGGAGTCATCTCCTAATCAACTAACCGAGACGACTAAAGCACTCGGCTTGGTGACGTAATTCATTGGCATGTACGGTCGGCCCGACGAGCAAGGCCCAAAATGACAAACCAACCTAGGGCACCAGAATTCTGAGCTACTATATAAAGGAGGGAAGAAGCAAGGAGAGAGGGATACAAACTAGACACACATATACTTGGCGACTAGAATTAGGGTTTTCATCTCTTTTCATTCTACCGACTTGTACTTTCTCGGCCAGCTCTCCGAGCACCGATCATTTCCTTACTACTTATATCCCATTTTGTAAACCGACGAACGTCTTGTGATCTAATAAAACGTCTTCATCTTAACCCACAGACTATTTTCGTCTCTCTTACTGGAATCGACTAATCTCGGTTCAAACAAATGTGAAACATTGAGGATGTCGCTAAGCAGAATTTAAATGATTATCTTGTCGAAATTTTTCCAGCATATAGCTTGCTCTAGATCTGTCTTTATTTTTGCCTTATCATGGGTGGAGAAAAGAGGTGTGGGTTTGTATACCCCGTTTCACCTGTATAGGGGGTGTAGGCAGAAGTGGCTCTGGAGGGGGCGGTTGTCGATCGGTGTTGCGTGTGAATCATCGATCGATAATCCCTTCTTAATTCAACTCTACTCCTTTTCATCGATTTCTGGTGGTAAATCGTCCTTTCCATCCTTCTTGATTTCTACAAATTCATCAATGGTAAGGCTCTCTTTAACGTTTGGGCCAAGTTGCTTTCCACTGCACAAAGTCATAGCGCTAACTTGACGCCTTGGGTTAGTGTAAATTCTTTCAGTGAGGAATCCTCCTTATCTCCTAACAGATACTGCATTTTGTGCAACTTGGCCATCTAACCTCTTAATGTGATAAATCGAAGCTTCGAATTTCTCCATCAACTTAGAGTACACGAGATCTATCTTCCCATCTAGGTTAGAAACCACTTTTCAATTTCCCGTAAAGATTTGGATTATCAATCGATTGTATGGGCTAGGTGTCGATCGATGCTCCACAATCCGACTCATTCTCTTGCTCGAAATCGCAGACACATGTGGCCACAAGTCCTGGTTCATGAACCAAATCAGTGAGAGCAGTCTTTGTTACAATTTGAACAGGTTGATAGTAATGATTTTGATCAATAAGAGATAGATAAAACTTGTTTGTCTTCATGTCGCATACTGGTCCTATCATGGCCATGAAAGCTCTTCCAAGTAGCAAGGATGAATTTTGCTCCAAATTACGTGCAAGACATGAAAGTCTACAGAAATTAGGGATCACCGATTTGCACTTGGAGGTCTTTGACTACTCCTCCTGAATTTACCTTAGAGCGATCTACAATAGTGAATGAATCACTAGAAGGTTCCACCTTTAAGCTGAGCACCTCTGCCATGGTTCTTGGCAGGGAACTACAAATTTTTCAGGGTCGCTTCTCTTCTTCAACTTAACCCTCTACTTTATCTACTCCCTCAGATGATTAAACATTCTTTCAATGTCTTCATCAGTCTCCTTGGTTTCTCTGAAGAACATCCACAACATGTGAGTGTAATAAGCTTCCTCGAATGGGGTTTCTAATGGGATTCTAAGGACTCTCTTGGTAAAGCTATCTATCTCTTTCTCATTAGCTTTCCTTCTAAGATACTTAGGGATCTTCTTCTTTCTCACTTACCGTAGGGACTGAATTATCTGTATGTCTGGGTTTGGGTAAGGTGGGAGTCAATTTCCTATGAGTATGTATAAGGCTCAGGTCTATCCTTGACAACCGCATACTTTTGTTTTGAACAGCCTTCGGCCGATGGTAAGGTCCGGCTGTTGATCGATGTCCATCTCTTCATACTTGGATTCTTCAGGTATCGTCGATCGATGGTGAGCTTCCGCTGTCGACCGATGGTCGTTCGAAACCGGCAGGGGATTCTCACGAATTTCTTCCTTCTGATGCCTAATCTCTTCCACAACTTGCCAAAAATCATCATCAATGAAGGCACTGACGTGATGCTTCTGTTCAGCCTCAATCTTTTACTTAATCAAATCTTCTTGTCTCCTCACATCCTCACTGGTCTGGACCACTTGATTCTCTAGCTTCTTCACATGGGTGTTGAGAGCTTCAAATTTGTGTTGAGATTTGTATAGACAGCATCAATATTTTCAATGAAGTCTACTGTCATCTTCTGATGTCCTTCCAGAACCTTGTCAATCATAGCTTCAATCTTGTTGTTGTAGGGTCTATTCTGCTGTGATCCTTGGTTGTAGCCACTCCTCTGACCATTTCCATAAGAGTTTATGTTTCTCTGGTTCCCATATCTCTGGAATCCATTTCCAACAAAGTTCACATCCTCTTCTTCAAATTTCTCTTTGTCAGATCCTATAGCTTCTACACCTTCTTTGAAGCTAACTTGCTTCTTCATAAGCCTCTGAACACTATCCAACTTGGCTTTTACTTCTTCCATCTGATCCTCGGTAAGTGTAGGGGCTGATTTTCTCCTCTCATAATCATTGTTCTTGGTGATATTGCTAGCTGCCAAATTCTCTATCAATTTGGTAACTTCTGCTGGACTCTGAGTGCAGAAATTTCCCTCACCAGTTGTGTCTAAAGACATCTGGTATGACAAAGAAATACCCCTGAAGAAAGTGCTGAGAAGTTGCACTTCATTGAATCTATGGTATGGAAAATCTCCTTAATAGGATTTGAATCTGATCAGGAGCTTTTGAAAGACTCTACAGGCTCTTGTGTGAATGTAGCAACTCTGCTCCTCAAATCTTCAGCTCTTACATCATCAAAGAAATTACATAGGAAGGCGTTTTTGATGTCTGTCCAGGATGTAAGAGATTCTGGTGGTAGCTGCTTAATCCAATATGAAGCATCTCCAACAAGCGAATATTTGAAGAGCTTGCATAAAAGATAGTCCTCACGGACTCCATTAGATTTAATGGTAGACACAAGATCCTCAAATCGCTTCAAATGATGCATAGGGTGCTAATATGAATGTCCATGAAATGGTGTCTGTGCCACAAGTGGAAATAGGTTGGCTTCAACTCAAAACCGTTCCTCTGGAAAGATGGAGGAGAAATAGCAGATTTGTTGGCGTAGAATTTATTTGGACGATTGTAGTCAGCCAATGTTCTTGGTTGAGCAGCATGGGCTTCAGCTACATCAGCTTCTTCTGGTTCAGGGATTACAGTCCCCTGATCATCAATTCTCTGACCTGTTGCATTACGCAGATGACCTTCAAGGTTATACAGGTCCCCTATCTCATTCCTAGTCACGATCAGCATAACAACCATCTTTCTCGAGAATCACCGTCAATCGATTTCTCAGGACTGGTGTTGATCTATGCCAGCAGGTGAGTGTCGATCGACAAAGAAGTGTTGGCGGCGATCAACTGTTGTTGCTTCTCCTTGCAGATGCTACGTTCGATTGCTACTAGGTCTGAGAAAATTAAGTATTTTTCCTTGTTGCTTCTGGTGCTATTGGGCATGCACCTGAAAGACAAAAAAAAATTGTAAGTAAACTGAAAAGAAAACCTAGATAAAACTTTCAAAACAAATATAATGGTGATACTTGCTCCCCGGCGGCGGCGCCAATTTTGATATGTGCTTAAATTACCCTAGAGCTACTGATTACTCTCTCAAATAAGAGGTTCCGCTAAAGTACTTAGGGATCGAATCCACAGAGAGCGAGGGCACACAATAGGTTTGATAATCAACTTAGTTATGCTAGGCAATTAAATATAAGAACAAGTAAATCAGGAATGAGTTGGTTGTAAGAAATTAAGGAAAATAGCTAGATCTAGAGGTTTCAGGTAGTGAATTATAATGGATTGAACCAAGGGGTTTTCAATCATAGAATAAAAATTTAATAAGTAAAGATATAATTTGTATATATTTATGGCTAAGCTAAGACTCTACAACTTTCTTATGCAAATTTGGAATGACCGTCGTTCGATGGTATGCAAACGGCGTTGTTCGATGGTATGCAAACTGTGTCGTTTGATGGTATGCAAACGACATCGATCGATGGCTTTCTTAGTCAAGCATTAAATGATGAGATTCGATAAGTTCACTTAAAATCATTAGACTAATGTCTCAAATATTCCTAGCAACTGAAGCTCAACGGGATTAGTTTAGGTAATGATCCTACTCACGCAGATATCAATTATCCTAATATCAGGTTTCTAGTTAGCTACTCAAGAACACAAGCAATAAGAACACTACTGATGATAGATCTAATAATCACCCTAGCAGTTCTATTGTTTGGCTAATCTGTCAAAACCATTAACAAACCCTAAATCTAACAAGATATCTACTTAGACATAGCTAAGAAGAACATAATCATAAACATAAAATAATGCATAAGATTAGGGATAGAAAACTAGGGTTCCAATATAAAGCTTGAAAGAAGTCTTGATATTCTCCCCCAAAAACTACTATGTTTGCTATGAAAATCTCTAAACTTGTGAAAGAGCTCTCTTTGCATAAAACAAAAGCAAGATAATATAAACTAGGTAAAACTCGTCCAGGGGCAATCTTGTAATTTTTGTGATTTGGGCTGCAAGTAGGGTACTCTGTGAATTGGCTTATGCGTGTTGACCATCGATCGAAGGCAAGGGTGGATTGTCGATTGACGCAACTCTATGTCTCGAATCATACATTGCTGTTTAGACCATCTACGGGGTTCCTCTCTCTTTGAGCTCCAGAAAGCCTCATAATCTCTATTTGCTTCAAAATGCACATGGACCTGAAAAGACTCTAAAACACATCCTAGACACACATAACAGGCTCCAAATAAGGCCTATAACATGATCTAAAAGTGGTAAATATTAGGACCTATCAATAGCCTTACATGCGGCCAGGGACTTCGTGTGCAAATATGGGAACTTTTGGGTAATTCTTATAATTTCCTTGAATCATCGTAAAACCCTCGGACGGCTGGACTGTTGATCAATACACATAAGTCGTCGTCGATCGACATTCATCGCGAGAACGGCCTCCAACTTCAGGTCTTCAGGATAGCTTCCTCAAAGCTTTACAATTGTCCAAAAGCTCCAATGTTGTCCAGTATGTACTTATACCTGTAAAGACTCTAAAACACCTCCAAACTGATATAAAATACCCTGAAAACATACATAAATCATGGGTTAAAATAGGTAAAATCCATGACATATCACTTCTCTTCTTATATACTTGGGAACCTTGTTCTTCTTTCCTTTAGAAAGTTGTTCCTTTGTAGCCTGGTCAATGATCATAGGCTCTGGTGCATCTTCATGTTTCTGATTAGTGACTCATGTTGGTGTTGGTGATGTCTTAGACGAGTGTCTTGAATCATTCAATCACTTCACATCAATACTTGGCAATCATACTAAGTAAGTAACCAGTGGTTGTCGATTGACGAACATATGTGTGTGTGTTGATAGACACTTGGCATCTCACACGATCCTACAGATTCAGCATGGGGTGTCGATTTGTGCTCAGCCTCTATTGTCGATCATTTTTCTGTCTCGGATGTCGAGAAATAGTCAGTCTCGAGTGTCGATCGACACTAGTGAGAACTGCTGAAGGACATAGAACTTTCAACTTGAAAGTCTCATGCTTGGAGTTTCTCCTCCTTCACCACATGCCAGAAATCATCATCTATCAGTGCATTCACGTGGTGTGTTTAAGCTCCTCTTCATAGCCCATACTTCTGAAAACCAGTACCACTGGTGTGGTTAAGCTCCTATTCATCGCCCTTGTCACCGGTGGTATCAACAGCCTCTATATCTTCTGCATAACTCACCCGCTTCTTGAGAAGCTTGTGAACACTGTCTAGCTTGGCCTGAACTTCATTAATCTGATCCTTCCCAAGTATGGTAGCGGATATTATCCTCTCCAAATCAGTGTTCTTGGTGTTGCTGCTAGATGCCAAGTTCTCAATAAGTCTCACATTCTCTTCTGAATTCGTAGTGGTGAAATTCTCATCACTAGCAGTGTCTAGATCCATCTAGTAAACCATAGTGATTCCTCTGAAGAATGTACTAAGCAGTTGTACCTCGTTGAATCCATGGTGTGGACTATCTCTCTTATATGATTTGAATCTGATCCAGCAGCTCTTGAATGATTATGCAGGCTCAAGTTTGAATGTATCAATTATGTTCCTCAAGTCTTCAGATCGTGAGTCATCAAAGATATTATGCATGAAGGTGTTCTTTATGTCATCCTAGGATGTAAGAGATCCTGGTGGTAATCCCTTAAGCCAATATGAAGCATCTCTAGCAACTGAGTACTTGAAGAGCTTACATAGCATATAGTCCTCAGGGACTCCACTGGCTTTATAGCAGAAACTAGATCCTCAAACCTCTCAAGATGGCCCATCGGATACTCATGTGGGTGACCATGATAAGGTGTGTGACCCACAAGTGTAAATTATGCAGGCTTCAGATGGTCCATCGGATGCTCATGTGGCAGATCTATTGGGGTAATATTGATTTAGACGGTTGTAGTCAGCCAATGTTCTGGTTCGAGCATCCTCTGGTTCAGGGATTACAGCCCCCTGACCATCAAGGCTCTGACCTGCTACATTACGTAGATGACCTTCTTGGTCATGCAGGTCTTCGTTCTCATCCCTTGTCAGTAAACGAGTTTCCACCATGTTGCTTGATCGCGAGTTAGTGTCGATTGATGAAGGTGTATTGTTGTCGATTAGTGCTCTTTCACAAGTAGTATCAATCGACGGAAGAGTGTTGTTGTTTATTGATGTCATGCGCTTCTCTTTGCAGATCATGCGGTCTAACAAAGCAGGGTCTGAGAATAATAGCTCTTCTTCCTTGTTACATCTGCTATTGCTGGGCATGCACATATAAGACAAAGAAAAAATTATGTTTAGTAAGTAAGGAAAACCTAGACGAAATATATGTATTAAATCTATTGGTGGATCTAGTGCTCCCTGGCAACGGCGCCAAATTTGATATCACTCAGTTTACCCTAACAGCAACATTACTCTCTTAAATAAGAGGATCATTTGTAGTACTTAGGTATCAAATCCATAGGGAGCATGGGCACCCAATAGATTTTTTAGATATAAAGATTAAGCTAGACAAGTAATTGTAAAGCAATAAACAGTAGAAATTGATTGAGCGTTGGTTGTAAAATTATTAGAATAATTAGCTAGATCTAGGGTTTCAGGCTATAGTATTGTTATATAGATGCTGAGGGTATGTGGTAAACCGTCCTAGAACTCGAATACTAAAGCAAGATATCCAGCTATTGTTGCGAGTCTAATCAGATTACAAAGTCTTTGGTCCAGCTTTTGACCCACGAGCAAAGAACGAGTGTCGATCGATACAATGGCAAGACTGTCGATCGATACTACCTTAGACAAGCATTATCTTCTTAATCGATATGTTCACTAAGTTAATCTAGAAAAGCTTTTGACTTGCGTTTAGAAACCTATCTCAATAGAATTGTTATTAGGTATTGATCCTACCCTCATCTTTATATATATCCTAAGTTCAGGGTTCCAGATAGCTATTCTAGAACACAAGCATTGAGATCGATTCTGATGAAAGATCCTTACGAATTTACCCTAACAATTCTATAATTAGCATTACATATAAACCCTAATAAAAGCCTAGATATAACAAAGAAGACTATTCAGACATAATCCAGCAAAGCATAATAGATATCTGAATACAACGTATAAATAAAATAAGGTAAGAAAACAATGGAGTTCCAATAAAAATCTCTAAAGAAGTTTTGATCTTCTCTCTAAAACTACTAAAATATTCTAAGTATGGTGAAATTGTTTGTTTATGATAAAAAGTGGTGTGCTGCTCAAACAATGGCAAACACACATAAATACTAGGTATAAAGTCGGCCAGGGGTATTCTTGTAATTAAGTGAGACTTTTGGGCTTCAAGTCGTTCATGAACAAGTTGGCCCAATCCTTCGCGTCATTGCCGATCGATACCAACAAAGTGTTGTCGATCGACATACATCTCATTCGACTCTGCCTTCTGATTCTTCAGTAGCGACGAGTTTCTTCATCATTAAGCTCCAAAATGCTCCATAATCTCCACATTGCTCCAAAACGTACCTAGACCTGAAAAGACTCTAAAATAAACTCCAAACACATAAAACGGTATCTAAAAGTACATATACCATGGCCTAAAAGTAAAATCCATGGTATATCAATGAGCGGTGCACTCGTAAAGCCGAGTTGGAGAGGATGCAGGCCTCCAAAGTTTGTTGTGCTCGTAAGCAGGGACTATGGGAGGCGGCCTTGATTTATCAGGACTGTTCAATTCAGATTTCTACTGACTTAGAGGGGATGGGTAGAGTTCAAGGAACCTTCGGTGATTTTCGAGAATGTCGCGGCGCATCGGTGATTTAAGGTTCATAAGGGAGAATGAGGAATTCAAATAAAGCTGGCATTGAACACCGATGATCGAGGCAAGTGTGCCTATTTAGAACCTCTACAGTCCAAATTCGAGGGGAGGATTCGGGGAAGGTTGCTTCTGATCTCAGTTTCCCCTGACTCCAAGGATGTTGCGCCTTCTGCTTCGCAAGAGGAGGACGAGGTCAACCAGTCTCAGGCTCCGCTGAACATTGGCGACTATGGGTTTGCAAATTCGTGCTCCGGTTACTATACTATCTCCCAGTTATGGATTCCGTATTTAGAGGGAATGTGTTCCCCGTCGGTAATAAGTATGTTGGTTTGTATCGTACTTGCCCTTTTTAGATTTTTCTTAATAAACTTCAGTTTCGTAGCATTTATTTTTACGAATAAGGCATCAACGAGGAGGAGTGTGTGTGTGTGTGTGTGTGTGTGTGTGTGTGTGTGTGTGTGTGTGTGTGTGTGTGTGTGTGTGTGTGTGTGTGTGTGTGTGTGTGTGTTCCTCATTTATTACACCCTAGTGGATCATAATACTCAGAGTTGAATTAAGATGAGATTGTCCGAGGTTTTATACTCGTATATCCTGATAAACTTCCAAGTACTAATGAAGAGACAAGGTTTTGTATATCGTATCAATGATACTATACCTTTTAGATATAAGAATACAGTTAGAGCAAGACCTAATTTTATTTTCATGTTTGGAGTACGCAGGGTCGAACCTGGCTAACATAACTCGTTGCGATTTCTACCTGATTCTTTCTCGAAATCGAGAGTGCAAATATTTCTCGGCTTACGTGACTTACATTTATCGAAACCGATCACCTCTCAATAGACATATCTCGGACCGCGGGATAAGTGTTCGAAAGATACTGACAAAAATTTTGGATTTCTATAGCGCCCTTATCCTTACGGCGGATGTATGAGAACCAATTCTATGAGAGGAGCATGTTAGGCTAAGTGTTCTTAGAACGTTTGGTTTGTCTGCCGGTCCAATCGACAGATGTGGTGTAAAATTAAGTAATTATCTTTTTAACTTGAGTTACTGGTTCATTTATAGTCTTGTGACGACTGTTTTTAGAATTTTTTTGTGTTCAAAAGTATATCTTCAAAATTTCGCGATGTCTCGCTTTTTTCGAAAATATGTTTTTCCTTCGAGCAAAAGTGATTTAAACATTGTGAGAACGTGTTGGGTGAATTTTCCGTGTTTGGTGTGAAGGTCTCGTTCAAACTTGTGACCGGGAAATTTTTTGGTTTGTTTGCGTAGTAGTTTATTCGAAATCGTTTTTAGCTTCAGAAGTTTTCTTTCGTATACCACATTTCTGCTTGAAACATTTTCGGGTTTAAAGATCTTCTTGTGATTCTGGTAGAACTTTGAGAAGTTCTGATTAAAACTTTTTTAACCATTTGGTTGTTTAGGAATTTGTTTAAGAAGTTTGGTCATATGGGTCCGTTTCTACGAGTTACACGATGGTTATTTGTTTTAACTTTTGTCGTTTTTAGATGAATCGTAGATTGATGTTAGGTCGTTAACTGAATTGTGAGATAGAGTGTTTTCCGACAAAAGAGATTTGCGAGACATTTTTAAGTTGAATTGCGCTTTCTTATTGCTAAAAAAAGTTTTAAATATGGAGTACATGAAAGCAAATATTTTAAAATGTGGGAGCATACGAGTATACGTATTCGTACTCACTTCCTCCCTTTTAGAGAGGATACAGCTGAACTCGTCATGCGACGAGTTGCCTACGTACCCCTTTCGGGGATCAAGCCTTATTGTAGTTCAATGTGTTGCCGTGAGTGACTCGCTTAGCGTGAATGCATTGAATGTTTTAGTCGCGGTGACTGTTACGGGATCAATGACTTTTTGCGGAGCTGATTTGTCCGAGTTGCATGAATCGTTGGGCTCAGGAGCTTGCAGTCTTTCTTTGTTCAGAGCCATTGCTTGAGTTAACGATTTGAGGTCGTCTTTTTCTGAAGCGTTTTCATCTGTGGACTGAATGGTCTTCGTACGTTTGGGTTTTACCATAGAAGTAGTCGTGATTTTCCGCATGAAACAGAGTCGCGACTATTTTTGGGATCCCAGATTGTTGCAGTTACGTTTGGAGTTGGGAACTTGATGCAGAGATGATAAGTTGACAAGCCCGCTTTCGGGGAGTTTATCCAGGGCGTCCCCATGATTACGTTGTAGATGACTGGGTGATCTACTACAAAAAAAGTGGATGATCTTTGTGATGCCTTGATATAGCCTATTTTATTAACAATTTTAGGCCATGTTCTAGGCTCTATTTAGGGTCTATTATGTGTGTCTAGGATGTCTTTTAGAGAATTTACAAGTCCAGAGACGTTTTAGAGATAGATGGAGATACTTGGAGCTTTTGGAGCTTTTGGAGCATTTAGAGCATTTAGAGGAGAAGAATCAGTAGCTAATTATTTGAGGAGTCGAAGTACAAGCATGTCGTCGATCGACAACACAACCATGGAATCTACCGATGATGAAAGACCAAGGTTGATCGATGCTGCACACTTTCCATCGATCAACGCCTAACTCACAGACAGCCGACCAAAAAACCCAAGTTCAGAAGATAAAAGACAAGAATGCCCTAGACGAGTTTAGCCTAGATTTTAGGGTTTTTATATTTATGGTCATGTATTGAGATCAAGGTGGGGTGCAAGTGCTAGTACAAGCTTAGGCAAGGCTTGACACAACCCACAAAGTGTTATAGTTTTAGAAATTAGGGAAAAAGATTCATAACTCCTCAGGAAGATTTGTATTGGAACCTCAATAGTCTATCTATGCATTCTATTCAATTATTATTCTTTCTTTGATTATATTTTAAGTAGTCATCCACTAGGTTTAGGGTTGGATGATAGCAATCATGGATTAGCCCAAAAGTAGGATTGCTAGCTAAGTTAATATCCATCAATTGAGTTGTGCTTAATGCTTGCATTCTAGAGTACCTAACTAGGATCTCAAAAGTAGGACATGGACGACTGTGAGAGTAGGTTATGTGCCAGAAGAGACTACATTGAACTAGGATGTTAGGCGCATGCGGGAGCTGGTCTAACAAGTCTGGTGAACTTATCAAATCTCGTTCACACTTCCTTCTGATTTCACCGTCGATCGACATCAGGCCATAGCCCTCGATCGATGGTCTTTTCTTTACTCGCATACGAGAGTTGGAGTTAAAAAGGTCAGAATAGTTAATAATTGAGTCCTATTATATTTACATATATGTGCTTCCTATCCACTATAATCCATTAAGCTTGAAACTCTAGATCTAGCATATTAACATTTGCATCAAGTTAGTTTATTAGAATATTTCCATATTTGCACTATTTCCATATTTGCATTATTAGCATATTCCATATTTACATTATTAGCATATTTCCATATTGCATCTCTACTTTTGAAAATGAATATTTTCTTAACTGATTGTTTGCCAACAAATATATATATTCACTTAGCTTAATCTTTAGAAATAAGAAATTTATTGTGTGTCATTGCTCTCTATGGATTTGATCCCTAAGTACTACACCTGATCTCTTTTACCGAGAGTATTATTTATGTGTTAAAGACTAGGGTTAATTTGATAGTGATTTGCTTAAGATATTTATACCCTGCTAGAATAACTAAAACACGCACGTCAAATTTGGCGCGTTGCCAGGGAGCATTGATCGCCATTAGATATAATTTCTAGGATTTAGTCTAGGTTTGTTACTACATTCAAGGTACTAAATTTTTATTTTCCTTGTTTTTCAGGTGCATGCAAAGACACACCAGGAGCAATAAAGGACAAGAACTATATTCTCTGACCCCGATAGAATCGAACGTACGATCCGGAAAGAAATACACCAAGCGTCGATCGACAGCAAAAACTCAGTGTCGACCGACACATTTTATGGACAGCATCGACCGACATCAGAACTCGAGCATCGACCGACACTGATCACACACCGACAATCGACAGCATAGTACCCGCATCGATCGACAGAAGCCGACGAGTTCAGATGGTTGCGACATTGATATTGACTCGGGATGAGGATGGGAACCTGCATGACCAAGACGGTCATCTGCGTAATGCAGCAGGTCAAAAGATAGATGGTTAGGGGGGCTGTAGTCCCTGATGCAGAAGTAGAAGTAGATGCTGCAGCAGCTCAACCCGAAGGTAATGCCCAAGCTGCTCAGAGAACATTGGCTGACTACAACCATCCAGACCAATTCTACGCCAACAGATCTGCCATTCGCCCTCCAGCTTTTCAAAGGAATGTTTTTGAAATCAAGCCCGCCTTCTTCGGACTTGTAGCGCAAACAACCTTACCATGGGTTACGACATGAGAAACCTATGGATCATCTGGAGCGATTTGAGGATCTAGTGACTGCTATAAAAGCCAATGGAGTCCCTTAGGAATATCTCTTTTGTAAGCTCTTTAAGTACTCACTTGCTGGAGAAGCTTCATATTGGCTTAAGCAGTTACCACCAGGATCTCTGACATCCTGGAATGACATCAAGAATGCTTTCTTGGGCAACTTATTTGATGACACAAGAGCAGAAGACTTGAGGATCAAGATTGCTAATTTTCACAGGAACCCTCAGAGTCTTTCAGAAACTCTTGGATGAGATTCAAATCATACCAAAGAGACTGTCCACACCATGTGTTCAACGAAGTTCAAATTTTCAACACTATCTTTAGAGGTATTGGATTACAGTATCAGATGGCTTTTGACACAGCTAGTGAGGGAAATTTCAGCACTAGGAATCCTGAAGAAGCTACAAGGTTGATTGAGAATCTGGCATCCAACAGCAGCACTAAGAACACAAACTTTGAAAGAAAGAGATCATCTCCAACTATGAGTAAGGATCAGATTGAAGAGGTCAAGGCACAACTGGATAGTGTTCAAAAATTCTTCAAGAAGCATGTCACTTTTGAGGAGGTAGAAGCAATAGAGTCTAGAGATGATGAGATTGAAGAAGAGGATGTGAACTACATTGATGGAAATGGTTTCCAGAGACAAGGGAATCCAGGTTTCAACAGGAACTCCTATGGGAATGGTCAAAGGGGTAGCTTTAATCAGGGTTCACATTGAAAGCCTTTCAACAACAACAGAAGTTACGGATCTTCTTACTACCAAAATCCTCCTCCAGAGACTTAGGAAAGCAAGATTGAAGCAATGGTTGATAGATTTTTAGAGGGACAGAGAAGATGACTGTGGATTACAATGGGAAGATAGATGAAATGTACCTCAACCACAACACCAAATTTGAGAACCTCAACACTCATGTGAAGAAGCTAGAAAATCAAGTGTTGCAAACAAGTGAAACCATCAGAAGACATGAGAGCCTGATCAAGGAGAAAATTAAAGCTGGACAAAAGCACCACGTCAATGCATTGATTGATGATGATTTTTGGCAGGAAGTTAAGAGGGAAGAGCTCCAAGAAGGAGATTTTCGTGTGGAAATTTCGATGTCATTTGGCAGTTCGCATTGGTGTCGCTCGACACCACCCAAAGAGCATCGATCGACAGCGAATCCTGCAGCATCAGTGGCTTCGTGTGAATCAACTAACGTCGATCGATACCTACATAAGACAGTCGATTGACATAGTGATAGAGAGATCGATAGCCAACGTGATATGGGCATCGATCGACAAATAAGGAAGCCGGTTCGACTACCAAGCATCACTGCAACTTTGATTGTGCGTCCAACCAGAACGGTTTCAGAACAGTATTCTGACACATCTAAAAGTATGGATCTTGATAGAGAAGATGAGGGAAACTTCTAGAGGAAGCAAAAGATCCCCAAACATCTACGCAGAGAAGCGAATGAAAAAGAGATGGACAGCTTTACCAAAAGAACTCTCAAAATTCCTTTAGATACTCTTTTTGATGAAGCTTATTATACTCACAGGTTGTGGATGTTTTTCAGGGGGACAAGGATGACAGACAATGATATAGAAGTCGTGTTCAATCATCTCAGTGAAAAGATGAAACAAAGGACTTGTCTGAAGAAGAAGAATGACCCTGAGAAGTTTGTGATTCCATGCTTTATCAAGGGCAACAAATACCCCAATGCCCTCTGTGATATTGGATAATCAGTGAGAATTATGCCAATAACTATATGAGAGGAGCTGAACCTGAAAGTGGAACCCTCCAATGATTCTTTCACATTTGTAGACTGCTCAAAGGTGAACTCAGGAGGGATGGTAAAAGATGTTCCAGTGCAGATCAACAATACCTTAGTACCAATAGACTTCCATGTGATGGACATAAGGATAGATTGGAACCCTTTGGAAGAGCATTCATGGCTACTATGGGAGCTATCTGTGATATGAAGTTAAACAGGTTGTATTTATCTCTAATTGATCAAAATATTTTCTATGAACCTGTCAAGAATAAGAACGAGGCTATTATGATTGAATTGTGTGAAAATACAGAACTTGTGGCCACATGCTTCTGCGATTATGACTTCGATGAGGAGTCGGACGATGGAGCATCAATCGACACCCAGCCCAGTTTATGGATCGACACGCTTGCAGTTCAGAAATCGGTCGATACCCACCCTTTGTTATCGATCGACACTCACACTCCAGAACAAATCAACAACTACCACACAGATGGTGATTACAACACAGCCTAACTCGAGTAAGACCAAGACTACAGAGAAGAAGAGATGATCGAGTACCGGGGTATTGCTATGGAAGAGGCTGGTGTTTTTCATATTTCCCATCGATTCGGGAATTCGACATCGATCAACGGCAAACTTAAGCCATCGATCGATACTGACCATGACGCAGCAACCGAAGTAGATTCAGCTGTAGAACGCGAGAAGGAATATGGTTATTCATAACCTGATGAGTTCGGTATCATGTTCACGCAAGAGCCATGGATGGCAGACTACTTAATGTCACGATGGAAGATATTGCAGATATTCTTACCATGACTAATGGAGCTGGAAACCTTTTCGCGCAACAGTCTAGTTATCGAGCATCGATCGATGGTCACCATAAACCATCGATCAACATGCGTCCAGTATGCGAAGGATACGATGAAGATTACAGAGAGAAAGAACAGATTGAATGTCGTGACCTGGCATCATAGGAAACTGGTTGGGTGATGAACGCGAGAGTGGATAATCAAGCATCAATCATAGGCTACTCATGGCCTTAGAATGACATCATACACGAACCAGAACACCAACATGGAGCAGAAGAGACAGATATTGGTAACCTTAGAGGAGATGAGTTTGGTATTTTCAGAGACCAAGAGGGACAAGCACGTGCTCTTGATGTGAGACTCCTACATTTATCCAAGGAGGATGTAGCAGATGACCTTATTATGGCTAATGGATCGGATAATATATTTGGACAGCAGCAGAGGCCATCAATCGATGCACCCCATTCAGCATCGATTGATATTGAGGAGCAGAGACACGAGCCCATCCATACTAATCCATACACTTTCAAGCCACCATCGATTGACACAGCCATCTGGACATCGATCAATTGGCATTATGAGCAAGGTACGAGAGATTTCTATACTGAAGGCAACAGACTTTTCCACTGGGAAAATAAAGATGAGTATGACATCTACAGATACGAGAATGGTAATGCGCGAGCTACAGACGGAAGGGTAGTGAATGTACAAGCTGAAGACATCAAGCAGTTCTAGAGAGAGCTAATTTGTTTGAGCAGAGCTAAATATCTTTACCAGAACATGCATCAACGATCGATATATCTAAGAAGGAGCAACAGGCATACAGCGGAGAAGAGATTGATGATATTGTGAATGCGATCTATAGAACTCAAGATATGTCATTGTATGATTTTTACAAGAGGTTGGATGATGTCTACTATCCTATAGACACCTGCCTTACCGGTTTGACTGCATGAATGGATGAGATGAATCAAGATTTGGATATTGTTCAGAGACAGCATGCGATTGGGGCAGAAAACCGAGCATCGATCGACGGCAACATCAACGCATCGATTGACGCTGAAGACCACGAACAGAAGATAGAAGCAGAAATAGAATTAGAAGATAGATTCGATGAGATTGCATTTTCTCAGAGCCTGATGAAGGAATATATTTCTCAGCAATTGGAGAATTTATCATAGACTACAGCTGCCAGACTTAGAATGCTACAGCGCAGTATTGAGAAACTAGAAAAAGGAATGCATTCAATGGCCTTTTTCAGAACAGTTACAAGGAATGAGAAAACCAGAAAAGATAAGGCAATAAGGAACTTCATCAGTACATGGTTTCAGAAAAGCAAGGAAGATGTAGACACTTATTTTCTAAGTGTTGACCAAACTTCCTACTAGTCAGAGAGTTCACAACGTCGAGCTAAATACTATAACCAAGCTCTGAGTGGGAGGCAACCCACTGTTTAGTAAGCTTTTATTTAGTTTTTACTTATACTACTACATATTTTGAGTTTTACTTTGTTTTATATAGACTGTTTGAGTCACCATCGATCGACACTGGATCGCGACCATCGATCGACCACACATGCCTACCGTCGATCGATACTCTTCACAGAGTTTGGTATCGAGTTTTTCTACCTATCTATTTACTTATGATTTAATTTTTCCTAACCAATCCTGGGCAGATAACAGTGGGGACAGTGTAATGTAAGTCTGGGGGAGGTTCGTTAATGCTATTTAATTTGTTTTGAGTTTTATTTGCTATATATATATATATATATAAGTTATTCAAAAAGTTTTATTGAGTCAAGAAGGGGACTATGATCAAGATTTATTATTGGCTAACCACACTTTAGCACCATTCTTAGAAGATTTTTGCAGAGATTACTAGAGATACTAAAGTGGATCATCCTGCCATTATATCACACTTGCTTAAAAAGTTTGAAGGAACCGAATCTGATTTCCAACACTAATCCTAACATTATCTGCTTGCTTTGGGGCTTAGTATACACTAGATCGGATTCCTTATGCAAAGTCTGTAGGTACAAGTCATTGCACATTTGGTTCCCTTCTCTCTTTCTCTTCAGCATCTACCTAATAGCTTAAAAGATTGAGATGACTTCCCGAGATGCAGAGGGGTAGGTAAATTACCTATGACCCCATTATTCTAATTCGGAGGAACGATCACACATCGTTGGGAGCGAGGAGTAGGTACATTACTGATGACCCCACTATTCGCCTACAACTTTTCCCAAAAAGCAAAAGAAAAAGAAAAAAGAAAAGCAAAAGAAAATAAAAGAAAAAGAAGAGGAAAATCAAAAATGAGATGGCAAGATGGACTGTATCAGCATCATTGTCCATTGAATTTGAGATTTAGAAAGATTCAGACAGAAAGCCGGGAGAAAGGAATCAGAGAAGACTTTGTGCCTAGTTTTTCAGATACTTGCAGAGGTAGAGTCCATGTGTCCTTTGATTGATGCTCCCAAGGTAAAGCCTACACTTTATTTTATGCAAAGAAATGAAATCAGTAAAGGGGTGAGTCAGACTAGTATTTGCTAAGTTGTTGGTAGACTGGATTTGGTTGCTATACGAGGATATGGTATATAATTTTTTTCTGCAATTGACTTGATAGGATGTGGTTGCAACAGAGTAAGGTGACAGTTATACTTAGACATTATGTGAGTCTCCGCTTTTCAAACCTCTTTCACAGGCTTAGTTTGCTTGAGGACAAGCAAAAGGTTAAGTCTGGGGGAGTTGATATAGCTTTATTACCAGTTTTAGGCCATGTTTTAGGCTCTATTTAGGGTCTATTATGTGTGTCTACGATATGTTTTAGAGAATTTACAGGTCCAGGGACGTTTTGGAATAAATGGAGATACTTGGAGCTTTTGGAGCATTTAGAGGAGAAGAATATGTAGCTGACTATTTGAGGAGTCGAAGTACAAGCTTGTCGTAGATCGCTGAAACAACCATGGAATCAACCGATGATGAAAGACCAATGTCAATCGATGCTGCACACTTTCCATCAATCGACACCCAACTCGCAGACTGTCGACTGAAAAGCCCAAGTTCAGAAGACAAAAGACAAGAATGCCCTGGACGAGTTTTAACCTAGATTTTAAGGTTTTATATTTATGCTCATGTATTGAGAGCAAGAGGGTGCAAGTGAAAGTACAAGCTTAGGCAAGGCTTGACACACCCACAAAGTTTTATAGTCTTAGGTTTTTAGGGGAGAAGATTCATAACTCCTCAAGGAGATTTGTATTTGAACCCCAGTATTCTATCTATGCATTTTATTTAGATTATTATTCTTTCTTTGATTATGTCTGAGTAGTCATCAACTAGGTTTAGGGTTGGATGATAGCAATCATGGATTAGCCCAAAATTAATATTGCTAGCTAAGTTAATATCCATCAATTGAGTTGTGATTAATGCTTGCAATCTAGAGTAGCTAACTAGGATCTCAAAACTAGGACATGGACGACTACGAGAGTAGGTTTTGTGCCAAAACAGACTACATTGAACTAGGCTGTTAGGCGCATGCGAGAGCTGGTCTAGAAAGTCTGGTGGACTTATCAAATCTCGTTCACACTTCCTTCTAATTTCACCGTCGATCGACATCAGGTCAGAACCGTTGATTGATAGACTTTCCTTTTGCTCACATAGAAGAGTTGGAGTTAAAAGGGTCGGAATAGTTAATAATTGAGTCCTAGTATATTTACATATATGTGCTTCTTATCCACTATAATCCATTAAGATTGAAATCCTAGATCTAGCATATTAACATTTGCATCAAGTTAGTTTATTAGAACATTTCCATAGTTGCACTATTTCCACATTTGCATTATTAGCATATATCCATATTGCATCTCTACTTCTTGAAAAGGAATATTTCTTTAACTGATTCTTTGCTAACCAATATATATATTCACCTATCTTAATCTTTAGAAATAAGAAATCTATTGTGTGCCATTGCTCTCTATGGATTTGATCCCTAAGTACTACACCTGATATCTTTTGGCAAGAGTATTATGTGTGTGTTAAAGACTATGGTTAATTTTATAGTGATTTGATTAGGATATTTATACCCTGCTAGAACAACTAAAACACGCACATCACGCCTTCTGCCAGAACGGGGAGCTTAATCGATCTGAGAGTCATTCACGTTGTGCCGGAGAAACCAGTCAGTTGTTTTGGTGTGGTATGACTTATGATAAATCGATGTTCATACTTTGGACAGTTCCGCAGAAGATGATATCGGAAGTGCTTCATGAATCTACGAGGATTCTTGTGACATGGAGACCTCTGATCACGAGTGAATCGCTGTGAGGTTTATCGATTCCGACAGCTTCAGGTTCCTTGAAAGCGATTACATCGTTCATAAGGTTGAGAGGCAGAGATCAGTTCATGCTTGATTCAACATTTTTTTGTTGGTAGGCTTTTATTGACGAAAAGGTTTTGTGGCAGTATTACGATCCTTCGATGATCATGTTAATTCTGTGATGACTGTTATTGTTCCTTCGGTCGTCTTTCCTTCTCCCACGTTTTCCGTTCTCGCCTGATCGACTTCCTTGAGATGCATTTTCCGTCTGCGGTGTTTGGTCAGATTTTTCCGGACAGTCAATATCCCGAACAAGATCTTTTATGCTGATCACATTGGAGATTTCGCCTGCGAGCAATTTTGTCGTCAACCTAGCGCCAAGAACTTTGCAGTTCGTGGTAAAATGGCCTTTTGTTTGATGAAACTCGCAGAAGGCATTCTCGTCGAAAGATATGTTTCGGGTCCAAGTGTTTTCCAAGGTTCTCCCTCGTTTCCGATATGGAGTTGATCGTGTAGTTATGTGCTCCTTGAACATCTTCACCTTCCTTATGGACATACTTGTCGTTACGAGAGCCTTCTTTTTAGGCCTTGGTTCTGATGCAGCATCTTTTGTAGGTGATTTCAGAGGTTTATATTTCTGCAGCAGGATTTTCATCTCTTCTTCATGGATTATAAAATCTGTCACTTTTTGGGGGGCATCTTGGATCGTGCATGGTTTTTCAAGAGCAACCCAGCTTCTGAACTCCTACTTGTACCAGAGCAATTTCTTTAGTGCATCCAAGGCCACTTTATCGTTGATTCAGCTAACTCTTGACATGACGGCCTTGAACATGTTCATGAAATCTTGTAGAGATTTTTCTTCTCTTTGAGCTAAGCTCAAGAGGTCGACATTGGACGCTTCTCTATTCATGAACGTAGAGTATTGTTTGAGAAACGCCAAGGAGAGTTGGCAGAAATTCCCAATGGAATTTTGCTTTAGGCGAGAGAATCATTCGAGTGCTTCTCCTTGGAAATTTTATGACGAAAAGGAGGAAATAGCCTGCATCTCTTTTGCGCCCCCTATGTTTGCCCCTTCCCTTGGCAATCTAAAAGTATTGCAGATGCACTTTGGGACCAGTGGTCCCTTTATATGTGGGGATCCTAATC
This sequence comes from Moricandia arvensis, assembly GCA_905132765.1. Lineage (NCBI taxonomy): Eukaryota > Viridiplantae > Streptophyta > Magnoliopsida > Brassicales > Brassicaceae > Moricandia > Moricandia arvensis. The sequence goes on from CAJHQP010000060.1 coordinate 331,553, forward strand.
TTTCCAGGATCTGAGATTACTGTCCTCGTGATAGGAGAGGTGAAGAGCGTTTTTCGGGCCTCTTTTGGAAATCTGTCGATCTCAGGTGTGGTGCTGGTAGCGTGGTGAATCTGTGGTTTCACGGCTTTTACCTCTTCAGCCGTTTGTGTGTTTTATTTGCAGAGATCATGCATCTCATCAAGGTCGTCACCAGTAGTTTTTCGAGCTTGTCAGCGATTGCTGCAAGTACACTGTTCTTGTTCCTCGGTGAGTTTTTCTTGTTATACCCAGAAGATGTTTTCATCTTCTTCCGTCATGGGTTTTTCTAACGATGAGTTTTTCCGAGTCTTCTGGCTTCTTGTTCTTCTTCGATGTACGTTAGTGCCTTATTCCGAGGAGTTGGTCTGATCGTTGGTGTCCAAGTTGACGCGCTCGACTTCGTTTTCTTCCGTTTCTAGATAAAGAGGTGGGGATTTTTCCACGTTTTTTCGCATTACGACATGAGTGACTTCATCGGGGTTTTGACCCGATAGATTTTCTGTGTGTTAGCTGGTCCGTCTTGTGTAGATGTGAAGTCGAGTCTTCTTCCATTGCGGATTATCGTAGCTTCGCGTGGGAAAAGAGCCCTAGTTCTCGTTGTTAAGGTTTTAACCTATTTAGAAGAGAAATCATGAGCTTATCCAGGTCGTCTGAGTTCTTTACGAGAGTTGAAACCAGGTTTCTGATTTCATTGATTGCTGCGGTGTGTGCATCAACGTTGGCCGCAGAAGCGCTTGGTGCTGGAATTTTATCAACGTTGTCAATGTCGACGTTATCGTCATGAGCTGGTTGATTATCTTATTTGTTTCCAGTCATGTTTTACCAAGCATTTTGTGGTTGAGTGTAACATTTATCCGGACCCCCCCCCCTCCTTTTAGCACCAATCTGTGGGAACCAAAATTCGTATTGTCGTTTTTAGTTAACGGAGGGAAGCGGAGAATTCTCAACTTTCCTTGAGGATCTGGATCCTGCGAAGCCAGTGACAAGTGATCAAACTATGAATGAAAACGAAAATAACAAAGTATGAATTTGCGAATAAAGAAAGAGATGTTCTTATTTCGTTTTTGCGTAAGGGCGTTGTGATCGTTACAATAGGTTATAAAAGCTACAACCACAAGAGCTGTGAGCGAGTTCTCTAGTTCTAACCACCTAAAGCTATAAACCTCGTTGAGTGGCAGCTCGATGACAAAAACAAAATTGCTAAAAAATCTTTCTAAGTGCTAAGTTGCTATATGATTTTTATGTCCCTTTTTGCTCTTCACCTAGGTCCTCTTTATATATGCCTCCAAAGTCGGCTATCTTTAATTTTCCTTCTGATTCGTATTTATCCTTTTGTAGAGATCTTTCCTTATTTCTCAAAGTCCATGTCTATCTTGGAAACTTCATATTTATCCATCTTCTTCCATTTTTATGTATCCAAGTCGAGTAAGCCGTCATTGCATTCTGGCATGTTCTCATTTTATTTCATAAGTGGACTTTTATCGTGTTTTAGGTCGTTCCAGAACGTTTTACGATTTTCTCGAAAAAGACCGTTGATTTGTCTAATGTACATTTTTATGTCTTTGGTCTTACGAACTGATATAAAGTCAATTCGTTTAGTAGAGGATACGATGGTGTTAAGTTAACCAGTATCGTCCTGACGTTTAACTTGAACTTTTACGAGAAACCAATGTTTGATTTTTTTCTTCTTAAAATCTCAAGGGAAACCCTTATTGAGACAAAACGAGAGACATTTCGAATGAGATTCAAAGGAGAACATGATGAGATCCCCATTGGTAAATGAGGGATCATGAAGGGCAACATTGAATTTATGAAAGAGGAGAATGGTGACATTGACTTGATGAGAGAGGAGAATGGCGAAATTGACTTGAAGAGAGAGGACAATGGCGACATTGACTTGATAAAAGGAGGAGTATGGCGACACTGACCAAGGAGAGGAGGAGTTGGGCGACATTGACCAAGGAAAGAGGGAGTGGGGCGACACTGACCATGTATAGAGAGAATGGTGAGATTGACCATGTAGAGAGAAAAAATGGTGGAATTGTGCATGTTAGAGAGAGAGAATGGCAACATTGACCATGTTAAAGAGAGAGAGAATGGTGACATTAACCATGTAGAGAGAGAGAATGGCGACATTGACCATGCTAGAGAGAGAGAATGGCGTCATTGACCATGTAGAGAGGGAGTTGGGCGACATTGGATGAGGGGAGAGGGAGTTGGGCGACATTGAGTGCATGAAGGGTGATGATGCCTTTCTTCCGCTTTCATTCCCTCTGTTGTCGCTTCGTATACTCTCAAAACTATTTCGTTTGTTTAACAAAAGTTTTTTCATAAAGATTTCCCGATAATTGTTTTGCAGAAGATTATCTCATAAATTTTCTTATGAGGTTCTTCCGTGGAAAACTTTCTGTTTTTTATTTTACAGAAGATTATTTCGTAAAACTCGTCATTTCTCGCAAAAACTTTTCGTAAGTACTTTTTCCGATCTTTTCATGTTTGGATAGAAATTCCTTCATTCGTTGTCTGGGATGAAATACACGAATTTTTTTTCTTATATTTTTTTTTAAAATAGGCTTGCATTGTGCGGTGTAGTTTCTTCGACACTTCCAGCTCGTATTTGTTAAGGGCTTATTTTCTCATAAGATTTTAGCCATTGATTTCGTCGTGACCGGTTTTGATCCCAACAACTAGAAGAGAACGTCAAACCTTATCTTCTTAACTTCTTGTACTTTAACCTATATTTTTTTGTTAAAAAATATCCTATGCTTTCTTAAAAATAAATATCAACTTAAAACTCTTATTATCACTCTACTACAAAATATATGTGTATATGCAAGTCTACATAGAATCTGTATATATGCCTTTATATATATATATAGCCTTTCTAAATATATATTTATATATATATAATACTGTTCCATGAGATTTTGAAAGTTAAAGATAATTTTTTTAAGGAATGTTAATAAAATTTGGTGTTTAAAATTTTCTTTTTTTATTATTTATGTATATAAATTCTTAATATTTCACTACAAGAAAACACAAGTTTTACTAGGACGTGTGTCCTAGTAATTTCCTAGTAAAGGACACTTTACTAGGAAATTACGAGGAAACGCGCTTCGTCGTGAATCGTTCTTCGTAAAGTTTTTTTCCTCGTAATTTCCTAGTTAATTTACGAGGAAAACTTTTCCTCGTAAACGCGTGGATAACACTTTCCTCGTAATGTCCTCATAAGATCGTAGTTACATTTTTCCTCGTAAGGGCGTCGTAAAGCTTTACGAGGAATTTACTTCGAAGTTTTACGAGGACCTTACTTCGAATATTTTACGAGGAATTTACTTCGATATTGTACGAGGACCTTACTTCGAAGAGTTTACGAGGAATTTACCTCGAAACGTTTTTTCCCTATTAAAAAATAATAATTAAAATAAATATAAATAATATATTTTAAAAAAATTAAAGAATCCAAATTATAAATTAAAAAAGAAATAACTAAATATTTTATATATAACTAAATATTTAAGTTTTAAATTCATAATATACAATTAAAAAAAAACTAAATTACGGATGCTGCTCGTTAAATTGACGAACGAAGTCGTCATCCCGGAACTCCCCCTCGTCCATGTTGCTCGTCGACGATTGTGACTGTGACGGTGGATGATGTTGGGTTGGAAGCCCTCCGTTTTCCCCTCTGACACGCAACATCTCCGCCACTACCGGGTTTCCGGCCGCCAAAACGTCCAGAATTTCGGAGAGAGAACTCACATGAGATTGCGTCGCCTGCAACTCCGAGCGCAGCTGAACAGTGACATCGTGCTGTTCCTGAGCATAAGACGATGTCGCTGCGCAAACATCGTTAATGGAACCAATCCCGACGATACGTCCCTTTTTCCTAGGGGCGACCTTTAAATAAAAAGATTGATTAATAACGTGAAAAAATAAATTAAATAAATAATAAAAATTAATAGAAAAAACAAATTAAATTATTTACCTCCTCGTAAATCTTATCCACTTCAGGAGTGGATAATATGACGGGTGTCCCAGACTGCTGAGTCAGATGGGTCTGGCGGTGGTCAACCCGAGCAGCAACCTCGTTGTAGATCCGCTCAGATCTAGGATCTACAAAATGCCCAGCCTTGTTCCGGTGGGTCCTCTCGTAAAGCTCTTTCAGAGATGGAAGAGCTCTTTCAGAGATGGAAGAGCTCTTGTCTCTTTAGCCTACAAAAAAATAATTTAAAAAATTAATTATTAATTAGAAAAATATAAATAGATTAAAAAAATATTAATTAGTTATTAAATTATTAATTTAATTATCATGTCTAGACGGATTTCCCGCGTGAGGTTTTCGACCTCCGGTGTGAAGCATCTTGGTGTTGCCATGCTCGTCTCTTGTCATGCGGTTCTTGTAGTTTGTATTGGAGGTTCTGATCGATTCCGGCAACTCCCAATAACTGATGAGGCCATCCCACACCGTCAATGTGAGGCAATCGGGTTTCCCAGCCTCATAACCATCGACCTGGAAAAAAAATATTTTTAAAATTATTTGAAGTCAATTATATAAACTGTATTAAATTTTGAAATCCACCTGATAATTGCTCTTCCAGTTGTAGACCATGTCGAGCAATCGCGCTTTTGCCTTCGCCTCAAACTCCTTCTTCACCCGCTGGTGAATCCCTATGGACCAACGATATTTTTGTTGTAACAAGAAAATATTAAATTAATTAGTTCAATAATATTAAAATTTATAAATAATTAAAAAATAAATAACTTACAGTGGACGTTTTGAACCTGGTCTTTTTGGTGTGGCTGGCCGTCATTTTCCAGTTTGGAGCTGAATCGGGAAAGTATCCCTTGATACAATCGGTGACGCTCTGGGCGACACACCCGTCAACATTAAACCTGAACAAAAAACAAAATAAAAATATTAATTAAATTTGTTAATTTTTGGTTAATTAAGAAATAAATTTAAAAAAATTAAAAAATGAAACATACCAGAATATGTTGTGGCCGTCACATCAGAAAGGATCTAACTCAGGTAGCCTTTCTCTGCCTGGAGCTGCCATAATGTTCTGGACCGTGTACACAGCAAATGAAGCGGTTGGCGGCACCTCCAAATCGGGATGAACCCCGGCGGCCGGTGGAGGAGGAGGAGGAGGTGGGAACTGAGTCTCGGGAACACTTACGCCATCCGGAGTCGTAGAACCGGGAGCTGAAGAAGATGATCCGCCAACCTCACGACCGAAAAGATCTCCGTAATGAGTACTCCCCTGATGAGACGACCTCTGAGCCCTAGCAACCTTGTCATGTCTAGGCATCTAAATTTAAAAAAAAATTAAACATAAATTCCCGTATCATTTAAAAAAACAGTTAAAAAAAGTAAACCAACCTAATCTAGATTCCCTAAACTAACCACCTAATCTAAATTCCCTAAACTAACCACCTAATCTAAATTCCCTAATCTAATCACTTAACTAGGAGTTAGAGAGTACCTTAAGAGGATTTTGAGAGAAGATTGCTACAAATGAGAGAAATCGGATGGCTCGAATTTATATAAGGAAAGTGTACTAGGGTTTTACGAGGAAAAAGTGAGTCCCGCGTTTCCGTTTACTAGCCTTTTACATGGAAACGTACTAGGGTTTTACGAGGAAAAAGCGAGTCCCGTGTTTTCCTTTTACTAGGACTTTACGAGGAAAATGTACTAGGGTTTTACGAGGAAAAAGCGAGTCCCGTGTTTTCTTGTACTAAGGTTTTACGAGGAATGGGTTTGTAAATCCCTAAACTTGAAACCCCAAACCCCAAACCACAACTTCCTTAACTTATAACATCTTCTACAACCAAACTCCAAACCTCTTCTACACCTAAACCCCAAATTCAAATTCATTTTTGTGATTAAACAAACTTAAAACATACATAATTCAAATTCGTTTTTGTAATTAAACAAACTTAAAACATACATAATTCAAATTCATTTTTGTGATTAAACAAACTTAAAACATACGTAATTCAAATTCGTTTTTGTGATTAAACAAACATAAAACATACATAATTCAAATTCATTTTTGTGATTAAAAAACTTATAAAACATACATAATTCATTCTACATTCTCAGAATCTGTAGAAACATCATCGTTTTCGTAAAACTCGTCCTCAACACCGTCGTCCGTTGAGTGATCAGGAACATCTTCGTATTGACGATTATGCGGATCAATGAGTAGGATGCCATCAATTTCTGCTTCAGGTTCCTCGATTTCATTGGTATTTTCTTCTTGTAATGGTGGTTCTTCTCCAGCAATTATTCGTCCTCGAGGTGTAACTTTGATAACAGATAACCAGTTGATTCCCGAGGTAGTAATCCGAGGGTATGGAATGAAACAAACTTGATCTGCTTAGGAAGCTAATATGAAAGGCTCGAATTTGTTGTACCTGCAAAAATAAAGACAACGTAGAAATTAGTACTCAGAACATGTATGTCAAAACAAAATTGTTGTACCTTCGTCCACCATTGACATCAACTACACCGTTCTTGTTAATCCGAACACCTCTGTTGACGATGGGGTCGTACCACTCACACTTGAAGATAACGCATTTCAGACTCATTCCTGAGAATTGAACTTCATAAATCTCCTGCAATATCCCGTAGAAATTTGTTTTGCTTTTCACACATATTCAATAATTACTTGTCACCCGGTGTCTACCATAGTCATAGGTATGGAAAGTATAGCCTCGGGTGAAATACATCGATGATGTAGTGACCTTTGCAACTGGACTTTGAAGTAATTCCCTAAACCATGCGGGATACTCAGGATCGTCATAATCAACCTGCAAAAAAAAGTAGTAGAACTACACATTAGACTTACTTTGCATAATATATACATAAAATTTAAGTTATAATAAATACATGTTTCCTCAACCACTTGATAAAGTGTTGATCTTTTCTTTTGTCTAACTCAGTTGTCGATATACCAGGTATTGCTTCTTCGACTTGAGTCACAAATTGGCTGTAAAATTATGTTATGTTATTTAATCAATTGAATATATAAATATATATATATATATATATAAGTGTGTATGTTTATATGTTTACCTTTCAAAATAACCAATCAATGGATGCTCGCAATTGAGAAGAATATAAAGGTGTGCACTATGGACGTCTTCATCACTCGACCACCAAACCTCTTTCAATTTTCCACCCAATCGCCCAATTTGACAAAAGATGTCTGGAACATCTTCTTCCATATATGTCGGCATGACACCACCATCATCATATCTTCTTGGAACTCGTTTCCTTGTATGTACTTTCGGTGCAAAGTAGTACGATGTGAAATGTGATGTTTCTTCCGTCAAACTTCCCGTAACAATAAAACCTTCAACTTTTGCTAGGTTTTTGGCTTTTCCTTTCAAAGTTTTCATGGCCCTTTCATACTGATACCTCCATCCATAATGCACAGGACCACGAAGTAATGCCTCATACGGAAGGTGGACAACTAGGTGTTCCATGACGTCAAAAAAGCAGGCAGAAATAGTTTCTCCAAGTTGCACATTAAGATGGGGATGTTTTCATGAAGTTGTTGGACAACTTCCTCTTTAAGAGTGCGGGTCCTCAGATCCCTAAAAAATGCTCCAATTCCTTATATATTACAGAAACAAAAAACATTAAACACATTAGTATATTCATATATATATATATAAAGAAATAAATTAATGTTTGCGTCGGTTATATTACTTACCTGAAAGTGCTTCATGTACTTTTGTAGGTAGTAACTCCGCAAATGACAATCATGGCTCTTCATCCCGGAGATATTTTGCCCTTTCTCAACACATCTTGTGAGATTTGAAACATACCCATCAGGGAACTTCACTTCTGAAGCCACCCAGTTGAACAATGCAGACTTTTTTTCTGATGACAGTCTGAATATCGGAACTGGAACTTGCCCATTGCTTTTTATATGTAGCTCACTCCTTGAGCAGATATCGGGTAAGTCCAACCTCAATTTTACGTTGTATTTCGTCTTCCCTGGGACATTCAATATAATGTTCAGGATGTTCTCAAAAAAGTTATTCTCTATGTGCATCACATCGAGATTGTGGCGCAAAAGAAGATCTTTCCAATATGGCAATTCCCAAAATATACTCTTTTTGTGCCAATTGTGCTGCACACCATAAGAATCAGGCATATTACTGGGAACATGCCAATTCCCACCACGAGGAGCTGTTTCTAGAGCACCGTAGTAATCGATTTGCGCTTCGATTTGTTCTCCAGTTAAGTATGGAGGAGGAGTGTCTTTGACAACCCTTTTGTGCCTGAACAATGTCTTGTTTCTTCGGTATGGGTGGTAAACGGGAAGAAATTGACGGTGACAATCGAACCAAGTAGTCTTCCTACCATTCTTCAACTGAAACGCATCTGTCATTCCATTACAATATGGACAAGCTAATCTCCCATGTGTAGTCCATCCAGACAACATCTCATATGCAGGAAAGTCACTTATGGTCCACAAAAGCATCGCTCGCATCGTAAAATTTGTTTTCGTTGAACAATCATATGTCCTCACCCATGTTGACCACAAATCTTTCAACTCTTTTATCAGTGGTTGTAGAAAAACGTCGAGAGATCTTTTTGGATGCTTTGGACCAGGTATTAATATGGTCAAGAATAGGAACTCTCGTCGCATGCACATCTTTGGTGGCAGGTTGTACGGTGTAAGAAAGACTGGCCACAATGAATATTGTCTCCCAGACATTCCAAATGGACTAAATCCATCAGTGCATAATCCAAGATACACATTTCGACTATTGCTAGCAAAATGTGGATGTACATTGTTAAAATGTTTCCAAGCTCTTGCATCTGATGGATGATTCATCTCTCCATCCGTCTGAGTATGCTCGGCGTGCCATCTCATCCCTCCAGCAGTCTCCTCAGATTGGTACAATCTTTTCAATCTGTCTGTGATTGGTAGGTACCACATCCTTTGGTACGGTACCCTATTACGCCCTCGACCTTGCGGTTTGAATCGTGGCTTCTTACAAAATCGACATTCTTCTAACTTCTCATCATCTCCCCAGTAAATCATACAGTTGTCCATGCAAACGTCTATCATCTCCGAGGGCAACCCAAGACTATATACCAATTTCTGAATTTCATAATAAGATTCAGCAGACACATTGTCTTCTGGCAAATATTCTTTAAACAAGTCTGCTCATGCATCCATACAATTTTCAGGTAGATTGTGATCGGTTTTAATACTCATCATTCTAGCAGCCAACGACAATTTTGACAGACCTTCTCTACAACCACTGTAAATTGGCTCATTCGAAGCTTCTAACATTTCATAAAACTTTTTTGCATCTAAGTTAGGTTCTTCAACTTCATCATCATCATGAGTTACAAATGCATCACCTACCATATCATGAACCCTATCACAATTTACCATTTTTTCCTCCTGGTGATGATAGCTATTTTCATTAAGCAAATGATTAACCGGTTAAGCCTCAAAATTGCTATTACTACTGCTAGCTTCATTCCTACAACTAGCATCTTCTCCATGTTGATACCAAATATAATAATATGGCATGAAATCTCTATTTATTAAATGCTTCCAAACATTTTCACGAGGGCCTCATTTTGTATTGCAGCATTTCCGACAAGGATAGAACATCTTACCACTTTCCTGCGTGAGTGGTGTAGAATCTGCTTGATGCATAATGTCGCCAACCCTTCGAGAAATTCTTTCGTCACCCTCCTGTTATTATCTCTGTGTGAATACATCCACTTCCGCAACTCAAAAATATTTCCCGGACCGGACATTTTTTTTCTTTGATCAAGCTTATAGCTGATTTTTTTTGGTGTGATTGAAATGAATCACAAATGGTGGTATTTATAGAAATTTTTGAATCTGAATATGTACTAGGAAATTGGGAGGAAAAGTAGGTACAAAACACGTTTTAGATTTAAAATAGATATTTTCTAGCCAGTTCCTCGCTAATTTGAAGTAAAAGAACATTTCTTTTTAATTTTGTAGTAATGTTTTACTAGGAATTTACGAGGAAAACTTTTGCTACGCGATTACGAGGAAATGTTCTTTTGCCACGTAGTTTCCTCATAATTTTACTACGATTTTACGAGGAAACCATTTTCTTGTAGGTTTATGAGGACTTTACGAGAATACTCGTTTTCCTCGTAAATCTGAAGTAAACTCGTAGTAAATTTACGAAGAAAACTTTTCCTAGTAAAATTTCCTAGTAAATGCCAAGTTTTCTTGTAGTGTTTTAAGGGTTCAAGATCAATATATTATGCGATTTCTACCAAAAAAAATATATTATTGATTAGGGTCCGACAAGCTATTTCCCTACGAGAACTATCATATAGCATCAGATTCCACCAAACTATGACCTAGTGTCAAATTCAATGATTTGAAAATTATAAATTTATTTCTCCATGAATTAACAATGTCGAATGTATTTCTTCTCGAACCGATACTTCGAAACTTATTTATCCATAGACCATGATTTTAATTGGTTTATTATTAACCAAATAGTTTAATCGGCTAAACCAAACCAAAATTCATTTAAAAATTTCTATTAAAGAATATTGTTTCTCTTCTTGTTGAAATTTCAAAATATAGATATTTTTGAACTTCAAAAAAGCTTTCCTAATTTTTTTATATTTTGTATTTTTAAAATTTTAAAATATATGTTTTGTTTAATTTTGATGTAAATCAACTTTTTTATAAATAACATAAAAGTTATAAAAATATGGATATTTATTGATAAATAAATGATTCTCGTCAAAATTCAACAAAATTAGATTTTCTGACATATATTTTTATCAAAATTTGATTTTTTCACATTTCAAAAAAAAATACAAATTTAACAAGCTTATCTGTTCATTGTGATTTTATTAAACTTTATAAAATGAAACCTTGATGTAATTTATTTTCTTTTAAATTTCAGAAAACACAAAAAATATAAACCTAAAACTTCCCTGAAGTTCAAAAATATCTATATATATATATTGAAATTTTAACAAGAATAGAAACAATATTATTTAATAAAAATTGTTTAAAATAAATTTTGGTTTGGTTTAGCCGGTTTAAACTATTTGTTTAATAATAAACCAATTAAAATCATGCTCTATGGGTAATTAAATTTTGAAGTGTCAGTTTAGGGAGAAATACATTCGAAATTGTTCATTTCTGGAAAAATAAATTTATTATTTTCGAATCATGGAGATTTGACCATATGTGATAGTTTGACGAGGATTTGATGTTATATGATAGTTGTCGTGGGAAATTAGCTCGTCGATCCTATTAATTATGCCGAAGAGTGGTTCTCTATGTATTGTCGCTGACTTTTTGAAAATACATTTTGATGATTTTTTATTGTTCCACAAAGTTTGTTTTCTACATTTTCTAAATTATTCTATTATTTGATAGTATTTTGTTTCAATTCTTTTAAAAGAAAATATTAATTAAAATTATTTGAATCAGTTAAATATTATCAGTTAGTAGATATTAAAATGTATGATAAAAATAAATCATATGTTTAAGTTATAATATTTACTATATTTTTAGTACGCGTGAAAAACTTTACATTTTCATATTTTAGAATTGGAAGGAGTATGTTTTGGTATAAAGACTTGCAATGTTCCCTTCATTATATGCAAAGACTAGTTTTTTCTTCCCTTGTGACATGGGTTCAAACACCTTTGATTCCAGGTTTGGGAGAGATTATGGTGCAGAACTCCCACTGTTTACAAAATTAAATGAAAAAGACTAGTTTTTCCTTTTAATATATTTGAAGATGTCAAACGTGTTTTTAACGTCCAAAAAGAAAAGTCAAATGCATGAGCATTTAGTCGCCTCATGCACACCGTACGTGATACGTACGTCTATATATATACATATATATATATATATAGATTGATAAAGGGCTTTCCTTTGAAATATATTTCACTTTTTAATTCTAAATAGGGAAAAATTTATATATTAAAATTTTAAATTAGTAACATGACCCTGTAACTTGAATATCATTTGGAAAAACTAGACGTAGAAAGACAACTAATATAAGTTTCAAAAAAAAACTAGAAATAATATCAAAAATGCATCTTAGACCATTTTCAATACACTTTTGTTTTAGAGATCTCTATTATAAATTCAAATATATTATTCCTTTATTATAAAAGTAACTTCAATGGAACTCTTTTTTTGTAATTTACTTTATAATAGAGTTACTCTATTACGTAGAAAATTGATATTTCTCTATATTTCACTCTACAAAGGACATCTTGGGTGAGAAACCATTTTTTAACCTAAATTAAACACTATTTTCACTTTATATATTACTCTTAAATAGAGTAACTCTATTATGCTGAAACTTTTGCTCCAATGATGTTACTCTATTATAAAATTATTGTATTATAGATTAGAATATAGAGAGATCTTACCTTTTTACTCTAAAGTAGAGTAAAAATATAATATTCATCTATATTTTACTCTATTATAGAGTAACATCATTAGAGCAAAAGTTCTCCTATATTAAAGTTACTTTACTGTGAAAAAAATTATAGAGAAAAAATATAATGGAATTGGAGATGGTCTAATAGAGTAGCTCCATTATAAAGTAACACCATTTGAGTAAAAATTATTCTATAATAGAGTTACTATATTTTAATGTAAATTATAGAAGAAAAATAGAATTTTATTGGAGATGGTTTAAAAGAACACATTGGAGCAAAAATTCCATCTTTATTTTTTCTCTATATATAAATCTTTAAAATAAAAGTAGGTTGGTGATGCCTTTAGACCATGAACAATGGAGATGCTGAATTTGTTTTTCAACAGTTTAAAAGTTACAGTGGAGCTGTTTAATTATATTAAAAAAACACATGTGGATTACATTGTGTTGAATTTTTTAACAGTCTAAAGAAACTGAAATGGGTCCAAAACTGTCACATGGCAAAATCTGAGAGCAGATGATGTTGGATAGGACTCACATGTTGTATCTCTAATGTTTCTATTGATTGATAAAAAATTTGTGAGTTTTACTTCCTCCAAATTATTCAAATTCAGTTATTTGTAATAAACTATTTTCAGAAATATTAAATTATACCAAAATCTGGGTTTTTATAATTTATAAATAAATACTAGTCTCATTTTATTTGGATAGAGAAAACAAAATGCTATTTTGCTGTATTTTTTATTAGCCTCTAATCAATTCTTTTGTAAATTTTAATTTACTTTTAATTAAATGGATCCTAGTAACTATCTTTTTAACATATATAACTCTTCGACTTTTCATTTAACTATCCAAATATTTTACTAATTATCAATCTTAAAACTATTTTTCACTAGTTATCAATTTCAAAATCAATTTCTATTTTAAAATTTTTAATATTTTGAATTTATTTAAGTTGATATTTTAATTCTATAATATATTGTAATCAACTTTCACAAAATAAAAATTTGAACAAATAAAATATGATATATAATTGGAGATAGGGTGTTGAATTTTATTAAACAAAACTATTGTAGAGATTAATTAAATGTGAAATAAATGTTTAATAATGACATTGAAAAATAGAAGATGATATAGAATATTAAAAAGAAAAAAAAAATCGCTGAATTTACAAACTATTATAAACGGTATTATAGATCCCCTTTAACTTGCTGTGACTTTAGCAGGAGATGACAGCCAATTGTTAGAAATCCATTTAATAATCTCCCAGTATAAAATATCGAAATGTTTTTTTTTCTTTGTAAAAGGGCATAAAATATCGAAATGTTGCATCTTAGACTTCAGCTATTGGTTAATTACTCTTCTAATATAAGACTAGTCCATTAAGCATTTAGGCTTAATTACAAGGAATCTGTCCCTCCATATGAATCAAGAATCAATACACATTAACATGCATTAATATACAAGATTCGACACGAAGACAAATATTATCGCTATGCTTATGTAGGTACGGCTTTTGGTCATTTCGGTAGGACGTTAACTAACTTTTGAATTACAGCGACTGTTGAAGCTAACCAAAAGACCAAAGCAAGGCAAGCACAACAAAAGCCTTTTCTTCGTTCCGCTGTCTTGTCTCCTTCAAGCCCACCACTTTCTATCTCCTCAACTCTGCGTTAAATAAATTATTCTTCCTTGAGTCTATTAGGGATTATGTTTATTTAAGCTTTGACTTCAATAATTCGAGAAATCTAAGGAGGGATATGAGGCTTATAGGCTCTTTAATATTCTTAGTAAACGGAGTGATGGTATACGAGGAAACGTGCGTATAGTCCGAGGAACTGTGATATTATATGCATTTGTGGTTATCTATTTGATTAGAAATAGATTATTATTGATATGATCATTTAGAAAATCAAAAAAGAGATTTCTTTCATTTGGGATTACAATATTATACAACTAGCACGCGCCTTTTCAGTAACACACACCCCTTCATCTAGAGCAAAAGCCTCAAAATGGATCTAATTAAGCCATTTTCCATCAAATGACCTCTAACCAGTAGTCGCAAAATTCATTTCATCCCAAATTAGCAAATAATCATCACAACCCCCATATATATATTTTGCTCAATCATGATTTTTAGAGTGTATTCAAACATATTTTTGCTCTCAACACTCGTTACCTCTTTCAACATCAATGATTTTCAAGTTTCTCAGTACTTCTCCAAAGTTCGTCAAAGTATCGATGGTTGCGATCTTTTATAATCGTGTATTGGTGAGCTCAATATACTCTATTGACTTAATATGACTAAAGAGGCTAATCGTGTAGCTTTCCTTGACATCACATGTATCTCACTATTAAGCTCTCGAATCCGTATGTTTTACGGGCTAGGTTCTTCTTCTTAGAAAATTTTGAATGTTTACATCGACAGAAGATATGCTGACCTGGCCTTGTATATCTAGTGTTTTTATTTTGGATGTTGTGTGTTTATATCGGAAAAGGACGTGAGTAGAAATCTCTTTTTTCTTATCATCACGAATTATTTTTTTTAAGTGAACAGTTTTATCGGAAAATGACGTCATTACAGTTAACTTACAACAAGGATCAACTAAAAGATCGGTACAACCTAGACTTGGCAATTCTGACTTCTCGGACTACACAACCAATTTGTGGACGCGACTGAATCCATTGGAAGTTCTTGTAACCTGCAAAAAGATAGTGAACCAGCACTACCGAGGCAGATCGAACGATCATCCGAATGTATTGGAATGTGCTTTGTCGCCAACATGTCACCTAGGATTAGCTGGAACCTGGAGACCACCCTGGACCGCTAAGATTCTCTCCTCTTGCCGCTTTCAAGAACCGAAAAATGGTTCATAGTAGCTCTTGTGACAAAGGGAACCACCATCCACGATGAATCACATAAAACAAACTTTAGGAAAAGCCAGCCCACTTAGCTTTGAAGGGTAAATGAAATCAACACTAGGTAAAGGGGAACAGCGAGAGCGAGACCACCAGACTGCAACAAGATGACCATAGACGACCATGTTGAACAGCAGCTCGCCGAAACTCCATGCGCCGGCTTCAGCAGCTCCAACACACGAAGGATAGACCACCAAAACAAAACGCACCTCTGAGAAAACAAACACTCCAGAGCACTTAAGAAGATAAGAACCCGAGAAAAAAAGTTGCGACTCACTGAGACACCAAGACATGTCAACAAAAAAGCTCGAACCTCACCCCCACAACATATCGACAGGGAAGAGATCTGAAGGATCTCACATCTAATCTGGTAGACGAGGTCCTCCTCCCCCGTGACGCAACGCCAATCCATAACAGAAATCCTAATATTCGACCCCAAAGTCTCGACTCCACTTCTTCAACCTCGCTATTTCACCAGAGGAACAAGTAAAGCCCCAGATATAGCTGTGACCTCTCACCGTCAGTGCTTAAACTCCAGGGAAAAAACAAGCATATCGGTTAGAATCAAGAATAGGGACGAATGGGAAAAGGGAAAAAAGAGAAAGAGGCTGAAGAAATACTCTCCGGCGACGGTGAGGTGAGATGCACGCACAGGAGGTAAAATGAGATCTATGTTTTCTGTTTGTTTGTTTAGAGAGAGAGAGAGAGAGAGAGAGAGAAGAGAGAATTCTTACCAGTCCATCACGATTTATATTGCACGCTACTTGCACAACAAGCGGAGCTAGCTGCCATTGGGTTAGCTTTGGCTTTGTCAATCCGGAGGGTTGTTCATCTTCTGATCCGTCTTCTCTATATGGGTTATGGTGTTATGGTATATGTAGTAACGGTCCTGAGGGGAAGCCATGGAAGTATGTACTTCCAGTCTTGTTCACAATAAATGAATTTTTGGCTAGGTTAGGTTGTTAATGGCTATTAAATACTTAGAGAAGTGAAGGGTTTGATTTCCTTACATGTTTTTCACCATATTTTGTTATCTTTACAGGTTTTGGGTTTGCGGTCCAAAATATTTCAGGGCTGGGCCTGATTAAATGGGTGTACACGATCTCGGTAGAATGTAATGGAGATGGTAATCTCCGGCGCGAATCACTGAATGACAATATCATCGGTTTTTGATTCCTACTTGTACCGCTAGTGATCTCTTCTTCCTTGCCTGCTTTTGGACTCAATCTTGGATTATTTGCGTTGGTTCGCTCTAGGTTATTAGTCGAAAAAATGTAGAAGTTGTAGTATTTCAGGGTTTGAGGGCAGCCTTATCTCAGTAGCTTGCGGTAACCGGTTGGTTTTCTCATCTAATATTGGAGTAGTTTTCTCTGAGACTATTTTGTTATCAAACCATTTAATCGCTTGTGTTTGTGTTGCTTTTAGGTTTGCTATTTATTGGTGTTCGTAGTTTATTCTTATGTTGTGTTGTTGTTTTGTATTTTCTACTATTAATCGTTTTTTGTATCGTCTATCAAAAACAAAAATCTAGTATAATATTTAACATTTGGCCCTATAAAAATAAGCAGAGCTAGTTCTCAGCATAGTCCAATAGAGCTAGATATAGATTTTAGAGGGTCATAATTTATTTATTTATTAGAGGAAAATTAGACATTCATGAAACTTGAACTCAAGAATAGAGATCAAAAATATCTCACCCAAGAATAACATTAAATATATGTCTAAACTTATAGATTTTATAAAAGTCAGTAATTTATTTCTTAAAACTTGAACTCAAGACATAGAGGTCAAAGAGAAGATTTTGATCATCTCTACATGAATAACATTATATATATATGCCCAAACTTAAAACTTTTATAAAGATTATAATTTATTTATTGAGATTTGAACTCAAGACATAAAAGTCAAAAAAAAAGATTTTGACAATTTCACCCCAAAAATAACATTAAATATATACTTAAATTTATACTACCTTCGTTTCACTTTACTTGTCGTTTTGGGTTTGTGCACACAGATTAAAAACATTTAATTTTACATATTTTTTAGATAAAAACACAATTATTTATACACGTAACCACATTTCAGCCAATAAAAAATAGAATAACATATAAAATTAATAAAACAATACTTATTTTGAAACGAAAAATTTTCTTCACGACGACATATAAACTGTAACGGAGGGAGTAGATGTTATAAAGGTCATAATTTATTTATTAGAAGATATACATGAGGCTTGAACTCAATATATAGAGGTTAGAAAAAAAAAGATTTTGGTAATATCGTAGGAAGAATAACATTAAATATATGCGTTAATTTAAACATTTATAAATTTCACTCCCCTCTAACCAAATAGGCTCTGCCACCACACAAAGACGATAGATTTTTGCCTTCAAAATTTATAGAGCTATTATATATAAGCTGTATGGTTTCTTAATTATGAATTCCTACTGTTTCTAAAATTAGCATTAATTAATATATATATATAATATATATATATATATATATATATATATATATATATTATCATTTCAGATCTGGCAATTATTTCAGAGAATTCATTTTTCGACTATTAGACTAGAATATTCGTGTACTCTAGGTCGCGTAGCTTTTCATGGACCAGATCTAGATTACTTTGTCGCCTCCGTTGCCCCGAGACTACGTAAATATTAAATACCTGATATATAAGATTAAGATTTTAGCCTGGCCTTCTGAGGCCGCTTAATAGTCAATATATTATAAATATTCTTAATTAATCAAAGTGTAAATTGAATAGCTTCGCTTGTTTACTAGTTATTTTGGGTGTGTTTCCTAATCGCAGTTCGTGGAGACAGAATCTCCTGAATTTGGTTACTGTAAGGTACAAATGCATGTGATTATATATGTTCATGTCATGGCAATATAATAATTAATGTAATTATCTGTTTTTTATCTCATAAACTTTAAATAATTTCTGGTACCGTCAAATAATTCAGAAGGTCTCTAATGTGTATGAATTCTCTTTAAACTTTCCACTTTACAGTTAGAAACGCTAGATGTTTTAATTTCTTAAAATTTGAAATAAATACTCAATAAAATGTAATTGTTTTCTTTTAAATTTATTATTATATTATTTTGACTAATCAAACCTAAGCTTTTGAATTCGTAAAAATCTAAGAAAATTTCATGTTTACCACGTTATTTATATCATTATTTATGTTTACTTTCTTTAAATGGATATTTTTATAAATATTTTTTTATTAAAGAAGTGAAAACGCCTTATACCATTATTTTAAAGATATATAAATATAAATAATTATTTGAATCTATAATAAAAAAAATATTTTTTCTTACAATTTTCAAATTATATGTTTTCAACCCAAACTTTTTTATATTTTTTTTCGATTTTTATTTTAATTATCTTCAAAATTCTTCTTAAAATTTTTATTTTCAATTTTAGTATTTTTTGTAAAAAAAAATTTATTAACCCCACTCTTCAAACTCCGCTCTCCAAATTTAAATCAAAATCTAGATTAATTAATCCCTAGAATATAAATATTTATTTACTCCCTTAAACTCAAAATAAATATGATTACAATATATATGAAAAGTGATATTAATAAAGTGATAGTTTAGATAATTTTCCAAAAACAAACAAATTACTAAAGTGCGATCTATCTTTATATAAAACATAAAATTAAAAAGAAAATAACTAAACCAAACTGTGAAAAACAATTAGTGCCATAAATGCTACTCGATCTAAAGATTTGAGGATTTTTAAGATTATGACTATTCACAGCAAGAACAATGGTTTTTTTTTTGAGCAGCAACAATAATATATTGCATTTATTCAAGATTGGCTTTTGTGGTTTAAATTCATTGATTTTGGTATAATTTATTCTGGCACATATTTAGTACTCCCTCCGTTTTTTTTTTATATTTGACGTTCTATGATCATGCACATAGATTAAGAAACATTTAATTTTGTTTCATTTTCTAAACAAAAACATCATTAATTATTTACCTAACCATAATTCAACCAATAACAAAATAAGAACTATAATATTATTGGTTATTTAACATTAATTACTATTAAATTTTACATAGAAAATTGAAAATGTCAAATAATTTGAAACAAAATAATTCCTCTAAAACGTCAAATATACCAAAAAACGGAGGGAGTAATATTTTATCAAAACAGTAGAAATTTAATACTTTTATACAAAAAAACTCTTTAATTTTGTTTTGAATAAAATCAAAATTTCTTTAATGCAATAGTAATTTCATCATATCATCCAAATCAAAGCTACGTGGAAAGAGAGATAGAGTTTATAGATTAAATAAGTTTTGTCAATCAATCTAATACATGTTCATTGAGCCTCCCTCGTACATATTCATTTTTATTGAGGGAATGTTAACTTCCATAATGATTTAACTGACGTGCATTAATGTCAAATATTATGTAAACACGAGGAAATTTCAATAACAGAATAGCAATTTGACTGACCTTAAAGTGGCTCTTCATTACGAGAAGTATGTACCCCCTAACGCTAATCAATTGATTATAAAAGTTGGATTGTACTTAATTACTCAAATAACGAGTGATTCTCGGCATTGTGTTTCCTAACCAAATCTTTCCCACTCCTCGTAAGCTGCCACGTGGAGACAACAGATGCTGCATCATTCCTTCTTGGATTCTAAATAGATAAATTAAGTCGTAATTAGTAACAACCTACAATTCATTTCCAAATTTTTAGGGGAATTTTCATGTTTATCATATTATTGGTACCATTATTAATTTTTACATTCACTAAAGAAACATTTTCATAAACACCACTCTTTTAAGAGACAAAATTTTTTATATTAGTTAATCTAAGGGTTATAAATGTTTTTATCCTCTTAAAAATAAGAGTAAAAGAGGTTAAAATAAACATGAAAATGATAGTAAAAATGTGGTATTTTTGATAATTTCTCAATTTTTTTTAAGGTTCTATTTTAGCTTCTTTTATTGACTCCATAACACACATTTCTTTTAATAAATTCAGAGATGCATACAAACTGACTTTTCAAAAATACTATTTTCCTTGTACCACTTTTCATTTTTACCTTTATTAAATGGACATTTTCAAAAATATCACTTTTTAAGTGACAATTTTTTTTTAAATTAATTAGAATCCTAAATTTTAAATTCCTAAACCCTACCCATACCCTACACCATCCCTTAACTTTAAACTCTAAGTCTTAGATTAATTAACCCAAGGGTTATAAGTGTGTTTTTCACTCTTAAAAAGAAGGTAAAAGTGATTAAGGTATTTTTGAAAAGTGGTACAAGGAAAGTGGTATTTTTGACAATTTCCCACATTTTTTTTCTTGGAAAATAAATAAATTCAGTTAAAACTTTGCAAACTAAACTGATAATTTTGTGTTCATGTGAACTAAGAGGAACATTTGCTTCTGAGCACTACGCGCTAGAATTAACTACATTAGCTATTCCAAATTAGACAATTAGTTACAAAATATATTCTCTACATTTCACCAACATGTCATATAAACACTTTTACACTAATTAGAAAATATTAAAATTTACTTTGTCCATCATTAATACAATAACAACATTTACTTTCAGGTTAAAATTAGAATATTATTATAAATTTATATTGTAAATATAAAGTAAGAATCCTCTTTGAAACAAAAATAAAAATTTAAATAACACTTTTTGTGATATGAAAAAGATATTTTTGTTTTACTAAATCAAATGACCGATGAAATAACTCATTAGTTTTACCATGTCGGAGAGAATTAGATACTCCTTTTTTCCAATTTATTTGATGTTTAACGAATTTTTTAATTTCTGCAAATTAATTGTTGTTTTTATTATTCTAGATAATAATTAAATATGGTTTGAGACCGGTTACATAATAATGTTTTTCTGGTTGAATTAATGTTATTTAATAATATTATTATGTTTCTAGGATAAATTTTATACATACTAGTTTTTTTGTGCATTAACTTTAAAACTGAATAAAATGAAAGGAAATTTTTATTTTACCACAAATTTAATATCATTTTCAAATTTATCTTTAAGTAATCATTTCATAAATATCTTAAGTTTATGATCAGAAATACTAAACTAACCTTCTTAAATCATTTAAAATATTTAAGAATTATTAATTAAATTTTATCAATCCCACTTCGTCCCCTTAATACTGAACACTAAAAATAATCATTAAACCATATTTTTAGTGAAAAGTATTTTGAAAATTGATATCTAACTTATGGTATTTCAATCATTTTTTCTAAAACGAAAAAGAGGGAGTACATAGTAAAAGTTAGGAAAGTGTTTGTTTGACTAAAATGGGAATTTGGATCAAAGTCGAACACTGAATTCATATCCATCTTAATAAATGTGTTGAACAGAAAGTCCATCATAATAAATGATTTAATCAAATTTATGTAGTTAAATTCGAAATAAAAAATTTGGATGGACTGTAAACTTAATTAGAAAAATAATTAAGTTTTCAACCACAAAAAGTTAAATAAATTGAGGCACCATAGTTAATATTAAGGCTTTGACTGGTAGATGTAATGATAAAACAGTACTAGTATGTCATAAAACAATATGCTGCAAAATTATTATACTCTTATAACAGTATTTAAGATTGTTTGATAAAGTAGTAAATAATTCATATCTAAAATTATTATAAAAATTAGTATAAGGCATATAATTTATTTTAAATAATATTGAAATATTATTTTAAAATAAAAATTCAATTTTTGGATATAAACATTTTTTGATATTACTAAAAACTTAATTATATAAAATTATTTTTAATTTATTATAAATTGTAAATGCAAATGTTTTATCAAAAATTTTATATGAAAGCATTGAGTAAAGACTAAATATAGATCACTTACATATTTTAAATGTTTTTAATAATTATAAGTTAAAAAATATTTTTTAAAAAATTAAGAATCCCTGATAAGAGACCTCCAATAAACATACTTTTAGTGTATGTTAACTGAAGACACTGATTTCCTAAGAAGTACAAATATATTAATTAATATGGAACCTTTTGAAGTGTCTCAAGTGAGTTTACTTTAGTTCTTTTGTAGAGACAGTGCCCTTTGAATGCTTAAAAAGGGGATATTCCTACAAATTATTTTACTTTTTTCAGTGGATACGAATCTCTATTTCGTATTATGTTAATCGAAATATTTATATAGCAAGATCAAATAACAGATGTATATCCTTCCAATTAAGGAAAAAATTTATCAACTAATCCTAAAACAAAGCAGTCTTCTATCACTTCTAAAGACATCCCTTGACTCATTCCTCCCTAATAATCAACCTTTACATCCTCCACGTCTTTGTCTTCCGCTGCCTCTTACACCATCGACTGCCGTGAGCTCTCTAGCCCTTGCCGCCTCCAATTCCCAATTAGTCCTACACGTCGCCACCATCATACCAATCACACACGCTATCTGCGCCACGAGCATCCCAAGCCAAAGTCCCTTGAATCCAAACCCAAACCAAAACGTCATAACCATTCCCATTGGCATCCCAACCACATAAAACGCAGCCATATTAATGTTAGCTCCGATCCTCGGCCTCGCTGAACCTCTGAGGACGCCACACCCCGTCGTCTGAGGGCAGTTTCCAAGCTCGCAAAGGCCAACAATTGGCAAAACCATCAAAGTTAACTTAATGATTTCTTCATCATCAGTGAAAAGCCTAGCCCACATGTTTCTGACTGAGACAGTGAACATGAGAGCTGTGAACCCTAGAGTGATACTGAGACTGAGCCGCAACAAAGGCGGCTCTTCTCGCTCTTTGTGGCTGGTTAGAACCCAATTCGTTTCCGACCCGAGTAGAGACTCCGAAGCTCAAGGAGTTAGGGAAAATGTAACAAGAGAAGTAATTTGTATAAGAATACCCATAGAAGCAATGGTTGCTTTAGGGTTTATAAGTAACCCACAAAGCACAATCATGATCTCATAGCACCACCACTCGAGACAAACTGATACACAACTTGGTATAAGCCAGACCGACTAGTTTCTTCCATTCTCTCACACTATCTTCACACGACTCCTCTGAAACCTCACATTCGTGCTCTAATTAGCTTGTCTTCCAAGAAGCTATGTAGATGAGAGAAAGCCGACAAGGTTGAAGTTTGATACAACACCACTCAAGGCGATAGCCTTTATCCCCAAACCTAGATAGGACACGAGGAAGAACGTGATGGGCAAGTGGAGAAGACTCGCGACCGGCCGTGCAGATTGATAAAGAGAGAGTCTTGACTGGTGTCCTGAGATAAACTCTTAATGGGTGTAAGAAAGATTGAGCGATGAGATCAGGAACAGAATAAAGCAGAAAGGTTTGGGCTTCGGATGCAAGATCCTCGCATGTTTCAATGTTTCAAGAATCTTCTCGATGTTTATCCAGAGAAGAAAATAGGGAGAGATGTGAAGAGGAGGAGAATGATTCCTCGCCGGATCGTAACCATGACGAGGTTATAGCGTTTGCACCAAAGGCTTGGGAGCAGATTGATTCAACTCCATGGTTAAACCGGAGAAGAAAGAGTAACCGGTTATGTTGGCAAATGCAAGGCGAGGGAGCCGGCAGCGAGGGTGTGGTCACCGAGACGCCGAGGAAAAACAGAGAGACGAGGAGCGAAGTAAGGAGGAGACCTGTGAACACAATGGGAGAGAGATTCTTGCCTATTGAGATGCTTCATTTGCGAAGAGGGAAAAGGAAGCAGTACAGTAATTTGCAGGTACATGCAGTTTCTCGTGATGAACATTTTTGGGACAAGGGTATTGTACTTTGCTTCTTACACGATCTAGTTGACACATTCTGTTTATCTATTTCTTATTAATGTCTGTGAGAGAATAGAAAATATAGAGAGAAAACTTTATTTGGGTGTGAAGAAGATGGTTAATCACTGGGTTTAATAGGAAGAGGTGGTGTCAGTGAAAGAACCTATTCGATAGGATAGAACTTCTTTCTCTCTTTTTGCAATCAATTCGTGTTTATAAAAATATATTTGTTTAACTTTTCAAAGTCTTAAGTTAACACGCGGTGTACCCCCCACGTTGAATTAGAGTCAAGCAGAAGTTGCCAGATGGATTTTGAGGATACTGACAACATTTTGTGAATTCTTTTCACATTAACTGTTGGTTCCATACTTTTCTTTTTTTCTTTAGTTCTTCGTACTTGTTT